>OW028676.1:24065000-24665000 GCA_932294315.1 Epinotia nisella
GGCGGTGGTACGTGAATACATTTCCCTTACTGTACATAGTCTTATACTACTTCTACAGCTCACAGAGCCACTGTAAAAATAAGCATCGAATACAAAAATAAACCGGCCAAGTGCGTGTTGGACCACGCCAAACGAAGGGTTCCGTGCCTATTAAAAAGGTCGTATCGTCACAGAAATCTTACGGCACTTACGTCCTTTTCTACAAGGAAGGCAGTTTTTCAGCAATATCTCGAAAACCATTGAACCGATCTTGTTTAAAATAATCGTCCATGATTTTTTTCATATTTTTCAAATACACCGTTCAAAAACTAGAGAGACACAATTTTTGTGACTTTCGGGGCGATTATCTCCGACTCTATTTACTTAATCAAAAACTTGCTGAGAAACCTTATATTTATTTTGAAGGCCTGTCCATTGAATAGCCCCTTACACTGATATTTTTTTTTGACTTGCAGTTACATGGGCCTTGGCCTTGCCAGACAAAGAATGAATCACTTTGGTAATGGCAACCAAAGGAATTCAAGGTGGCCATCCGCTTTGTGTAAATGATCAAATGCACAAAAGACCCCACTCGGTCGAAGTGTATCCGAAAGAGCCCTGAACTAGATAGATAAGATAAGATAAGATACATGTTACACCCCTAAAAATATTTTTTATTCAATTAATTACAGAATCATGTAGCGGCTAACAAAATACACCTATCCTCCAAATGTAATTACACCTTATAGTTTTCGAGTAAAATGCCTGTGACATATGGACAGACGGACATGACGAAACTACAAGGGTTCAGTTTCTGCCATTTTGGCTACGGAACCCTAAAAAACTGTGCGCTAACCACGTGACATTGGCTGATAGAGAGATTGAAGAGAGGTATTTAATATTGCGAACCGTAAGTACAGAGTTGGGCTCCGTTTGTTTACTAACTCATCCAGATCTGCAGAATCCAAAGAAGGTTAACGAACTTACTGACGTTTCTTCTCCGCCCATTCATCAGCATGTTCCTTGGCGACCTTCTCCAGATGCTCCCTGGCTCGCTCTGACCTCGTGAAGATCTCCAACCGGCGAGCCACGTCTACCTCCACGAGTTTGAGGGTCAGGTCATCTCGACACCGCTCGTCCTGACATAAATATGTTGGTAAATTGATAGAAAGTTAAGACGCGCACTCGAGAAGGTACCTGCCTCTTTAAGGTACCTATTCTGGCAAGTAGGAGTATACCGAAATAAATTAATAATAATTACTTTAAAACCAAAGTTTAAAAATTTTCAATTCAGTACTTCGCCAAGCCACACATGAAAATATCCACACTTGCTTTCCAATTGGCTTGTGACCTCACGTTAAAATTGATAACGTAGTGTTGGTAAATGGATAGTAAACCATCAAATTATTGTAATAAAGTATAAATTACAAAATATAATGAAAATCATAAAAAGATATGGACCTTGAAAGTTTACAAGAAATATTAAAATATTTTTTATTGTCCAAGAGTAAAATTAAAGCTACCAGTAGAATCCTTACGCTTTTATAGAAACAAAATTGTACGATAACTATGGACCTAAACGCAGTATTTCTCGCCAGAAACAGCAATTTACTTGATTTTCCCTACAATGATTAGTTCAAATCGCAAAGTGTGTCGTCATACTTTTGAGTGTTTAACTAAATTTTTTGGGTGTTTATGTTCTTTAATTGTAGTTGCTCCCATACAAACATTTGTTCCTCTCCAAAAACTGGTTCGAATGGTATCATAAAAAAAATCTTAGGTCACAATCCTATTTACCACATGAACTGCTTTCTGAGAGCAAATGCGTTGATTATTACAGAAAAAACCCAAGTCGCTATATGTGGGCTGATAATATTTGAGGAGTTCCGTCGATTCCTCAAGGATCTCACAATTGACACTTCATTAGCTGCTACTTCAAAGGAATAATGAGAATCTTTGACGTATTTTTCATCCTTGAGAAGTTCCATAAGTCATCTGTGGTCTTCATCATCAGTTCCACTGCACCAAAATTGCGACTCCCGAAGGTAAATAAACGAGTTATTATAAAAAAAATACTGAAATCACTACACGCGTGCCTGCACAATTTGAGGGTTGCCCTCAATTTCACTGGGATCCCATCATCAGATCCTGATTTGGTGGCAATGGGATCACCTCAGAGTATATACTCTTTCGAATAAAAAAAGAATTTTGAAAATTGGTCTAAGAAATCGGTGAACATACATGAAAAAACATACAGTGGAACATATAACCTCCTTCTTTCTTGAAGTTGGTTAATAATATGAATTTCATCACGATCAACGACCACGATGGTTTGGATTTATATCACATCGTTCGTAAAAACGACAAATAAACTACACAAACGGCATAGAATAAATCTAGCGCGTAGGTACCTACTGAAGAACTGAACAATGAGATTACTCACTATAACTTTTATAACTTGATGCATCTGATCCATGAACTGATTGTACAGATACTTTCTATACTGATTGAAGTCCTTCAGTGAGCACACAGCCCTTCCATCCTGCGTGCAGAACCCCAGCTGCTTCATCCTCTTCCTGGCAGCCTTCTGTGCGAAGTAGTGGGCTAGGTGAGGGTCATGCAAGGGCACGTAGTCGTAGGAGACGTTGTTGCAGTAGGGGTCGGCCAGGTCGAAGCTCTGCTGGAAGTTGCTGTTGCCGAGACCTACACGACGGACCTGGGGAAAATGGAAAGTTTGTAACTTAAGTATTACATGAATCTAAATTCTAGATTGAAATGGGGGACTGTAGGTATCAGGAGAATATCATGCCGTATTAAAATGAAGACGAATTGATATCCTCTTTTTAGTACTACATTTGAGGTATTTTTACCAAACAATGGCATCAAAATTTATTATTTCTGCTGATAATTACAATCCCTAAAAAGTGCAATTATATGTATCGTCTATAGGTACCTCTCTATGGTTTTTACGACAGTAGTTATGGTTACGAATTGATCATTCGTCTGATTTTCAATTGTTTCTAAAATTAAACGAAACAAAACAAATGAAACTTTTTTCCTTTTTGATTTACATTCTTGAAAGTAAACTCATTCGATAGACAATAAAATTATCTTTCAGACGATACCCAATTTTCCACATTTCCTTAGGCAGTTTTTCCATAAAACAGGACTTAGGAAAAATATGAAGGTATTTTGTCCTTTCGTTAGATGTTAGATGCAATCTAGAGCACGTGTGACCGATAGCAATAAACAGCCGAGGTCTATTAAGAAGCTGGTAGTCTTGTACCATCTTTTCTGTTCAGATAGGTAGGTATTGTATTGTAGTGTGTTCCTAAATCACATTAACACCTGCCGTTATATAGCTCCACGGCGGGGTTAGCAGCAATAAATCGTGGTTACGTCGGGTCTAAATTGCACTCGTGCTGGGGCCCGAGAGATTAACTTATGGGGGTATACACGATGTTTTATAGACACGTGTTTAATAGGAGACAGGCTAGCTAGGATAAGAAGATAGGACATCTTCATCTAATATCGGGTGTCCCAATAGTCACTGATATTTTGAATTGGGCACTACTTTTGTTGTGACAAGCGTAGAGTAATAAATTTTTGACAGATGTCAACAGCAAGCATTCAGGTTTAGTCATGGAACTCATGGAGAAATTCACGGTCGAGCAACGCGTACAAATTGTTACAAAATTGCGAAAGGGAAGATTATCTCGCGGTGTGGTGATGTGAATTTTGTTCACCGAGATCTTGCATTTTGATGACGTTGGACTTCTTCCTTTGGGGCTTCCCCAAAGGGAAGGTCTATGCCAATAAACCCCAAACGATTCCGGAGCTCAAACTGACAATCCAACTGGCCATTGCAGCAATTGAGCCACAATTATGCCAGAATGCCATCGAAAAATTCATGAAAAGGGCTCGCATGTGCAAGGCAGGTCGAGCCTTCCATTTGAGCGATATCATCTTCCATCAATAACCTCCATGCCTCTACTTTATAATTCAATAAAAACTCAGGGACATTTTAACAAAACAATTTATTTTCTCAAAAAAATCAAATGTGAGTGATAATTGGGACACCCTTTATAAGGATATAAGACTCGGGATCATCGTGCGCACAGAGTAAAAGATCTTTCTAGATAAGAAATCTTTCTACTCTGAAGTAAGCTTTGATTGCACTCGCTCGCAACAGAGAGTAAGCGTGTTAAGGGGGTGATCTATTTGCGAGCTGGCGAGTCGACGGTATAAATCGTTAGCTCGTTGGCTCATCGACTCTCGCAGTGATCCAGTCGACTCTCAATCGCTTCAAGCAGTTTTTGGTACTCCTTGGGGTTTAGGGCTCGCTGGCGTACCGGCAGTTTGCTCGCAAATTTATCACCCCCTGAAGAGTGTGAGGTTAGCAATTACGGCGATGCTGCTCGTGCGGAAAATCCCACTTCCTTTCCAGAGAAAGACGTATAATGTTGTGCTCACGGGCGTTCATAAGGAAAGCCTCAGCTCCCATATTTATGTCTCTTGCTGTAGACTTGAGCGTCAAATACTTATCTGCGATCTGAGATATTCTTTGTTTTCAATTTTCAACTCATTTCGCACCCTTAGAATGAAACCGACCGAACTCAAAAAAATCGACAAAATGAGTTAGCAACACATCTTGATACAATATGTAATTTTGAGTTGCGATTTATTAAATCAGATTACAAGATCTATTATTTGTTAGTATTATCCTTAGAAAGACTTTAGTACTTAGAATATCAGCAATAATATATTAAAACTAAAAAGAAAGAACTACACACTTGGCTTCATTGAGTACGGCGCATGTCACAGGCACAGACTACAATGAAGCTATTAGGGGCAGTCCAATCTGGCCCCTATCATCCTTAAGATGGTGTTAGGGCTGGCGCATCCGATGCACCAGGGATGCAGCTCTTTAACTCATGGTGGCATAAAAGCAATCCTCTCTTCCTCCCTAGCTTCTGCTATCCCTTATGCGCTACAGAAGTGCGGCAGCCCCACCAGCACCCGGAACGCGTTGTTCTCCAATATCTATAAAGACAACCTTTCAAAAAAAATCTACACATGTGTCTTATGTCAGTAATAATCAGAGATCGGACAAATTTGCGTCATTGCTCGCAATAATGTGGACATAGCTCCAAAATTAATCAAAATGTTAATCAATTAATTATTTCTTGAAGAAAAAAAATTTAATTTCCGGAGATAATAATTTATACGGCTTATGATTGTTAGCAAAATGTTATTTGAAGTGGTTATCGTTTTCGTAAATATTTTTATATAATATAGAAGTTACGATTTTAAACTGAAACGTTTATTTACACTAGAAATAATACCCAACAACTACTACATGGTAAATATCCTGCTATGATTATTATTTCTGAAGAAGAAGTTTTCTAGTTCTATAGATATAACGGAAAAAATACTGATTATCGTCTTTAATAAATCTATACTTTAACAAACTTTTGTATTTATTGACTAGTAATCAAATTATATGTTAAGTAAGAAATAAATAATTGATTAATATTTTGATTAATTTTGGAGTCATGTCCACATTATTGCGAGCAATGACGCAAATTTGTCCGATCTCTGGTAATAATAAAGCCTGTGTACATATATTATTGAAAGGTTGTCTGTATAGATATTGGAGAACTCGACTGTAATGGACGCGGAGGGATCCGTAGGCCCGTTTTGTATAATCACGCCATAAGCTGCACGAGTACAGGGAGGTATAGTAGACCATATTGTTGTGGTTATCGGGTGAAAAAACAGTAGGTACACGCGACCCGCAGCGCGCGCGCGGGAAAGCTGCCCCTCGTATCGCACAGACTCGCGAAGTCCACAAAACTCACTCACATTATGGGTCGCAAGGTGTACAACCATCTCCCAGGCGATATTATCGCTGCTCAGAGTGCATCGGTATTTAAGTCAAAACTTAAAAAATGGCTAATCGAGCAGGCGTTCTATGACCATAAGGAATTGTTTTGTCATAGTGCTGTTTATTAAAAAAATTGTTAATGTACCCTATACATACATTACAATTAATTTACATATTCGTTGACAAACAACATTTATAAAAAATCCTTGTAGTGTAATTTTATATAATAATGTACCTCTGACATGTAATTTATATTACCAATAAATTGATTATGATTATTATTATGATTATTATTTTATTCCAGTAATATTAAATACTCATTTGACTGATAAAGCAATAATTTGCGGTTTTACAACGGATATAACCCCCGATAACCTGGGAAACCTAATCAAACGGATGAATAAACGCACAAATTACATATTATTACGATTCCGCTCAACCGAACGGATATTATTATTTCGTTGTTTTATGGGATCTATTCCGCTTAGGCCCGATTCGACCAAACAGGAATAAGGAATTAATTTGAGGTCATAATTATGTGGGATAATCTCGGAAACGTACCATGGAGGGGCTTGATAGATGGGGCATTCCATGCCAAGCGGACAGGTAAAAAAATGTTGATGTTTCAGATTTCGGTAATATTTTAGTATGTTATACCTATACAGATCCTCAACCTACACAATTAATATTTTTACACTGTGATATATAGTTAGCGATTTAGAGGTTAATATAGTTTTGACTCTACAGCAGGAATGCACTATTTGTAGTCCCAAAAAGCAAGTTTTAAAATATAAAAACAAAAAAATGAATATATGAATTGTATACTTCATTTAATGAGCTTCCTTAGGAAATTTTTAGAAAGTGTAAAATATATTTTTTTTTCGAAAAAAAAAATGTTTTTATATTTTAAACTCAATTTTCTCAAAGTTGGACCACTTTAATTTTTTTAATTTTTTTACCAAAAATAGCTCATAGTATATCAATAATCCTTGCCAAGTTTTATAATGGGCCCGGGAGTAGTTTAGGAGCTAGATCAGTTTTACAAACTGTTACTAACGGCGGCCAGGCGCTTGCTGCTGCGGTCCGGCTTTGTAACTGATCTAGCTCCTAAACGACTCCCGGGCCCATTATAAAACTTGGCAAGGATTATTGATATACTATGAGCTATTTTTGGTAAAAAAATTAAAAAAATTAAAGTGGTCCAACTTTGAGAAAATTGAGTTTAAAATATAAAAACATTTTTTTTTTCGAAAAAAAAATATATTTTACACTTTCTAAAAATTTCCTAAGGAAGCTCATTAAATGAAGTATACAATTCATATATTCATTTTTTTGTTTTTATATTTTAAAACTTGCTTTTTGGGACTACAAATAGTGCATTCCTGCTGTAGAGTCAAAACTATATTAACCTCTAAATCGCTAACTATATATCACAGTGTAAAAATATTAATTGTGTAGGTTGAGGACCTGTATAGGTATAACATACTAAAATATTACCGAAATCTGAAACATCAACATTTTTTTACCTGTCCGCTTGGCATGGAATGCCCCAGATATGACAGGGCCTGGTTTGACCTTCTTGAGGTCATAAGAAAGAAAGAAAATTGAGCATCACGCTATCATCTAACTAGTAATTCTCGTGCGACCTCCACGGTAGGCAATTCTGGTCCCAAATAGGCTTATACATATACAGTCTCTTAAAAACTTATTGACTAACATAAAATACGTAGGTATTTATTATTCTAAAAATCAACTCGTAGGATGATATGAGGTTTAGAAATTGATAAGAGAATTCTCGTTATTTATAAGTTATACAGAGGCCGGGTATAATCCTATTTGCGATAGCGATAGCTGCTGGAAATTAATTGAAAGTTTGGAGGCAACAGATGGTCGCTTCAAAACAATGCTGCTTAGAATAACGTTATCTTTTAACGCTAATCTGTAACAAAGCAGATGTTGACTGTTTTTTATGAAACGTTTGTATTAAATTAAGTTTGTTGACAACAAATGCCGTCTATGCTGACGGGCTATGCTGGGAGTATCTCTGCGTGATCGCATCAGAAATGAGGCTATCCGCAGCAGAACCAAGGTGACCGATATAGCCCTCCGAATCGCTAAACTTAAGTGGCAGTGGGCGGGGCACATTGCACGTAGAACCGATGGCCGTTGGGGCGGAAAGGTTCTTGAGTGGCGACCACGTACTGGAAGGCGCAGCGTGGGTAGGCCCCCCACAAGGTGGACTGATGACCTGGTAAAGGTCGCTGGAGTCCGCTGGATGCGGGTGGCGCAGGACCGGTCATAGTGGCACTCTTTGGGGGAGGCCTATGTTCAGCAGTGGGCGTCTTTGGGCTGATATGATGATGATGATGATGAAATGACGTCACGTTTTTGTATTCACCCCACATTTCACCCCCTTAGGGTGAACCACATTTATCAGCATCGATCAGCAATTTAAGTATGAAATATCGTCGTTTAGTATGAAGATGCGTACGCATGCTATTAGCTAATCGCATGCGTACGCATCTTCAGCAGTGCAAGCAGCCCTTTCACGCACCTCCGAGTTGCATTTCACCCGAACAGTGACAGTGACAGTAGGTAGTGTATAGTGACAGGACATGCATGCGTGCGGCCCGCGTGACCCATGCCTGCGGCCCGTTAGATCCCTTGGTTATTTCGTATGTAAAGGTAGTTGAATTCAGAACTTTGGACTTGCCTGATAAAGTCTTAAGAAGTGCGGTTCGCGTAATATTTGTGGCCCTTGGTTGCTATAAGGTTGCCGACCCCTCCAAACCGAATAAATTGATTTCCTTCTCGTCTTACTTTTCCGCTACACTGATCTCAGTATTGGCCAAACAAAAGCCATAAATTAATTAAGTCAACGTGCAAGGAAAAGTGTCGCCGCAAGTGAAATATACGGTTTCCCGGCCGGGCCGTCAAATGGGTATAGTTATTTATACAGGGCCCATCAGTCGGGATCTTCGTAATATCTTCCAGCTTATTGTAGTTGATCCCTGAAATGACGGGTCGACGCAATCTTTTATCCCTTATTTTGTCACTTATGGCGTGTAGCGGTTTTATGCTACCAATAAATTTTATCTATCTTATGTTTTTAGCAGAAAGTCGTGATGGGATACTTTACAGTTTACAGTGAAATATCAATGGAATGGTTTGAGGACTACACCGGCGCTATTGAACATAGTAATAGGGTTCCGTACCCAACGGGTAAAAACGGGACCCTATTACTAAGACTTCGCTGTCCGTCCGTCCGTCCGTCTGTATGTCACCAGGCTGTATCTCAAGAACCGTGATAGCTAGAGAGTTGAAATTTTCACAGATTATTTATTTCTGTTGTCGCTATAACGACAGATACTAAAAAACCGGCCAAATGCGAGTCGGACTGGGGCTCCCATACAACAGACATGATTTTTTCGCCGTTTTTATAGATAATGGTACGGAACCCTTCGTGCGCGAGTCCGACTCGCACTTGTTTAATTATACACCTAGATACGTAATTGAGCTCATTATAAGTGAGCAATTGTTCTTTAAAGGATATAAATTTATTTAAACCCAAATCAGTCATAAATCTAATTAAATTTCCGTATAGGTAGCCAAAAGATCAATTTTCATAAAAATGAAGCAGCAACCTCAGTATTATTATTATTATTATTCTGGTAGTGGCTATTGCACCATTGCTGATCTATTGTGATCGCCACTTACTACAATTCTTGGTCAAGTCCTGCGAACTCGAAGAATTGCAGGATTTTGTTGAACTCAAGAAACTTGATCTCCTCCGGGCACATCAGGTGTTTGCCCAGAATGGAGTTACGGCTGCGCATAAGACAAGGGCAATCGGTTAGGATGTGTGTAGGCGTCTCCTCTGCTTCAAGGCAGAGTCTGCACTGCCTTGTGTCACTCAGCCGCAACACTTGCATGTGCTTGTTTAGGCGACAATGCCATGTAAGCACCCTTACCAGCATGCGTAGACGGTTCCTACTTAGTGCCAAGGCGTTAGTGGACGCCTTTTTGCTAAAGGCTCTAATGAGCGCTTTGGAATGTTTCAGTCCGCAGCCTCAGTAAGTACTAAGCATTTATTTCTGTAGGTACCTAATAACATTGATTTGCGCTTCTACCCTTTTATTCTTAAAACTTAACCAACCTCTGTTAAATTAACATACGTCGGGTGACAAGCAAAAGTCACTAAATACAGAAAAATAATTTAAGAAATAGCAACTGTGTTCACGTAGTAATAAGGTTGAGTTCTCCTTTACCTCTTACGTGTAATTAGTGACTTTTGCTTGTCACCCGACGATATATGTAGTTTATCTCAATGTCACAAACACAAATAAGTGATGGATAAATACTAACGGATTTTAACGGCACTTTAGTTTAAATATGTTTGATGAACATTTATAATTTTTATAAATAACACCACTAGTTTAGTGGCCGAGACAGATTGTTCCGATAGCTCAGTTGGTTAGTAGCGACGGGCCATGTATGCCTGTGGTCGCCGGTTCGAATCCGGCTCGAAGCAATAAAGTTTTAAATTTTTCTTTTAATTAGAAATTAAACCATATTAAAACTAAAATAAGCCATATTACCACGTAAAAATATTTCGAGGGGTAATATGGCTTTTAGACCCGAGTTATACACTCTACTTTTCACTTTGACTGCGAGAAAATAGTAAAACAAAGATTCCATCCACAATCATTAATAAATTCCACGGCGCAAAAGATTATTCGATTTGGCGGCATACTTTTTTTAATAAACTGCTTTCACACAGATACAAAATATTGACACCACGAATAAAAGCCTCTGAGGCGTCCAATAGACGGTGAAGTATTACCACTCGATCCACGCGCTGTCTCTTTATCATTGTATGTTATAGAAAGAGACAACTATGGTGGATCATCAGTATTTAATCACCGTGTATTGGCCGGCTGACCGTCCACAGGCGCGTCGTTGACGGCCAGGGGCGTTTTTTGTTTTAATAATTATTGTGAGTTAGGGACTAAAAAACACCTGATATTTGAAATTAATTCTGGTTTCTGATTGGTTGTTTTTAATTTAATACAGCGAAGTGTTTTGATTGGTCAAATTAAATGTTTTAAAAATCATAAATATTCCCTAGGGGCTACATGTACTACTTTAGCCCCGCTTACTAAGCCTAATATAACATACTTTTCGAGCATGAGAAGTGAAAAATAAATTAATACCCCTAGTCTTAACCAGTTTTTATTAAGTGAGATAATTCAACGCTTATCTTCATTGTTAACGTAACAACAGCAGGGTGAAAATCATGATTACTTTCTTCGTAGTTTTTCATAAAAGAGTATACGGCTCATTTCGCAAGATTCTTTCCTCGAGCTCATATTTTTATCAAACAAATCCATTTAAAAGGCAACCTTGATGCGTACAGCATAAGATTTACTATTCACAACAAAGCTAAATGCGGATACGAGCTGAGTGTAGTAACTAGTAAGTTTTCCACGTAAAACAATAGACTGGGTGTCTGTTTTATGAGTGCTCTCTGTATCATAAAACGGGAGAGCTGACACAATACCATATATGAGCATAAATTTAAACATAATTAAAATTCAGACCTACATGAGTAGTAGGTCTGAATTTGTTTATTTATCTCATAAAAATGCTAGTTTAATAAAAAAAGTACCAGGGCGACCTAGCTCAGGAGCCGTAGCATGGTTGGCCTTATCACGCGACAAGTGACAAGATAAGAGCGTCGTCTCGTTCTATCGAACGGTGTCAGCCAAGTGACGCACGCTCTATCCTATCACCTATCGCGTGACAAGGCCAACCATGCTACGGCTCCAGCTCAGGAGCCGTAGCATGGTTGGCCTTGTCACGCGATAGGTGATAGGATAGAGCGTGCGTCACTGGCTGACACCGTTCGATAGAACGAGACGACGCTCTCATCTTGTCACTTGTCGCGTGATAAGGCCAACCATGCTACGGCTCCAGGTGAAAATACGAAGAAAACGAACTTTCCCAAACATGAGACCTAGCTAGATCCATTTGTCGCCCCCGAAAACCCCTATATTCCGAATTTCATCGAAATCGTTAGAGCCGTTTCCGAGAACGTGATTGCAAATATATATATATATATATATATATATATATATATATATACAAATATTGCTCGTTCCGCCAAACTGAGGACAGTTTGTCAGGTACTCGTACAAACGCCATCCAACACAGTTAACTGACCATCCTGATGCATTTATATTGAATCTTATTACGATGCACGGATGGTCAGGTAACTGTGTGTTTACCTACTTATGTTCAAAAAAAACAAGCGCGAGTCGTACTCGCCCACCGAGGGTTCCATACAAAATTACAAATGTATAGTGAAGATAGAGAATAGGATCGGACTGAGTATAGACCCCTGGGGTATTCCGGTCGGCACATTGCGTATTGCACAACAGCCTTGCTCCCATCCGCATTTTCACTCTGTACTGTCTGAGAAACTGTAATAGAATAATTTAGCTACTAGTGGATCCGGATTTAGGCAGACAAAGGCGCGCGAGAAATCATGCAGGACAAGATCACTACTAATATCTGTTGTTGAAGGCTGTTAATATATCATCAGAAACATTCAAAAGTTCTGTTTCCGTACCATATGCTTTACGGAATCCGGACTGATACTTCGGTATAGTATAGATATTAGGTAGAAAAGTTAATGTATCCCGGTATATTGGCATGACCCGTCTCCCGCTAGCAACATGAACTTAAAACGCTATTAGAAGGCTATCGGAGCTGCGGAAGCCAACTAAGTGACGTTAAAAGGCACCCTAGTTTAACCACATTGGACTGAAAGGTAATATGGGCGTGAAAGTCACATATGCAGTTAGGGCATTCTTCTCCTAATGATCTACCTTTATTGAAACTTGATTCTATAATAGAAGTTAAACTTTAAGGATATTGGATGGCTTTTTGTCTGCCAAAATACTGAAGCGCTCGGTCAGTAAACACTCAAAGCAGTGCTTGGGAGAATCAACCTCAGTCTACGCAGCTACACCTCTCGGATGGATGGCATTCCGCTGTCCCCATACAAAATGATCTGACAATGTCACACGTCAAAGTGTGCTTCCAGTTCGAACCTGTGAATCCATTGTGGAAGCACGGACTCCTGAAAAGCACCCATCATTGGGGCCATTCGGACAGGGAACCAATTCAATGGTTCTGCCTCTACGCTTCTCTGAAACCTTCTGCTGGGGCTGCTGCTTTGGTTTTGCTCACTTTCCAACTCATTCTTATATCGTCCGTCTTTTGTTCGACGAAGCGCCGCCAAGTTGGTCTGTTATGACTATTCCAGAGCCATTTCTTGATAGGGACTCTTGTACAGGGTTGCTGTCTGGTAATTCTCTGTAGCTTCATCAGCTTTTGGTTATACATTTACGGCAATATCTGGAGTTAATATACAAAATTCCATTTGTAAAAATACTTCCAAACCATATTCACACATCAAACGATTCACAAAATATATGTACCTGTTCATGAACACTGAACGAAATCGAAAATACGACACAATAGCCACGATAATATTTCCAAATAACACCGCTTGATTACTTCTTTAATCTCGTATCTTAACTAGCAAGACAATTGAAAAGTTACCTTAATTATTATCCCGTAGAGTGTAATTTCCGAATCGGCAGTATGAGTAGATACGAGGTAGGCTAAGAAATCAGTTGGTATGTGAATCTGGATATACAAATTCCCGCCCTCCAGAACCACATTTGTTGAAAGTATTATTGTGCAATTTCAGAACATTGGATCTGACATTTATTGGAACAAAGACTCTGCAACGTGTGTGTTCCATTTCCACGAAATTAAGGGTTACGAGTATTTTCCTTTTAATCGTCTTCCATTTTCATCATACTCAATTTCATTATGTTCGTGTTTCTGTAGATTCGCGATCATGCAGATTCGCGTCTTATATTCTTCGCGGCTTTTTTCATCATTCTTGATTTGACATTTGCGTATTATAGGAAAGAGAAGCTTGTTGATTTTAAGGGTAGACTCGTAAATTATGTAAAAGACACCAGGAAACTCCCTAAGGCGAAAAAAAATAAAGCTGTCGGTTTTGGTTCGAGAAGCGTTACGTACTTACTTAGTAAAAAGAATCTGTGTTGGCCTGAGGCAATAAATTTAAATTTTCAATTCAGTAAGCAGACAGACTTTTTGCTTTGCAACAAACACACTGTGACAACTTTAACTTTTATACAGGTTCAGCAATGAGAAATACAAAAATGGTCGGTACACTTTTTATTTTTATGAACCTCTTAAGTGTCTCTTGCTTCGTAGGCAGGGTCACTACCAACTAAGCTAAAGCGGTCGTCGTGAAAGATAAGTATAATATGGGAATTTATACCTAAACAATCAATGTGTGCAGATACTTCGTTATGAATTGACAGAGCCGCGTATGCGGGCTTGAGTTTTATCAGAAAAGCCCACTCTTGAATAGGGCTCATTATCTTGATGTAGCCCTTAAAAAGGATTATTTCGGAGCTCACGGGCGCCACAATCCTGATATAATTCCGAATAAATGGCACATAAATTGACTGAAAACTGAAAATACCTGCCGCTGATACTTGATTCAACATGTTGAAGTCATTTTGTGTAGTTGTGTGACTTGTAAAATTTTGCTTCGAATACGAAGTGCATTCAGTAACAGAAATATGATATGGGCATGAAATAGATGATCATCATCATCACCATATCAGCCGAAAGACGTCCACTGCTGGACATAAGCCTCCCCCAAAGAGTGCCAAATTGTCCGGTCCTGCGCCACCCGCATCCAGCGGACTCCCGCGACCTTTACCAGGTCATCAGTCCACCTTGTGGGGGGCCTACCTACGCCGCGCCTTCCGGTACGTGGTCGCCACTTGAGAACCTTTCCGCCCCAACGGCCATCGGTTCTACGTGCAATATGCCCCGCCCACTGCAACTATATGAAATAGATGATTAGGGTAGAGTAGGGCTTAAAAAGTCCCGAATGAGTCCAGAAAGTTGATTCTTTTTGAATCTGTCAGATCTATACTGAAACGACCAATCTTTTCTCCTTCATAAACTTAACCAGTCCCAATAAAGTAGGGGTAACTTAATGGAACTGGAACAAAGTCGTGAATATAGCTAGTAATAAAATATACGATCGGCCTTGACAAACCAGTAAAGAGTCCCTTGCACTTTTACAATCTTTACTCAGTGATTTCACTACAAGCGTTAACCGCGACTTTAATACGACAAGGTCTCACCTCACTATCAACCTTCAGTCACATAGGCTCTTGTCGCACCGAACACTCAACTTAATCCCTGTCCGATATAAACAAGGCTCTTGAGGTAGATAAGTCGCTGAGTATTAAATTCTTATCGTTATCTCGTTTTATTGCAAACAAATCGTTCAGTTGACGTCAAATATATGTATACAGTTCTCGCCTTATACGAGTTTTATGTTGAAAAAATAAGGTAAGTCAGCTTCGTATAGTTATTTAGTAGCAGCTAAAACAGTCAAATATATCGTAACACGCCCTTATTCTTACACTAGGTAATAAAGACCTCGACTAAAAGGGGTCCTCGGGGTGGTACACGGTTGCAGTTGGGGGCTGCAATCGGGAAAAAAAAGGTAGATACCACTGGGGCATGACGATAGGGCGGCACTGGTGCGTTCCGTAGGAGATCCCAGAGCCGTCCCAAATGCGTCGAGGAGGACCATCGGGGGGTTTTTAGTCGGTGCGAGTCCGACATAACCTCCGCGCTATCCCCGTGGAGTGGAGGTATCCATAACGGATTTTCCTCTCATAAAAAAAAAAAAAACCAAAAAAAAAGGTAATAAAGACCTGTACCGAATATTTGGCTACTTTGGCTGTTACTAACTATATTATGATGCTGACTTGTAGGTACACAAGTGTGTAGTACATTACATACCTAGGGCGGTGAATTCGTGAATGCCCCAGATCGCAGGTGTTTGCAATAAATATGTGATCTGGGGTAAAGTTTTACGTCTTGCCTTGGCCAGGAAGCGAGATTTTCTCCTCGCGCAGCGAGCGGAAAATCCCATTTATGGCCTAGGGTGACGTAAAATATCTAAGACGTTGGCCTACATACATACTTTGAAGAGTCATGAGTCATGACTCATGAGTCTCATGACTAAACATTTATTTTCTTAGTGACGTTTGTTCGGATTTTAGTGCTTGGCAAGCAGGCCTGATAGTAAGTAGACATTGTAGACCCTTGCGACTCCAAAAGAGTCATGGCGCGTTGGTTTGACGATTCGTTCTCAACGCGGCCTCGGGAAGTCACATAGTCCCTAAACCGAGATATCTACTCTTAACCCTTTGAATGCCAAGGACTTCTAAAGGTGTGGTGTGTTGTCGTGCCTGCAGCGCCAAGAACCCATATGTTATGACGTCCTCTGTCAAAGTAACCTTCCATATAAGGTGTGTATTTGCTGTCTTTTAGTAATGATATTGGCGTGACGACGTCTCTATTGATGTTGACGTCTCTATTGGATGACCTGATTGGCGGTGAAAAGAGGTTAAGGACTTTGTGAATAATAACGTGAAAATAAGCTTCATCTAGTTTTTGACTTGACGAGTATTTGAATATCCTACTTTACTTAACTTATACAGCCTCCCAAAGCTTAACTGAATTATACCTCGAACGTCACAAAGCCCTCATTTTAATTCGTAATTTACGCGTCTTAATACTGTCTCGAATTTGCATGAGAACTGAATAACTCCGTTTTAAAGCCACACGCGCCTTCACGGCGGCGGTGTCTTCACACGCGCCGATGAAAGGAATCCATTTACAGATGAGGCTTGCAAACGGCATGATGCGTTAATCTTCGTGTATTGCGTTTTCAAGTGAGTTACCAAGGAGGGAAGTTCGCTTTTCGACAGAATATTTTGTGTAGGTAAATAGATCGTCAGTAGGTGACGATCTATTTACATGAACTTCGGAATAAACTTCAAAATGATGCGATGAGCGCATTTTATTATGTAAACGATAAAAAATTCTACTGTGAATACTCTTTCATTCTCTTGGTATATATCCGACACCACACCCAATTAACAAACCGCTTTTTAAAATTTCCTCCTTTCATGTATGTTATAGTTGACTCAATTATTTGCAAGTTAAGGTGCAATCAAAAGCGGTAGACCACTTTCTTGGCGAACTGTGTAATGATAACCGATGTTTTGTTATTTTTTTTATTTATTCTATAAATACAATAAATACTGGAGTGTACATACGTTATCTAGCACTTTAACCTTTCATAAGGCCGTTAGGATTCTTAAGGACTAAGAGTCCACGGCTTCGCTACGCAGGCAGACTACTAAATAGGCCAGCCGTGGTGGTATGATTATAACTGAGCCTTAAAGATTTAGTCATAAGGCTAGTCTTAGCTTTAACGGCTCGAGTCTTAAGGCTCACAACAATTAACTATTATAAGAAAGAATACTCACGTCTTCACCCATCTTCCCTCTCGAAAACGTGATCTTGCCAACCGGCATCTTGGGCACAGGCAGCTTACACTCCAACCCAAGCCGGTACCACTGCGGCAACCCATTCTTCGGTACAGCCCTCAACGGCTTCGGAACAGAGTCTATGATCTTCTTCAACTCTGTTGGCTTTCTCAGCGTCATCAGAGTGATGTTGATGTCCCCCACATCGTCTCCAGGGGGCAGGGACTCGTCCGGGTTGGAATACATTGAGGGACCTTAAAATTAAACACAAAATAAAAACGCAAACGCACGGCCCGCGTTGACAGTTCCACTGGGAATTTGGTGATTTGATTAGCCTTATGTCATTTGGAATTTGAAATGTTTGTGACGTGAGTTCGGATAAGATTAGGTAGGCATATGGCGTAGGTTTTATTTTGTATGTTATGAGTTTGTTACATTTTTGTGTTATTTGTAAGTTTGTTCGTGGTAGTAGTTTGGTGACTATGTATCATGTATTAAGGAATGAAGCGAAGTAATTACAGAATTTTAAAAAGTTTTTTATGCTAAATACATTGATTTATGTCTCATGCAACAAAGAAATCCTACTAATATTATAAGTCTCTGTTTAGCCCAATGGTTAGCTGGTAGAGAATGCCATCTGGCATTAAGCTTGCCATTTGTACATATATTTTTTGTATTTTGTGCAATAAAGTTTAAATAAATAAATAAATAATATTAGTAATGCGAAAGTTTGGATGTTTAGATGTTTAGGATATGTTTAGTTAGATGTTTAGACGTTTGTTACTCAATCACACTTAAACGACTGAAGCAGTTATACTCTTTCAACGTAGGTAGTGAACAAACAGATAACAAAGTTTAGTAAGTCTGTGACAGACACCAAAGATAATATTGAATATATATAGTAGAGTTGGGATTTAAATAAAATAAAAAAACCACGGTGAAATATATAAATATAGTAGAGTTGTCAGTCAACATTTTTGGCAGTAGCGCCATCTAGAGTCGCAGGAATACATACACTTCAAAATACCTCAAACACATGTCTATATAGGTGAGAAGAATTTGAATAAATAGAAACAATTTGTATCCATCATTTCGAAATCCTACCAGAGCAGGTTTGTTATATAAGTTTACTCTGGTAGTTTCCGAAATAATGGATTAATACCTACTCTATTAGAAATCAGAAATGAAAAACTAATTTGAAAATAATATATTTACTTATACTTCTTTATTTTACATTCATATTTGTAGGTCTGTACTTATATTTTATTTCCTGTTCCTATATTTTTTTCAATACTTTATATTTATCTTTTCTTCAGGTTACCTGCATTAACCCTTATAGGATCCCGATTCTATAAATTCTGAATGTTATCATATTATCTGTTTCCAGTGCTTCCTCATTATCTTTTGATAGTTATTTGTTTCTGTGAAATTAAGATTATATTGTTAGGTGTATTCATTTGGCATCAAGGCAACAAATCTATAACAAGTTTCTGTCTACAATAAATTTTTGGTAAATACAAGCTATTATTGCCGAGCTATTAGAGTGCAGTAAGTTTTTGGCTATATCGGGCAAATACGGAATCAAAACTTGTATGAAATGCCTAAATAAGCGAAAATATGCATGTACTTACAAATTTCTACGCAATCGACACACTTATTGCATTTTCGCGATTACATGTTCAGATTTAATAATTTTATGTCTTCCGATTGCAATTACGATAACACAAAGCAGGGGGTCCAGAAAAATAAGCAAACTACGAGTCAGGAATTCCTAAAATACAGTAATAATCGTGAATTCCATTTAATTCGCATTCACGGACTCAATTCATATAAAAATAATTTGAAATTTATCTAAACATCATAAATGACACTTGACAGATACCGTTCCGTTTCCCAGAACTGTTGAGAAGGCCCGTGTAGATTTTTTGTGGATAAGTAAAATCTGCTTATGATTATGTTTTGCTTTGCTATTTATTTAGTAGATATTATTGCGATTAATAAAATTATTTCAATAATATAGTTTGATTAAGAAGAAAGCTGCGTGAAAATAACCACAAAGTTCATTTTCCATGAATGTTGCTACTGCAAAAAAAATATAAATTATACAAGGTTAGTGCTGGCGCACGCTACCGGACCGTTACCGGACCAGAGGGCCTACCGCGAAACGATATTCGTTTTCGTTCGTGTATCTCCCTCTTTGTCGCTCGAACTAGCAAGTGCGACAGAGACGGAGATACACGAACGAAAACGAATATCGTTTCGCGGTAGGCCCTCTGGTCGGTTCCCGCCACCTGACGTGTGCCGATGGGTTTGCACCGGACCTACGTACAAATTTGACTTTAGTGACATCTATAGCCGAGAGATAAAATATTATCCGAATAAAGGAAAAGATCTGATAGTGATAGTTTTAGGTAAATACTCACGATGCACATAGTAAAAAGAGGTCATTTTGGAGATACAGTCATGTTGAAAAAAGTCGTTATGGGAAAGTTAGGAAATTCTGTCGTATGCGAAATGTTTTTCCAAAAAGTCATTGTGGATAGAGGTCAGGTGAAATGAGGCAGGTAATCGTGTCAAACAGTCATTATGACTTAAGTGGCAGTGGGCGTAGAACCGATGGCCATTGGGGCGGAAAGGTTCTCGAGTGGCGATCACGTACCGGCATGCGCAGCGTGGATAGACCTCTCACAAGGTGGACTGATGACCTGGTAAAGGGCGCGGGAGGCCGCTGGACGCGGGTGGCGCAGGACCGGTCATTGTGGCACTCTGGGGGAGGCCTATGTCCAGCAGTGGACGTCTTTCGGCTGATATGATATGATGATCTTGCTCGGCTGAGGATTCGGGACTCCTCCCTTTGCGAATGTGGTCTGGACGAGGGTAGCCTGAACCATCTGTTCCTGAGCTGCCCTCTCCTGAATCACACTAATCTATACTCTGGTCTGATCTTCCAAAAAGTCCCATTCCCCACCCATATGCCCTCGCTTTTGGTCCCCAACCCCGCTATTTTTCGTTTACTCTCAATTTTTTTATCAATCAACAAGTTAAAATT
This sequence comes from Epinotia nisella, assembly GCA_932294315.1. Classification (NCBI taxonomy): domain Eukaryota; kingdom Metazoa; phylum Arthropoda; class Insecta; order Lepidoptera; family Tortricidae; genus Epinotia; species Epinotia nisella. Next base: position 24,085,393 of record OW028676.1, read on the forward strand.
GTGACTCGATCATTCCCGTATTCCTTTTTCCTTTATTTCCTTCTTATTTGGCTTTATCTTAATTTTATTCTTTTCAATTCAATTGACGTGAAGCTGGCAGAAATGTCTTAAGACGATTGCCATTAAAAAAAAAAAAAAAAAAAAAAAGGAAAAGAAACAAAAGAAAAGCAATTCTACAGAAGGTTCTGAAGTGAAAACACCGTGACAGACACGAAGTAAAATGTCATGTCATGATATTCTCAATAAATTACGATAGTTTAAATTGATAATTGTGAGTTTCAACGATTGGAAAAGACACACACGGACACGGTAAGGAAATCCTAAAATTTGCTTTCTAACATTTCAAGTAAAATGAATGTATTCAATAATTTCACTATTAATTCTGTCCGACTGGAACTCCTCTTGACATCAGACAAGCAAAATCTATCGGCAACCTCAAATCCCTTCTTTAAGTAAAGAACACTATTTGTCTCTCCCCTAACCCTGATTGTATTTTTTGGCTGACTGTTTATGTATCATTATTTATATATATGTATATGTATGTTTATATATAGAGGTATTTATGTACGTTTATTTTTATATTTAATTTGATTTTCACCTACTGCAAAATCTAGTTTTATCTCTTTCTCCGACACCCAAAGGTTGTCTGGAAGAGATCGCTACATGTTATTGTATTGTTTCTCTCTGAAATTGCTTTGTTTGTGTGAGGTGTGCAATAAAGAGTATTTGTACGAGTATTGTATTCAATAATTGAATAACTAAATATTAGGGAACAATTCTCGAATTCGCCCCACAGTATGCTCAAAAAGGGTTCTGTTATAGGTACTAGACGGCGATATATTTAATAGATATAAATACTTAAATATATAGAAAACTTTCAAGACTCTGAAACAAATATTCATGCTCATCAGTCTCATCACACCCAGGACTTTCAGCTCCGTTTAGGACTTAAAATTTTTTGTTTGAATTTTTTTTTGCATTTTTACTATTTTTTTGTTTTTTTTTTGATTAACTGGAGCGGTTTAAAGTTCATTATTGGGTGGAGCCAATCAGGGACATTTCAGCACTTAGTAATTTTTTTGCCAAAGTGGTGTGACCATTACAAAACCTATTTTAAATAAGTGTTACGTATAGAACCGGCCCCTCTGTTTCCTATACCCAAACCCCAACCCAAGTACGCTCTCTTGTCGACTCGATCCTTTCCCATTTTTAATCACTGCTGGACATAGGCCTCCCCCAAAGAGTGTCACAATGACCGGTCCTGCGCCACCCGCATCCAGCGGACTCCAGCGACCTTTTACCAAGTCATCAGTCCACCTTGTGGGGGCCCTACCCACGCTGCGCCTTCCGGTACGTGGTCGCCACTCAAGAACCTTTCCGCCCCAACAGCCATCGGTTCTACGTGCAATGTGCCCCGCCCACTGCCACTTAAGTTTAGCGATTCGGAGGGCTCTATATCGGTTACCTTCGTTCTGCTGCGGATAGCCTCATTTCTAATAGATGCTGTAGAACTTCCCTTCCATTTTTGTTAATACCTGTAAATTGTCAGGTATTGCATTTAAAAACAGTGTTTTTTATTGATTTTAATTTTACTCTCACAGATGTATTCAAGAATCAAAGACACTGCTGAACGAGAAACGAAGTACCAAAACCAACCGCTAGATAGGCGAAAACGGTAAGACATTTTAAAACAAACTTACACGAAATAATTAGAGTTTTTACTAGTATTTTAATATTTGTTGAGGTGGGTTAATTTGACACGACGTGTCGTAGTTTAAAATGATCATCGATGTATTCTGACTTGTTAGCTCGGCGCGATACGTACTGGTTGTATTGATATCATATTGGTATAACTAATACGGTGGCAATCATGCATACGTCCTACCTGATAGTAGCTTAAGAGTGAAGCCACACGAGCGTAATTTGTAAGCTGTGAGTCGCGTAATTTGTGAGCTGTGAGTCGCGTAATTTGTGAGCTGTGAGTCGCGTAACTTGTGGGCTGTGAGTCGCGTAATTTGTGAGCTGTGAGTCGCGTAATTTCTGATCGTCCATAGATGGACATTTCGGTTTGCCCATATACGGGCGAACCAAAATTACGCGACTCACAGCTCTCAAATTACGCGACTTACAGTTCACAAATTACCCGACTCACAGCCCACAAATTATGCCCGTGTGGCTTCACCGTAAGGGTCGTCAGGATGCTCGACTCTACAATCTCTCCATACAAACGTAGATTGGTTCTCATTTACGTACTAGCTAAGAATAACATGGTATGCAGTACGTCGAGTCAGCTTGGCCTCCGGTTATAAAATTGCCACCCGGCACGACAGGCCGGCACGACAGCGGCATTGCCCCGTCGAATTACTAGGATATGGTGGCAAATGACCCACCGATGTAAATTGAGGCCAGTTTTGAACCCAACAGCAGCTTTGTACGCATTGCGCTTACGTTACAGCTGAATTTCAAGTCGATTATAATACCAAATGTAGTGACAGAAACATACCTAAATTATTATGCAGCTTAAGCTTTATTCATACTTATCTGACGTGTAGTATCGTGACGAATGTAGCCTCTCACAACTCAATTGAAACCCGGAGCCGTAGCATGGTTGGCCTTGTCACGCGATAGGTGATAAGATAGAGCGTGCGTCACTGGCTGACACCGTTCGATAGAACGAGACGACGCTCTTATCTTGTCACTTGTCGCGTGAGAAGGCCAACCATGCTACGGCGGAAAAGGTTTCAATTGAGTAGTTGACGACACTCACGGAAAGAAAATCGGTGGTGGAATGGGGTGTAGACTGAAAATTATTACTCCAAAATAAAGGAGGCACAAAATATGCCCAGTGACGAAAACCCGCAATCAAATATCTCAAAAATTACGAAGCTACAACCGTTTTACTGTTGCTTGTTAGAGAGAGATAACGCTCAGGGCCCGTGACGTCACGGCACACTAGCGCAAGGGATCGGATACCGGTATTTTCACCATACAAAAATACCGGTTTTATATCGTTCTATTTCGTTCTTTGGTTTATAATATCATTTTTGATCAGGCTGTCTAATAATACGAAAATGTTACCTAAATACATGATAGAGTCCTACATTAAGAGCCTAAAATAATTCAAAATATTAGACTACTTCGGGGACTTGAAAAAACCGGTTCTGATCCCTGACTCTGGCGTCGTAGTAAATGACATCTTTGTGATTATTAAATTTAATCTTGCGTTACTTTTTTCTCTATATATTTTTAATCCTTTTTCGAGAAAATTCAACATTATTGATTTATTTTTTGGTGTCTACGTCTATTCTGACATTTCTAATCCAATATCATCATCATTTCTGCCAAACTTGATACACGTGCAATCTGTGGGTCAATTACAAGCAGAGAGCCTTCAACGCCCTGCGAGTACAATACAATAATGCCTTCAGGATGTTGTTGGGGCTCCCACGCTACTGCAGCGCTTCAGCGATGTTTACGCACGCGCACACGGAGGGGTTCAGCGCGGTTGTGTTGGACCACTCATGCGCAGGGTGCGGGAGAGCCACAACATCATCCTGAGCGTCATCAGTGAGTGACTATCCTAGAGGACCCCAGGGTCCGCTTTGGTACCTAATCCCAAGATTTGGCGTAGGCACTAAGCAGAGTTGGGCGTTATTTAGATAATTTCTTATCTAGATAATTATTTCAAATAAAATCATATCAAATAAATTTATTCGAAGCAATCGCAAATAGTGCGTTGACAACTTTTTTATTAGGGTTCCGTAGCCAAAATGGCAAAAACGGAACCCTTATAGTTTTGTCATGTCCGTCTGTCCGTCTGTCCGTCTGTCCGTATGTCACAGGCATTTTACTCGAAAACTATAAGGTGTATTTGAATAAAATTTTGAGGATAGGTGTATTTTGTTAGCCGCTACATAGTTTTGTAATTAAAATGCCAAAAAAAAATTTTTTTAGGGGTGCACTCCATACATAAAACTAAAAGTCAAAATTTTTTTTTTCATTGTGACCCCCCGTGTGGCACATCAATCGATAGGCCTTTCAAAATAAATATAAGGTTTCTTAGCATTTTTTTTTGATTAAGTGAATAGGGTCGGAGATAATCGCCCCGAAAGTCACTAAAATTCTGTCCCCCCCCCTCTAATTTTTGAACGGTGTATTTTAAAAATATGGAAAAATTCATGGACATAGGACTTATTAATTTCATTCACCGAAAATTGTTTTGAACAAGATCGGTTCAGAGGTTTTCGAGATATTGCTGAAAAACTGCCTTCCTCAAAGAAAAGGACGTAAGTGCCGAAAACTTTCTGTGACGATACGACCTTTTTAATAGGCACGGAACCCTTCGTTTTGCGTGGTCCGACACGCACTTGGCCGGTTTTTTTTATTTAGATAAATTATATAGATGAAGATAACTGACCTCGTTTGTTATTGAAATAAGCTTATAATAATACATTTTTATATAGAATGTCGTCGGGTCAAACCGTCACACTGACAATGCACATAAAATTATTGTTGCAATTTCATAAACGCTGCAATGTCGTCTTCGAGCTCTGGCTTTCAATTCAACACGTCTCCAATTCAGCAATATTAGACGGCAAGTTTTTTAAATATCATTCGGAAAGTTCTGATAGGAAAAATGTAATATTTCATATATTTAAGTATGTACGGTCGAGGAAATTGAATGTTTAGCACTTTTGGATCTTAACGTCATTCAAATAGAGTTCAAAAGTGCTAAACATTCAATTTCCTCGACCGTACAAAATATGCATTACTTATTAGCTTATTTTCATTTCATCATGCACGACCACTTTTAGTTCTACATGACTGACATTCATCTTTTATTTAAAATCCCAACTAATTTATCTAGATAAAAATTAAACTGATCTAGATTATTTAGTTAGTTATTTCAAATAAAAGGTGATTTAGTTAATCTTCCCGGTTATTCGTAAATAGATAATTTACGAACTCTGGTACTAAGTTTTACAAAAGCAACTGCCATCAGACCTTCCAACACCATACAAAAATGTAGGAATAAGTATGGGGTCAGAGAACAGCTCAGTGATCCAGTACAACTAGTCTAATTATATTTGAAAATAGCACACCTGAAACACACAAGGTCGTAACATCAACAAGTTTCCATTACACTTAGACCCTTGTCGCATTACTCAGTTGTCCCCTCATGTCAGCTGGTATTAACTGATCTTTTATAGTCACCCCTACTGGTGGCAAATAGGTTTACCTCTCGGCGCGATATTGCGCTATTTCAAATCGAACCTTAAGTTTTTTGGCATAGAATCGTTATTTCAAAGATTTGTTGGGATGGAAGAGGTCGAATACTAATGGTAGCTCACAAAGAAATTCAGTCGTAAAGGGGTTTGAATAAAAGATGGAGTAGCGCAATAAGGTTAAAGTCACATGTCTGGTCCAGTCCGCCAAGAAAGCGGTTTACCAATTTTGGACCTAATTATGCGTAGATAATAGAGTCGAAAAGGGGTAGAACACTTTCTTGGGTTACTGTACAGTCACAGACTTTAATCGTTGAGCCATTTAGAGCTCACCTTGTGCTGGATATTCATAGCTTAACTATTAAAAACCAAAATTTGTTGACACCTAAATGGCTCAAACGTTAAAGTCACTAACTCATAACGATGTAAATATTACAAATCTAAGGGATTCCTTATCACCGAAAGCCCATCAACCTTCTAGTGTTTTCCTTGTTTGTGTCCTAAAGGAGCCCAGAGTCCGCTATGGCACCTAATTTGGCGTAGGCACTAGTTTTACGAAAGCGACTAACACCTGACCCTCCAACCCAGAGGGAAAATTGGACCTAAGGATTAGACCGGTTTCCTCACTATATTGTCATATCGCCAAAAGATATTCAATATTACAATACAATACAATACAAATACTCTTTATTGCACACCTCACACAAACAAAGCACTAAAAAACATTCTAAACTATTGCGCACAAAAACTTCCTTGTGCAACTTGAATCTGTTCTGTTCCTGCGGTGCAGGACCGGGAGGGATATGTTTCTGTAACGTTAGACCTCAATCTATGACTGGTACAATCTATGATAGATTGTGGAATTCAGCATTTCAAAAAAATGGTTGTCTGTGAAGTCGGTTTACGGACGATAATTTTACGTCATATAAGAAAACATTGATGATAAATTGCATAACACGTATTTACTCATTTATCGTTAGGAATACTCCTGTGAAGTTTCGAATAAAATAGTCGACTTTGTACCCCCATTTCATCCCCTTAGAGGGTGAATTTTGAAAAATCCCTTCTTAGTGCACCCCTGGACCTTATAAGGGTGCCAAATTCGTAATATCTAAAACCAGCGGTTAGGGCTGTGCGTTGATATGTCAGTCAACGGAACGGGACGGTCGATCGGACAAACGAATATCGCCCTAAAGGAGGCGGCGGGGATTAGCTAGTTGCGCCGGCCAAGGTAATTTTGTTAAAAGGTCGACCGGGAATGTCCCTGACTGTACCTTTTTATCCCTCGCCCTTGTCATAGCGACAAGAGCGAGAAAGGTACGTGAATACACGCGGCAGTTCAAGCAAAGGAACTGGCTAGCCAGCGCCGAGTGTAATATTACACGAACCACTTGGTGCCGCTTTTGACCCTTCTATAACTCAAAACCTCTTTAACGTAAACACATAAAACTACGTGCGTTTAATTATATCCATAAGGACATCTAGAAGCCCAAATTTCATGGAGCTAGCTCAAACGGTTATAATTATAAAGATATGTCGTTATAACAATTGCTGTTATTTAAACTGGCCAAGTCAAATCTAACCTACTTTAAGATCTCACATTTTTAAATAACAGCAGTAGTTATAGATATCCAATAAAGCAAAGAAATAGAGTTTAATACTTGTTCATAATGTTATTTTGTTCCTATAAATACATATTTGGATTTTGCATAGAACTTGGCACTCATTTAGATCTCCATTCTTTTTGCGGCGAAGCCCACAGCCAAGCATAATTTTTGTATTGAACTTGGCTCTCCTTTTTTAGATTTATGTTTCTGGTGGGTTTCCCTTACTGTACCTCTATATATTTAAAAAAAAAATTAAGCCGTGTATTTTTCAGCATAACCTTCTCGGTTTAGATTGGCGACACTGCAAATTTCTCTTGAAAATCTACATTTGTATTAGGTTCATGTGAATTCAATATTTGAAACACCTTCAGACTATTCACAGTTATGTAATTGAAATTATATTTAGATGCCAGACCACCCTCACCACTCTTCGCAATTAAGAGTTTTATTATCTTTTCAGTATTCATGCATACTGTATAAACATCTTCCGTGGAGTAGCACAAACCTCCCATATCCTTTATGTTTATAAGTTTATGATGAGGAAGTAGTCTATTTACTGTTGTTAAACAATCAACACAAACTTCACATTTCAGTGTTTTTGTCAATGAGCGTGTCACGTAACCAGAAATGTAACCTATTATCAATTTGGAAAATTCCGTAAAATTTTGTTCATTCAACATATCAGAAAAGAAATGACAATTATCACGGGCTTCCAAATCAGAGTCTAGTAAACGTGTTTGTTGCAGCTCTTCAAACGGTTCTTCTTCGTGTCTATTTAAATCCGTTGTGCTATTAATTACATTTTCAGACGATGAGTGTAAAATACTACAATTGTCAAGGGGCACACAATTCCCCATGAAACTTGATCGAAGCTCCAAGTAATTTAGTGTTTTTTTATAAGCTGCTCTAAGTTCAGTAAAACGACCCCAGCGACCCTTAAGACGACGGGTAAGGCAAGGCATTCTCCATACAAACGTTGTGCAAGTTTTTTTTCGTCGGTTTTGGCACTACAGAATATTCGTTTTTTTTGCTTGTTCATATTGAATTTACGCAGCACATGATGTTAAAATTTTGTTAGATATAAAAATAATGAAAATTAAAAAAATATAAAAAAGTATAAAAATAAAAAATAATAACATCAGTGAATAGCTAACAGAAAAATAAGTATACTGACCTAAAAATTATATTTATAGCCCAAACACAAACGAAGAAAAACTTGCACAAAATTTGTATGGAGAAGGCTTGCCCTACCCGTCCCCTTAAACCAAAAAACTGCTCTAAATGGTCCTGACTAATTCTATGGTAACTGTTTGAAATATTTTACGCGGGTCTAACGCTATATTTATTAACCTTTATTTCTGTAGTTCGATTAACCGTTAGCTAATATAAATAGGTACAGGTTACAAACTTAATCAATTACTTGAGTTTTTCTTTCAAAAAGATTTCGACGTCGGTATAATGTGGCAATTAAGTACCTCGTTTTCTGTTGGTTAGAGTCAGCATCATAAACATGAATACACTTTTCGACCTTATGTCTAAGTAATACGGTCATAGAATGTATACATGTTTATGATGCTGACTGTACAAGAACTATAATGATAATAATGAGTTTTGATAAGCTTTTTACCGCCTTGTTAATAACTTTTATATGTAATTAAGTGTTATTACTTAGTCTGACTTTATGTTAACTTTGAAAGATGCGCAGTTAGGTTTGTTGACCCATCGAGTGCTAAATCCCTGTCGTAAAAATGCAATAGAAAGACACACCTTCGCATTTTAGCGTGTATCCATTCCAGTAAATAATCTCTAAGCGTTGTAATGTTTGTGGTTTGAGATGATTTCACACTTGTGACCCAAAAATGGACACGTAAAGTAAATTAATGAATTCTGAACAAGGGGGCCACTTTTGGGGGATAAACTGGTTTTTTTTTTTTAAAGTTTCAAAAATTGTATTGTGTGACATATTAAATGAAAGGGGTTGTTGTAAGCATCTCGGATTTTTTTTTATAATTTGAGCAAAAACAGATTTGAAGTAATTTAGGAAAAAAGACGAAAATTGACCATTCCCACCCTTCCACTCCGAAACTACTAGGCTTGAAATTCTGAAAAAAATATGGAAAATAGTTCCTTGTATTACAGGAAAACCTATAAAAAGTTTGAGTATTCAAAGTAACGGGAAAATTCTCAACATTTTTGTGTATTTTGTATGGAGCGCCTGAAGCTTAGAGCATAGCAATTTTACGGAACCCTCATCACGCGAGTTGAACTCGCACTTGTCCGGTTTTTTTATAAAAAGTTGGCCACATGCCACATTCATCATCATCATCATCATATCAGCCTAAAGATGTCCACTGCTGAACATAGGCCTCCCCCAAAGAGTGCCACAATGACCGGTCCTGCGCCACCCGCATCCAGCGGACTCCAGCGACCTTTACCAGGTCATCAGTCCACCCACGCTGCGCCTTCCGGTACGTGGTCGCCACTCAAGAACCTTTCCGCCCCAACGGCCATCGGTTCTACGTGCAATGTGCCCCGCCCACTGCCACTTAAGTTTAGCGATTCGCTTACTATGGGCCTCATAAGAAGGCTCGAAGTCACCCAAAGGGAAATGGCGAGGGCTATGTTGGGAGTAAATATCTGCGTGATCGCATCAGGAAGGAGGCTATCCGCAGCAGAACCAAGGTAACCGATATAGCCCTCCGAATCATGCCACATTAAATAATCTTAATTCTCAACCATACGCCATAACTCTTCACATTTACAGACATGTCGCCTGTCGGCTAGAAACATCTGAAATGTGGTTTTAAAATTTTGAAGATTTTAATGTACTTTTATGTTGAAAAAAATAAATCAGCCTATATACGTCCCACTGCTGGGCACAGGCCTCCTCTCATGATAGAGAACGGGCAGCCAGTCCCACACCTTTTTGAATTACTTCGCACATGTATGCAGGTTTCCTCGCCTTCACCGAAAGTGAAATTTAAAGATCTTTCGAAAAATGCAACTGCTTTTTTGCAAATATTATAGCCGACTGCCGAAGGAGAGAAGGGTTATGTTTTTCGAGCGTATGTATATATTTATGTATGTATGTATGTCGTATTCTTTGGCACGCCCTGCAGCCTAAGCCGTTTAAAGAAAAAAGAAAAGAAAAGAAGACATTTATTCACTACACAAAAGACACACAGATTTACGAAATAACGACGAAGACGTTTGACGAATTTCGACATATGAGATGTAGTGACATTTGCAAAAATAACCGTTAGGTAGGTTTTTCCAAAAATCTTTCGTTTTCACTTGTTTGTATTATGTAAAAAAAAACACCTAGATGTTAATTTTGCACATCCGACTTTTTTACTTGGGACCGCTGATATTATACACTAAACTTCATTCATTAAGCAGCTCAATGGTCCAACTGGTGCTGGTAAGTATAACAATGAGGGATCGCATTGTTATTTGTCCTGTAACATTTTCCTCATACCGATTATAAAATCGTAAAACTGTAATTCTAACGATACCGGCCTCCCAAGCAAAACCGCACTAACTGCCTACTGACATCATGTGCACTTAAGACGTTTTTGTTTTGAGCAATCTCGCTTAGAGCAGGCGCGGTTCACTTCAGCGTACCCATTCACAGTACATGCCTACTCGACTGTGATCAAACATCTATAATATCTGGACCCCGCTCCGTACCAACTGCGCTCAGTCACCGAACGGTTTATACTGGTAGGTCTTTAGCGACGCGCTCACTATACGTTTTGAATAACACAGCACAACTTCAGTCAGACGATACCGATCGGCCGCGAGACTCGCGCGTCTCGCTCTCCCGCGCGCGTTAATCGTAAACAATCACTGAAAACGTGACATAATCACCGCAAACTTACTAAAAACAAGTGACATATAAACAAACGAGTGACGTTTATGTAAAACAGATGGATATACGTTGTGTATGTTTAAGGTTAAGTTTGTTGAACTTTTTCACCGGCTTCAGTGTTAACTAGATTATGATACGGTAAGCTGCGTACTTGCGTAGTGTTGATAATAGTTCATTCATGTGCTGTAAGGTCAGATTCGATCGATGCAAGTATCAATATCCGTAAAGGTGAAAAAATGAAGGCCCCTCTTGATGTTGTGGGCTGATCGAACTAATTTTAAGTATTTCATTAACAATTTAAAAAAGGTCTACGACTATCAACTTGCAACATGCACCTTTTAGGTCTATAATATTGCGTGTAACTGATAAACTAATACCTATTTTTTTATTGCATCTACGCTATTGTTATGAAAACAATGACAGCAAAGGATGCGTGTATATAAATCTACATGTGATTTGTCTGTACATTTGAGTAAACGAGCTAAAAATTAAAATGACCTTTTTGCAGAACGCAAAGAACAAACAACACAATTGTTGCGTGCGAATACAAACTTAATTTACATAGCCTGTATGATAAATAAGTATTTGTCAAAATTAATGTTTCAACACGGCCAGTTATGGAATATTTATTATTTCATTGTTATTAAATCTACATACGCTCGCCATTTTAAATCAAACCTCTTGACAAAAGTCAAGAGGTTTGATTTAGAATGGTTTGATTATTCTTTTTCAGCAAGTTTAGAGTACCTAAAAAAATTTAAACTTGCTAAAAAATAATCTTGCGTTCAAGCGTTGGTTTGCTGTACAGAAGGCAAAAAATCGTTCCGGAAAAAAACCCAAAATTTGACAAAAAAAGTGTGCGTATATATTACGAACACTTTTTTTGTCAAATTTTGGGTAGATGAATCTTAGTATTAGTATCTCCATTATAATAAAGATACACTGCGTAGTAGATATAGAGGATTATGAGTACTAATACTAATATTCATCTAACCTTGCTATTTCGTTATATGAACCGAATGCCACGCGAAAAACCTATATACATTTAATATTTATAAATGTGCTAATATTATAATAGCACAATTGGGAATGGATGAAAATTTTAGAAATGCCTGATTATTTTATTGGTGATAGGAATAACCTTACTTAGCACCAGAAAAAAGTTTCACATTTTTCAGCTGCGTCAATTTTTTTTGAAAAATATTAACAGTTTTCTCAATTACGTTTTGGGTCAGTTACGGCACCTTCCTCGATCGGTCTCATATTACAAAAAAAAATTAAATATGTGTGGTAAACTGACACTGGCAATGATATTGACACTTGCAGCAGCTATATTGGTCATTACCAGTGTCAGTTTACCACAGATATTTAAGATAGTTTTTTGTAATATGAGACAGATCAAGGAAAGTGTCTATTTACCGTCCTTGACCCAAAGCGTAAATAGGAAACTGTTTATATTTTTCAAAAATAATTGTCGCAGCTGAAAAATCTGAAACTTTTTTCTGGTGCTAAGGAAGGTTATTCCTATCACCAAAAAAATAATCAGGCATTTCTAAAAATTTCATCCATTCCCAATTATATTAATTATAAAAAACCGGACAAGTGCCGGTTCAACTCGCGTGGTGAGGGTTCCGTAAAATATTGAGAATTTTCCCGTTACTTTGAATACTCAAAATTCTTATAGGTTTTCCTGTAATCTTTAGGTAAGGAACTATTTTCCATATTTTTTCAGAATTTTAAGCCTAGTAGTTTCGGAGATAAGGGAGGGAATGGTCAATTTTCGTATTTTTTCCTGAATTACTTCAAATCTGTTTTTGCTAAAATTATAAAAAAAAAACTGAGATTCTTACAACAACCCCTTTCATTTCATATGCACAATTCAATTTTGTGAACCATTTTTTTTAGTTTTCCAGTTTATACCAAAAGTGGCCCCCTTGTTCTGAATTCAGTAATTTACTTTACGCGTCCATCTTTGGGTCACCAATTTACATATGTGTGCAAAATGTCAACTCAATCGGTCCAGTAGTTTCGGAGCAAATCGGCTGTGACAGACGGACAGACAGACGCACGAGTGATCCTATAAGGGTTCCGTTTTTTTCCGTTTGAGGTACGGAACCCTAAAAATGCAATCTAAAAATCACAAATTCACATTGGATGCGGTAAAATTTATCGACTCCAATTTATATCCAATAATAGTTTATACAAACATTTTTAGACGAAATTTATCACAATTGATAACGATAATATAATTATGTCGAAATTTTATCTACAACGACATCAACAAATTTATGGACTGCATAAAAAATGCAACATTGATTTCTACTCCATTAGTTGTGTTCCTTATGTCATTAGCACTCAATTGTCCGATCCTTAACTAAGACCTGCTAAGACTAATAAAACTGACGTAGGTACTAGGTATTATAACACTAAACTGTCATGATTTGTACACATACTTGTTTTACACGGGTGTAACGCAGAAATATAGGTAAATAAATATTTAGTCAGACCCGTGTTAAGCAATAATTTAAGTAGATACTATTCCCTCGAGAAGCACATTTCAGAAAAACCACTACACCCGACGGTGTAATTTAGGATATTGTATCACAGCAGTTCCCTCTCATTAATGAGAGGAGGCCTGTGCCCAACAGTGGGGCTTATATAGGCTGATGATGATGATGACTATACCTAGATATTTTTCTAGCAGGAACAACATTTGTTTAGTGCTTGCCACAATAAAAATATCGACAATCCTGTTATCGATAAGTACACACTACTTCAACGACAATACGTACATACAACCACAGACATATATTGGCTACCTACCTAGACGTCGCGTGCACCTACACTGTAACCATATACAGAGACACAGATTTTTTTTGGGACCAATTTGGGAAAAACTACATGTTGTGACATTCTGCGTCGATTTTAAAGACAATTTCGGTGTGTGTGTGTGTGTTATAAAGTAAAGTAGGTGATAATTAATTCAGTGACACGAAGAAAGAAAGTTACGAATGTATTGCAAATTGTTTTCTGAAGTATGTAAAATATTAATAAATTGATAGTTTTGTTATTATTATCTATTTTTTAACGCACCCTATTACCCTATATATATTTGTATTTATTTATTTATTTAATCATATGGCAGACTGATGGTACTGTGAGGTCGCATATAGCGACAGGTACAGTGGCCAAAAAGGTTGCTGCATATTTGTATTTATTTACATCTAATGATGTTGAAGTGGTACTTATCGATAACAGGACTGTCGATGTTTTTATTTTGTCAATCACTTACAATAAGTCGTTCGTGCTAGAAAAATATCTAGGTATAATGATGACGATGATGCATGCCTATGTTTGTAAAGGTTTTCATAACACCTTTACGAGCAAGGATAAAAATAGAATTAACGAACAATTGTGAGCAAAGGCAATGAAAACACGAAGTTGGAAATAGCTCCTGAATTTTATACGTTTCCGTGTTCAAAGGTACTTCTAATGCAATATTGAACCTTATGAGAACGAAATAAGGTCTATCACCGGTCACGTATGTGTAGTGTGCACTTCTGACCTGGGAATATTTTATAAACAAGAGAATACTGAAATAACAAGACTTCGCATTTGACGCTGTACAATTATTGTGTTTTGTACAAAGCTAGAAAAAAGTTGAGGTTTCCAACCGGACCGTATACCGGTTTTCTTTTCATACGAACATACCGGTATCCAAATTAGGTACTTATAATTTCATATTTTTGCATTCTAACCGACTCATCTAATAATTCAGCGTCATTACCAGACATCGTAAATTTTGTAGCATTTTCGATGCAGCATGGTTAACGATGTTGGTATAGATAGACAATAAATTTATTCTATTTTAATATGTCAATCAAAATTGTTAATTAAGTTTAATATTAACATTATTAACGCTAATTAAACATTACAATTGAAATTGTTTATACCAATTCCGTTAATAACACTACGCTGTACCGAAAATGCTACAAAATTAACGATGTCTGGTCATTACACTCATTACCTACATACAATTGGGAATGGATGAAAATTTTGGAAATGCCTGATTATTTTTTTGGTGATAGGAATAACCTTCCTTAGCACCAGAAAAAAGTTTCATTTTTTTCATCTGCGTCATTTTTTTTTGAAAAATATTAACAGTTTTCTCAATTACGTTTTGGGTCAGTTACGGCACCTTCCTCGATCGGTCTCATATTACAAAAAAAATTAAATATGTGTGGTAAACTGACACTGGCAATGATATTGACACTTGCAGCAACTGTATTGGTCATTACCAGTGTCAGTTCACCACAGATATTTAAGATAGTTTTTTGTAATATGAGACAGATCAAGGAAAGTGTCTATTTACCGTTCTTGACCCAAAACGTAAATGAGTAAACTGCTTATATTTTTCAAAAATAATTGACGCGGCTGAAACACCTGAAACTTTTTTGTGGTGCTAAGGAAGGTTATTCCTATCACCAAAAAATAATCAGGCATTTCTAAAATTTTCATCCATTCCCCATTGTCTTAGCGGACATAAGGGACCTACTGAAAATCTACCAATTGAAATAATATCGCGAATTGAGAAAGATGCCCGGTCGGGGCAGATATTTGTATGATGAATACGAATGTTTGTTCTCGAGTCTTGGATGTTTAATATCTATTTAAGTATGTATTTATCTATATAAGTATGCTTATCCGTTGTCTAGTACCCAGAGTACAGGCTTTGCCTAGTTTGGGACTAGATCAATTGGGGTGAATTGTCCTACTATCTTTATTTTATTTTTTATTTTATATTGTGTGAATATTGAATATCGGTATAATGCCCTTCTCCTGCGACATGTACAGTAAATGTATTCACGTACCACCGTAGAACCCTGTCGCAATTGACAGGCCGCCGTCACTAAAACTCGAGTGATATGTCACCTTATTGCGATGGGGTTCTACGGTGGTACGTGAATAGGTACATTTCCCTTACTGTACGTTTTTAGGTGCGAAGGTTCACGTAAGGATACTCGTGGTAGGTACAGTCAGCATCATAAACATGTATACATTCTACGACCTTATTACCTAGACATAAGGTTGAAAAGTGTATACATGTTTATGATGCTGACTGTACAAATGTCAATGATTCCCAGGGTTGCTAGAACAACTTGCTGTCAACTCGCGTCGGGCCACTTGGCGACTAGGACGAGCACTCGCTCTCTGCCAATTGGAATGAGAAGGGAAGATTGTCTCATTTCGTTACGCAGTGTCAGTCGGCGCAGTGTCAGTTGTCTCCTTTTTGTAGTCCAGTAAGAGACGCTTATCTCCGCACGGATAATTCATGGGCTTTCTTGCACGAATATTCACTGCTCTTGTAATTTTTCAGCAGTAAATGCATATTAGAGTCAACTATCTAAAACTATTATTATAACAAACACAGTACATTTTTTTAATTCTTTTTTTTTTTTTTTTTTTTTTTTTTTTTTTTTTTTTTTTTTTTAATTTGAACATGGGAAACAAACAGCAAAAAATAGCACACATGAATACTTAAATTTAGACAATACAAAAGCTAAAACAGTTTCCACTTATAAATTAATATCATTATTATTGCTCAGACAAGACTATCATATATTATAATATATAAAAAGTATAATATATATTTATATATATATATAAAGTGAAATCTACAATGTACAATAGTACACGATATTGGTTTAAAGAAGACATCATATTTAGAACTGGAGTGTTTTTTATAAACTATCTAACATGCCTACATGCATGAACTTAACAAGAAGTAAATTTAATTAAACAATTAAAATAGTTTTATGATTCCTTAAAGATAAAATAAAATTGCATTATTTACTTGCTGTTAATTGCAGAAACAAATTTTTGTACCGATGAAAGGTGAAAATGGTCTATGTGATATGATAATTCTATAATTAACTGTTCTTAAACTAACCTAGAAAGTCACAGGAAACGGCACTTCAACTGGTAACAACCAGGTCTGAACTCTGAACAGGCCATCCATAGAGAACTATGCCTGGCAGCTTTCTTAGACGTGGAGGGAGCGTTCGATCGTACCACGTACAAAGCTATTAGCGAAGCAGCTGCAAACATACATAGACAACATGCTAAATGGCAGACTAATAACATCGTCCCTCTTAGGTGATGAGATGATGGCCACGGCCACAAAGGGATGTCCACAAGGTGGCCTACTCTCACCAACCCTATGGAGTTTGGTGGTGAACTCACTCTTGGTAGAACTCAATGAAGGCCCCATCCACACGGTAGGATATGCTGTGATTTAGAGATACTTGTTAATGGGATCTTTCTTTCGGCATCAGAAATCATGGACAAGGCACTGAAGACAGTGCGATTGCCGCCAATTATCCATTAATCCAGGCAAAAGGAAAATAACCCTCCGCGGCGTACAGCAGTTAAAACACGGGAGGGTACTAGAACTGTCCAATGACGTGAAATGTCTAGGTGTCACACTGGATACGGAACTGAACTGGAAGAAGCATACAGATCTCTCTATTACCAAGGCCCTGAGAGTGTTTGGAATGTGCAGATCAGCACATTCCAAACATTCACAATGCGATAAGGTCGAAAACTCCAGTTCAATAATAGTGGTGAAGTGTCAAGATAAGACAATTTAATGTCTTATCGAATGGGCTCTAGAATTGATAACCTCTTTGCAAAAAGCTATCATTACGGTTTTCTAATTACGAACATTTGTCATTGTGTGTCAGTGTCGGACAAGAAAATTGATTGAAAAATTTCATTTTCACGAAATATTATTTGCAAATAACAAATATGGCCGGAGAGACAACAGGGCCACAAATACGAGTGAAAATTATTCTAACACGATTCGTAGTAGTACCTACCTAATAGTTACCCAAAACTAATGTAATTTAATTTCTAAAGAACACTTAATTAAGAATTACGTTATAATTAAAAGTCCAAAAATTTACACCCTAACGGTGCCTTAAATCTATGAAACTAAAACCTCCTTTAAAAATTAGTTTCCTGAACCAACCTAAAAACCCTTGTGTCTAATTATTAAATTATGACTAATAAACTGTCAATTGTCATAAATGTAGGGTGCCCATAAATTCAGTAGATATTCGTGTTAACACTATCATTAAATTTAAGTTACTGAACAAGTGATGTAATTTCATCAGACCTCATCCATTGAAATCTGTTTTGGATCCTGACCACGGATTAAACATTATCGTGTATATGTATGTTTTTTGTACACATAGAACAAGTTTTGCTTAGTTTGGAAATAGGTCAATTTGTGTAAGATTGCCAGACATAAATTTAAATTTCATTGCCATTTTTTCCTGTATGGTAAGTTAATACAAAAGATTTTAGTTTTGCGTATTTACGTTAATACATCATTTTACATCGTATAAATGACTAGTATTTTTTATAAAATTTTACGATAAATGATTACTTCCAAAAAAAATATTACTTCCAGAAAAAAACAGAATCGGATACGTGAATAGAATAAAAATCATAGATTAGATTAGATGGTGTTATTTATTAAAAGTGAATACAAGATTACAATTAACATTAACTAAGATAAATTAAAACTAAGTTAAATCTAAAAAAGGCCCTCGATGCATTGTACCGAGGATGCTGGCGGCATTTCCTCGCTGAATTGCAATGCTGATGCGTTGCGCGAGAAAGCCGCCAGCTCTTCGGTCACCAGTTACATCGACCAGACGTTTCGCGATTTCTGCAAATAACTTATGCGCACTGGGACCCCACGGACTGAGGGTCTCGACGCCGAAGGGTACAAAGAGGATTAGATTAGATTAGATTATTTATTTCATGATAAAAAAATACATTACAAATTTGCATTAAAATATATTTCATTTAATGAATTTAATTTAATAGTAGGTACGAGTATGTGTGTAGACAAATAAATATTAGGGATCCATCTAACATTTCACGGACGACAACGGTTATGTATAAAAAATATAACATCGTGGGACTTAGATTAGGGGAATACGATACACACTGTAATAACATTAGTAACTTAGATAACGGGCTTGCCAAGCCCGTTATCTAAGTTACTAATGTTATTACAGTGTGTATAAAAAAGTTAATAAACATATCAAACAAATTCGACCCAGAACCATAGAGATAAAAAAAACGGCAAACTTTTGGTTGCCAAGCCCGGCTTGGCAACCAAAAGTTTGCCGTTTTTTTTATCTCTATGGTTCTGGGTCGAATTTGTTTGATATGTTTATTAACTTTTTTAGTGAGTCAATAGGTCAGTACCTACTTTTATAATGAATAGGTATACTTAATTGAGACTGACCAGCGATTTGTGTCACAAGGATTGAACGTACAGTAAGGGAAATGTATTGACGTACCACCGTAGAACCCTGTCGCAATTGACAGCCCGCCGTCACTCAAACTCGAGTGATATGTCACCTTATTGCGACAGGGTTCTATGGTGGTACGTGAATACATTTCCCTTACTGTACTAGTATACCTATAACAGTAGGTAGTCTAGCTGCTTTTCCACCGGTAAGTCGAGGATTGAATTGAAATTATGAGTTTTATGACGTCAACCTGTAGAAAACGTACCTCCACAGTCGACCGTAATAGCCGAGGCAAAATACGGTTTCGAAAAACATTAATTTATAATAGCGTTTTTTTTTGTTTATTTCATTCTAAAACATTATTCTAAGATGCTTCATTCAAGAATCCAACAAACTTTCCACCCGGAAGTAATTATATAGATTTAAATTAAACATTCATTGTCTTTTTTATTTTATTTATATTGAATATTTTAAAGCAAATGTAAATGAACCTAAATAAAGATAAAAAGAAATATTAATATTTATCCGGACTTTTTAGGAGCTAATTGAATATTGATTTTTTTGATGTCTGATTTTTTGTTGGATTTTGCCTCTAGGTAACAATTTAATTAGCTATTATAAATTATTTCCAAATATGTCATTTTTTCCATACAAGTTGTCAGTTCATTGCCTGGACTATAACAGTACATTGTGTTGGGAAGATATGAAATACGAACGAGAGTCTATTAGAAGCCCGACGCCGAAGGCGGAGGGCTTTGATGACTCGAGTTTGTAACAATCTTACCGTACGTGTCGCATACAATGTTTTTCATCACATTTGCGAGGAAACCAATGCATTTTTAACTAAATTGTTACTAATCTTAATAAAAACTACAAAATGTCAGTCGTCCATTTTGTTGAATTTGACGTGAGGCGCTTAGAGCAAAGACCCTTCGGCATACAGCCACGATTTAAAATCACAGTTAAAATATTTTATACGGACACCAAATTGCTACATTTAAGTTTTTAAACCTTTAAATCATTCTGTTTTTCATATTTTATTCGTGTTTTTACGTTTAAATTTATTTATAAATACGTTTTCAAACATCGTGTTCGAGTTAAAACCTTTATCCATACTAATATTATAAATGGGAAAGTGTATGTGTTTGTTTGTTTGTTTGTTTGTTTGTCCGTCTTTCACGTCAAAACGGGGCGTCGAATTGACGTGATTTTTTAAGTGGAGATAGTTGAAGGGATGGAGAGTGACATAGGCTACCTTTTGTCTCTTTCTAACCCCCCACTTTCCCAAAATGGGGGGTGGAAGTTTGTATGGAGCATTCCACAATTTTCAAGGTAGTAAGCTAAAAATTAGTATGCGGACTATTTGTGACTAACAAAAACATCGTGAATCATTTTTTTTTTTGGAATTCTGCACCCAACCCCTTAAGAGGGGGTGAAATTTTATATGGGGGTCCAGATATGTAGTCGATATGTAGAGCCGATATGTAGAGTCGATATGTAGAGTCGATATGTAGAGTCGATATGTAGAGTCGATATGTAGAGTTGATATGTAGAGTCGATATGTAGAGTCGATATATAGAGTCGATATGTAGTCGATATGTAGAGTCGATATGTAGAGTCGATATGTAGAGTCGATATGTAGATTCGATATGTAGAGTCTATGTTCGATATGCAGAGTCTATGTAGAGTCGATCTAAATATATAAACGACTGAAACTGAGATGCACCTTTTTTGTAGACGGTTAACATTACTCTGAGTACGCGGGCGAAGCCGCGGGCAAAAGCTAGTGCTTTATAACTGACGTAAGAGTGACAGATACAATTTAAGAAAAAAACCATTACGCTCATAGGCGTAATAAAGGCTATTACAGCTCTGTATGCCTGCGCGTTATGAAGCCCTTTACGAGCAAGTGTGATGAAAAATACATTACCATTTTACCGTCGACAGTGTATACATATTATCCGTGCCGAATACTGGTGGAAAATGTCAATTATTAGGGCTGTTGAGTAATTGACTGAGTCAGGCGTTACGTTGGTGATTTCCATGATAAGTTACTAGAACAATATTTTCTTGCTATTACGCTAAAGAACGTGCGGGTCTTAATAGCGATAAAGTACGATCTACTTGCGTATTTCCTCGCTTAATCATTGACATTTCCATTAAATGTTTGCGAAAATACGCAAGTAGGTACCTATATAATATTTAATTATGTCGCAAATATAATATATTAATGTCGATACTGTCACAACTGACCTTTCTAAACGTCCTATGATCTTTATCGTGGTTTTTACGGAAGCAAAAATCTGTAAATGTGGTTTTAAAAAGGATTTTTTTTGTGACCTATGCCGGTGAAATGCGAACATTTCAATTTTGCAGATCCGACTCTTTTATTTGGGACCGCCGATATTTAAAAAAAATATATGTACAGGGTGTCCCACAGCTATGCCACATGGAGGGAAAACCTGGAATATTGTACATGGAACATTTTACTGAAAAAAGACATTATTTTAATTTAAATAACAATTTAAACTGCATTCATAAATTGTTTAAATAATTACATGGTTGAACAGGGAATCGAACCCACTATACGAGGAAAAAAAATACCCTACAGCTTTTTCATACCGATCGAAAGGCTTCATCATAAGGATTATTTTTTGCCAGATAACACAGTGTTAGAAATAAAAGAAAAACCATGAATTTTAACATTTTTATTTTATTTTTTCTCGGGTAGCTGGTTCTATTCCCGGTTCAACCATGTAATTATTATAAATCTATGAATGCAGTTTAAATTGCTTTTTAAATTAAAATAGTGTCTTCTTTCAATAAAATGTTCCATCTACAATATTCAAGGTACTTTTCCTCCATGTGGCACAGCCGTGGGACGCCCTGTATGTATATTAAGTATTTAACATTTAACAAAATTATAATAGTCAAGATGTAAACTGACACTGGTAATGACAAATATCAGGCATTTGTAAAATTTTTATCCATTCACAAATCCGTGAAATTGCAATATGAAACAGTTCTATCAATAGATTTAGCTGTATAAACATTCATATGATCGAACAGTATGTTTCCTAAGTTTAACGCTAATTAGTAAACGTAATGCGCCGACGATAATTAACATAAAATGTAACATTCTTTACATAAAACATGAAATAGTAATATTTGAAACGGCGTATTTCGAAGGTTAAACTGTTACGTTATCTTTGTGTACAGTCGACTACTAGAAGATGTATATAATTATTTTTCACCCTAGCTAGGTATTGCGTTTCAGCTTGGGCAAAAATTATTTCGTATGTCTGGCGTCTGTCCGGCTGTTCTCTGCTACAGGTCGCATTTCTCAACTGATTCTCGTGAATTTTTTGAGATTCAATAATTTGTATCGTATTTTTTTGTTGATTCAGTTTTTCGATTTTTTTTAAAGAGCCACTAGTCTTATTTGAGTTGACTGTACAGATACCATCAGACATGTACACTTCCAGATGCTCAAAAATATGTGAATATACTGTTTATCGCCTTGCCATTAGTTGTTCAGATATTTTTGGGTACCTTGTTCGCTTCGATATATTTGATGGTCCAAGCTGAAGCATACAACTTGTTCGCTTCGCTCTCTCGTTATATTAGGGTTATTCATAGTGCTCTTTTATTGAGACACCCGTTGTTATAGTACAAATACCTTAATTAAATGAACTAGATAGTACACTCGGTAACATTTACTCTACAAAACTAGAACCAACTTATCTGAGCACGCCTTGACGTCAACTTAACGTCATATATATTTTTGATCAAGTTCTGCTCAGACATAAATGTTTTCGACTGTACAAAATGTGTTAAAAATTAAAGTGAGAATAATACGATAGGCACTGAAGCAAGTCTAAGCACTACAGATACTAATTACTTTTTTACGAGGAACGTTTAATTAATGCGTGACCGCGTGTAATTAATACCTATGTACGGTTATTTTACATTGTACAAATTTGTACTGTAATACTATGCATTAAAGGTATTTATACGTGTGTTGCCTTTTTGCTCTATTTGTAGGTATTTAAAAGAGCATACAATACAATCCAGTATTAAATAAAATGCTCTAGTTTAAATTGTTCTAGTTAAAATAGCAACTGTGTAAGGGTGAAAGTATGAATATTAATTTTAATCTAATTATTTAATTATATTTTTCACATAAAGTATTTATTTGTTTTTTAAACATAATAACAATGTAAATAAATTCAACCAGTATTCAGAATTGGTGATTTCCCACATGTATGGAAAGGTAAAACTTAAACAAGTGGAATCAAAAGATTTTTCAAAAATCCCAACTACTTTTTTGCAAATATTATAGCGTCGTATGTCACTGCCACGATTAAGAGGTATCTAACGCATATGTCGAAATGCGTCAAACGGTTTAGGCTGCAGGGCGTGCCAAAGAATAAGACATACACACATAACATATATACATACATACATATATACATACATTACTACATTTTTTTTTTTTTTTTTTTTTTTTTTTTTTTTATTTTTTTTTTTTTTTTTTTTTTTTACTTGGCGATATCGATATTTACATACATACGCTCGAAAAACAACCCTCCTTTCCTGCGGCAGTCGGGTAAAAACAAAACCTACCAGAGGGTTTTAACACTTTGAATACTGGGGATATGTCATGTATTGGTATTGGATATGTAGTGTGCCAGTAACAGTAACCTACCTACTTATGTTGTCGGACACATTTTTGCATTCATGCTAAGAAGATAAACTAGTCAGTCAGCAGAGTTCAGGTACCTGCTCTTCGGCTAATTAATTAAATTTTTCCGTTTTCGGGGCTCTGTCCAAAAGCGAACGGTGGAACACCCCAGGGGTTTTAGTCCGTGAGAGTCGGTGGGATCTACGTTTCACAAGGGATTTCCCATGGAAAAAAAACCGGCCAAGTGCGTGTCGGACCACGCAAAACGAAGGGTTCCGTGCCTATTAAAAAGGTCGTATCGTCACAGAAATTTTACGGCACTTACGTCCTTTTCTTTGAGGAAGGCAGTTTTTCAGCAATATCTCGAAAACTTCTGAACCGATCTTGTTCAAAACAATTTTCGGTGAATGAAATTAATAAGCCCTATGTCCATGAATTTTTCCATATTTTTAAAATTCACCGTTCAAAAATTAGAGGGGGGGGACAGAATTTTAGTGACTTTCGGGGCGATTATCTCCGACTCTATTCACTTAATCAAAAAAAATGCTAAGAAACCTTATATTTATTTTGAAAGGTCTATCGATTGATGTGCCACACGGGGGGTCACAATGAAAAAATTTTTTTTGACTTTTAGTTTTATGTATGGAGTGCACCCCAAAAAAAATTTTTTTTTGTCATTTTAATTACAAAACTATGTAGCGGCCAACAAAATACACCTGTCCTCAAAATTTTATTCAAATACACCTTATAGTTTTCGAGTAAAATGCCTGTGACATACGGACAGACGGACAGACGGACAGACGGACAGACGGACAGACGGACAGACGGACATGACGAAACTATAAGGGTTCCGTTTTTGCCATTTTGGCTACGGAACCCTAAAAAGGTACGCACCAGATCTTGGATCGCAAGCCCTCTCGCAAACGTTTCCCCAAAACGTGTATAAAACGTTTCGCTTCTAAACACCAAGGTTCCACCGTTTCGACAGCAAGAGGGACGAAGTTATAAACCGATTCCAAGTTAGAATATTTGGCGTGCTTTGTGCCTTGCTGCATTTTCTGCAGCACCGCCAAACACCTGCGTTTTTAGGTATCCGGTACCTCAAAAGGAAAAAACGGAACCCTTATAGGATCACTCGGTTGTCTGTCTGTCCGTCTGTCACAGCCGATTTGCTCCGAAACTACTGGACCGATTGAGTTGAAATTTGGTACACATATGTAAATTGGTGACCCAAAGAGGGACGCGTAAAGTAAATTAATGAATTCTGAACAAAAGGGACTTTAGGGGAGTAAACTGGAAAATTAAAAAAAAAGTTTCACAAACTCTATTGTGTGACATATCACATGAAAGAGGTTGTTGTAAGCATCTCAGTTTTTTTTTTATAATTTTAGCAAAACCAGATTTGAAGTAATTTAGGAAAAAAAACGAATTTTGGCCATCCCCCCCCCCCCCTTATCTCCGAAACTACTAGGCTTAAAATTCTGAAAAAAATATGGAAAGTAGTTCCTTGCCTAAAGATTACAGGAAAACCTATAAGAAGTTTGAGTATTCAAAGTAACTCTCAATATTTTACGGAACCCTCACCACGCGAGTTGAACTCGCACTTGTCCGGTTTTTTTGTGCAAGATGCGACTTGCGATGCAGAGTACAATTTAAGACGCCCTTTGAGATTGATTTGAGATTAGAATGAAATGGAAATAAGTTTGTTAGTGGCAAATAAAGCTTTTGCATTCGACTCGCAATTGCAAATGACAGCAAGCTTCTGAAATACGATTATTGATGGAAAATTTGTTTTGTTGCTTTGGAAACTCATAATTGATTTTCTATGACCTAGACAGTAATTGCTTGGGAAATTTTGCGTGGAAAAGTGTTCAATTTAATGCATCGTCATATTTATGTGTAATGTGTCTTATTGACCCGTCCTTAACCCAAAACGTAAGTGAGGAAACTGTATATATTTTTCAAAAATAAATGACGTAGCTGAAAAATCTGCAACTTTTTTCTGGTGCTAATTAAGGTTATTCATATCACCAAAAAAATAACCAGGCACTTCTGAAATTTTCATCCATTCCCGATTATGTGGGATGAAATAACCATGGTTAAACAGGAGTGCTAAACGCGCCGGCAACGCGTGTGCTCATGACTAAGAACCGCGAATTGGTTCGAAACATGTCGAGCGATATTCGACCTTAAATACGAGAGTCACCCGTTTTCACTATATTTTAATTTTTTCTATATAAAATGGTTAAACAACTTGATTCTAATTCATAACTGTGATTAGGTACAAGTTGAATACAAATGCAACATTGAGATAATCAAGTCCGGCTACCTGACGCCGAACATTCCAACTCCTAAGTGTTGAGTTTCTGTAATATCCAACTTGTGCCCTTGGGTACTCGGCGACTCTTGATTTGATGATAATGTTATTATCTCTTATTGCATTATCCTATTATGCAGGCTATTAGTATCATAGGACAGCTCGCGAGATGTGTCGCGGCGACATATACCATCCCTCTCTTTATCTTTTTAAACTTTTTTGCACAAATATACAAATAAAAGTACAATTGGCGGACTTAATGCCATCAGGCATTCTCTACCAGTCAACCATTGGGCTAAACAGAAACTTTAGTGGTGCAGGATCCTAAATACTGAGACTCGAATGGAAACACAAATCAATTAATTTCATGTATATACATACTTATTAATGCATACAATATAAACTTACTTATACATACAATTTCATGTACCCGTACAAAGATATCACGAGGATCATCAATCTTAAATGGTAGAAAAGAGATGCTTACGCAACTTGCGTTTAAAGGACAATTTGCTCTGAGCTTGCCTGACTCATCATTCCACAGACGAATAGCCTGAACAGCGAAGGAATTTGAGAGGAAACCAAGTCTCTTTCTAAGCTTCCTAAATAGAAAAAGACGGATAGTCTATCACGCCGCGACACAACTCGCAGGGCCGTCCTGTGATAGCCGTGCTGAGGAATTGTTCGTCGTCGTTTTTTCCCTCTTTGCCCGTGGTACGGTTGAATAGTCCGGTTAACCGGACCACGACTAAAAAAATTTTCTTGGTACTGTTGACCGGACCAAGGTTTTATTTTAACCATGGTACGCGTCTCTAGCCCATGTAGCGCCCGGGTGCAAAAATTACCCTAGAGCCCTCTAGCACCCCCCCCCCCCCCCCCCCCCGCCCCCCAGCGCGCGCTTGCCGCGAGTGCCGCCCCGTCAAATGGCGCTCGGGCGCCCCCTAGGACCGTGCGCCCGGGTGCACTGCACCCCCTGCACTATAGGTAGACCCGGCCCTGATGAGAACGGTTAAAGAGAAAAATGGTACAATCGACCGGACCAGCTTTCTCAGACATAATAATAATATGTACACATAATCATTAGAATAAGTATCTGACTACAATCATATCTTGACAATTAACTGTAGAACTTTCCTTTTCTAATGAAAAATATAATCAGTGTCACTTGAACAATGAGGTGGTAGTAGTAGTACAATTAAATGAACAAGTGGAATTACAAGGTTTTTCAATAAACGCCAACTGCTTTTTTGCAAATATTATAGCCTATGTAACTCCAACGACACCTATAATACCAAGGCTATGGCGACTGGTAAACTATTTGTTCCTAGGATAAATAATTACTATGGGGACAGAACCCTCAAAAAGCGTATCCCATACCTACTCAATAGTTTGCCCGAAGCCATTAGATGTGAAAAAAATAAGAATAAATTCAAGAGACTATTAAAAAAGCATTACCTAGATCTACTCATATAATATCATGTAAGCTTAGCTTAGTATATAACTGATTTATGGACAGTATATTACACTTTTATTTATGTTTATGTCTTACCTTGAGACTGCCGATCCCACAGTCAAACTGTTACTACAGTTTTGTGGGACAATGTTTAATTTTAAGTATTAAGTAAATTGTTCTTAATAAATAAATAATAAAAAATAAAAAAAAACATACATACATACGCTCGAAAAACATAACACTCCTTTCCTTCGGCAGTCGGGTAAAAAGTCTTCTATCTTTCATTAATTATGACTGTACCAGGAAAAACTAACGTTTCTATAATCCAGTAAACAGTACCAGAGAAAAAGTATTTCTTCCATGGTCCGGTCAACCGTACCAAGAAAAAAATTGTTAGTCGTGGTCCGGTTAACCGGACTATCCAACCGTACCACGGGCAAAAGGGGTGGTTTAATAACTGAACTCATAGCTCTCTAACAATAAAAAAATGCAAATTATCTTTTTATGATTTTAATTAATTTTTTTAATTTATTCGTGATTACAATTAGTCATAGTTATAGTATTTATTCAGAAAAACAATACAGGTATTGTGTTTGAAATACAACCTTAGGTTAAAATCATTACAAACTTAAAAAGTATTTTTTTAGGTATTTTTTTTATTCATTTAGAACACAAACAACAATGATAATAATGATGTAATGATATTAATGTAAAAAAAAAGAAGAAAGAAAAACTTAGCTTAAATCTATAACATTATCAAATATCTCACCCACGCGTAAAAGCAACCCCTTAATAAAAATCTTCTCAAGTCACTATGAAAACACGAGTTATCTGTAATGATTTTTAGTTCAGTAACCAACCTGTTATACAGTTTTATGGCTTGATTTGATGGTTTACTATCCATTTAGCAACAATGTGTTATAAATTTTAACATGAGTCTATACCCCTAGCTATTGCTAAGCAGATAAATAGGTACCGTCCTTTCAGTCCGACCGTGTCTTCGTCGTTACGTTGATTTCAGGTACTAAAACTTCTTGTATGTTCTGAATTCGACACAAGTTTGGCCAACTGTTGCCTCGCTCTCAGGGCCCGCTCAATAGCTGTGTCGCCTACCGTAATTGGGGCGAACTCTAAGTCCGTGCACAAACTGCGTTATTAAATCGCTGCCCGTACTAATTGTTTCTGGGTAGAAGTGTATGGCTTCAATTACTAGCTTTTGTATTTCATTTCATTCAAGTAGAACTAGTTGATCGCAATTCCCACTTCGAGAACCTTTCCACCCCAACGGCCAACGTACCCCGCCCCACCCACTGCCACTTAAGTTTAGTGATTCGGATTTTCGGACGGCTATATCGGTTACCTTAGTTCTGCTGCAGAAGTGCGGATAGCCTGATTCCATAGCCCTCTCCATTGCCTTTTGGGTGACTTTGAGCCATCTTATGAGGCCCACAGTTAGTGACCTCGTCCCAGCGAAGCGAACATGGCAAATGCATGACAAATAAACTTTACTTTACTTTATGCTTAGAGCAAAAATCCAATAGAGAAAAAAATGGAAGGGCTCCTGTGCAGCTAAATGGAGAATTTGTTTTAAAGTGGGTGCCTGGGTACCACAAACAGCCAACTCAATTTGGGCGCGTAATTGATTCCCCCAAACTCATATCAAATAGTTTGGGGCAAACAAGAAAAGGTGAAACTGTGACAAAGACAACAAAACTCGTTATTCCATTAGTGCTTTTAATTATTTCTGGCCCCGTAGCATGGTTGGCCTTGTCACGCGATAGGTGATAGGATAGAGCGTGCGTCACTGGCTGACACCGTTCGATAGAACGAGACGACGCTCTTATTTTGTCACTTGTCGCGTGATAAGGCCAACCATGCTACGGCTCCTGGTGAGTACCGCGAAAACTTACCGTGCCTTCACCGAGTGGACCCTGGGGAAGACCAGCGCTGGCTGTCAAGATATGAACATGCTGAGCTGGGTCCGTTTCGTGACAAAGCCTAATGTGTTAATTTCCCTTCGACCGTCTACGAAACCAACGCTACGTAACCAGTTACGTACGAAGAATTTTTATTCGTTGTACGAAACCAGTTGCGATCGAAGATTTATTCTGCGTACGACACCAATTGCGAATGGGAGGAAAATCCGTTATGGATACCTCCGCGCCACGGGGATAGCGCGGAGGTTATGTCAGACTCGCACCTTTAAAAACCCCCCGATGGTTCTCCTCGACGCATTTCGGACGGCTCTGGGATCTCCTACGGAACGCACCAGTGCCGCCCTAGCGTCATGCCTCAGTGGTATCTACCTTTTTTTTCCGATTGCAGCTCCCAACTGCAACCGTGTACCACCCCGAGGACCCCTTTTAATCGCCTTGTACGACTGGCAGGGGATACCTAACGAACCTAACCTACCTAGTGTTTTGCGATCGTAACAGGTTTCCAACAAGGAAGAAAAAGTCTATGTACGTAACCAGTTACGTAGCAAGAAAGATAATTACTCGTACAGTCATGGACTTTAATTGTTGACTCATTTAGAGCTCACTATACTGGACACTTAATAGCTTCATGGAAAACCAAAATTAGTTGACACCTAAATGGCTCAACAATTAAAGTCCGTGGCCGTGCGTAACTGGTTTCGTAGGCAGCCGAAGGGGTTAATTTTTATATATTTCTTTTATTAAGTACCTGTGTGTAATTGTTTGTCATGAATAAATGTTTGAGTGAGTGAGTAAAAAAGAGCTTTCAGAATTATATTATTTATCATCATCATAATCATCATCATCCTGGCCGATTTCGACCACGGCGACTAAAAAACGAAAAGAATTCTGGCTAACTGGAGCGTCGTTCGTGAGCTCTCAGGTTGACGGATGTAGCCTATCTTTGCAGAGAATGTGCGACCACATTCCCTACAGCACGGCTATCACAAGACGGCGCGCGAGCTCTCTCGATTTATCTCGCACTATACCTCTCTTTCTAAGTGTTCTAATAAGAGAGAGACGGATAGTGCGAGAAAAATCGAGAGAGCTCGCGCGCCGTCTTGTGATAGCCGTACAGGTCAGCACCCCTCCGACAAAATTGTAGTGGATGGCCGCAGGTGGTCGAGCCGTCAACTCCTCGCGCTTAGCGTCGAGTTCGTTACGTCTTCGTTCTTCGAAGGCTTGCACATTAACCTTCACTGTATGTCTCCACTTTGACCGATCTTGAGCCAAAATCTCCCAGCGCGATGGGTCAATATCACATCACCGCATGTGGCGCTTCAGCACATCTATAGCGCAGAAGCTGGCCGCCCTGTTTGTGTATTATTTATATTATTAAAGTAACACGTAATTTAATGGTTTCGGTAATATGCTCAAGTGGTGTGTTTCGAGTAGAGTTAAGTGGTAATGAATGGTAATTGTCAAAAAGAGCAGAGGTCGAAAGTCCCTAATAGAGATGACATCTCTATTAAACAGGCCAATTTTACAATGAAACCGCACCCACAATCCACAATCTACTACTAAGTTTGATGACCGGTCTAGCCTATTGGGGGGCGTTCAAGGGGGGAGGGGGTCGAGCCGAATCTCACCTTATCTCACATTGGGGAGAGGGGGGTTTCGGCAAATATCACGTAATTTTTTTCCGCAAGAAACATAGTAAAATTGTGAGAAAATAGTATTAAATTCAAAAAAACATATTTTTATTAGTTGTTTTTGCAAGTTATTTTTTTTTGAACATTTACACTAAAGACACACATTTTGAAAATACTCACGTTCGATTGGGGGACGGGGGAGAGGGTTCAGCCAAATCTCACCAAATTTCTAAAAACACCTCACGTAATTAATGGACGCCCCATCATCATCATCATCATATCAGCCGAAAGATGTCCACTGTTGGACATAAGTCTCCCCCAAAGAGTGCCAATGTGACCGGTCCTGCGCCACCCGCATCCAGCGGACTCCCGCGACCTTTACCAGGTCATCAGTCCACCTTGTGGGGGGCCTACCCGCGCCGCGCCTTCCGGTACGTGGTCGTGACTCGAGAACCTTTTCGACCCAACGGCCATCGGTTCAACGTGCAATGTGCCTCGCTCACTGCCACTTAAGTTTAGCGATTCGGAGGGCTATATCGGTTACCTTGGTTCTGCTGCGGATAACGGGAAGGTTTAATCCCAGACAATCCTTTAAGACTTGCACAAGCGAACTTTATTTTTTGTCAATTTTATTCACTGTAAAGGAGAATTCATTACGCAGCTCCACAAAGCCGGGGTGCCAGCCGACAGCCGGCAGATTTCTTGCCAAGACTTGTTGATAAAACTCTATTAATATGTATACAATTTGGCGCTAATGTCGGTGGTATAGAGTTCAAAGTTGTATACGTAGTTTTAGACTTGACAGGGCTGGCTCAAGATTGTAAAGCTGTGTGCAACGCTGGTTTTTCTAGTGTACCTAGTCAAATGTCGTTTTTGTTAACTATATATTATTCTATTTACACCTCTGCCAACAAGCTGTTCTGCAGTTTGGCAGAAGAAAATGCTGCGAAACCAAGGGTTATTTAACTGAATAATTTTATTCATTTTAATTTCATTTAATCTTTATTAGGTGTTCTTGCCGCAAAGGGTCAAAGTTAAATTGCGACGATTGACCGACAAGTATCAAAACTGTTACTTGCGAAAAGCTAATGAGTATTCTTGACCTTTTGGTTGTTTTTTCGCTAAGAAATCTTGTAGGGTGGCAATTTTGAAAAATTGTGTACCCAATTAGCGTGAGTCGCCAAACAAAAATTCACTCAGTGTCAGTCTTAGGACGAAAATTAAGTTTTCAGGTTGTATAAAAGTTATATTCTTTGCAATTTATAAATTATATACGTATGCATAAACAAGTTCATTTTCACGTTATTTGTATGCTTAATTATCGTAACAAAAATGACACTGATTTAATTTTTGTGTAACAACTCACGCTAATTGGGTACAAACATTTTTGAAAATGCCCAGTTAACCCTTTAATTCGCAAAAGAACAGCGAAGGTCCTTAGTTCAAGTCAGTCAGAAAAAAATACAAAAAGACTGTCTACGAGTGTTGTTATGCTGGGTGGACGTTGCGAGTTAAAGGTCTCAACGTGCTTGGTCTAAAACTGCCACAATACAAATTTAAAACCGACTTCAAAATTTACATAAAGGGAGACCTAACGGCCATATTGGCAATATTGCCCTAATTGTTCCATTAGCACGCGAGAATCAATTGCCGATATAGCGACCCTGGCATCCAATAGCGAACGGTGATCAATACATATCAATTGTCCCTCTATTGCCTTTGCGCATACCGGATCGATTCGGTGTCGGGTGGATGCCATATGATCGATTTATTATGTAAATTCCTTGGAAATATAAATTTGAGTACCTACAGGGAGTTTCCCAAATAATTAATTCATTCATAGGTATATATCCTACTAATATTATAAATGCAAAAGTTTGGAAGTTTGGGTATTTGGATGGTTAAATGTTTGTTACTCAATCACGCTTAAACGGCGCAACCGATTTTGATAAAATTTTGCACGAAGATTTATAGCTTGGATTAAAATATAGAAAGAAAGAAAGATATATTCATTCACAAACACACAGGACACACATATTAAACAAGAAAATAAACAAGAAAAACATATGAAACATGAAACAAGTGTGTCGCTGCGGCAGTGAACCAGACACTGGCTCAGCATTATGCTGAGGTGTCAGACACCAACAGCGCTGATTTTCAGCCAGTACCGTTGGTGACTTACGGAAACGGGCGTCCCACGGCTATGCCACATGGAGGGAAAGTACCTACCTTGAATATTGTAGATGGAACATTTTACTGAAAGAAGACATTATTTTAATTTAAATAACAATTTAAACTGCATTCATAGATTTTTAAATAATTACATGGTTGAATCGGGAATCGAACCCGATACACGACAAAAAAAAAACACTGTAGCTCTATCATACCGATCGATAGGCTCATATATATTATCATAAGGATTATTTTTTGCTAAATAACATAGTGTCAGAAATAAAAGGAAGACCATGCATTTTAACATTTTTAATTCAAAATGAATCAATTTAATTTATCAAATGCTCAAATTGAGTCCCATTCTGTTGAATACAAAGTTGCACTCTTTTGATTATTTCGCTTCCTCTCCCAGTAATAGGTACTTTAAAAAAAATGTCAGTTGTATGTACTTACGGCAATGTCAGCTTTTCATTTTCTCAACAAAATTTCACATCAAATGTTGTCAATGTATTTTTTTTCGATTGTCTTCTTTCAGTAAAATGTTGCATCTACAATATTCGAGGTACTTTCCCTATATGTGGCATAGCCGTGGGACGCCCTGTATACAAATATAACTACATATACTAACTATAGGATAGTTTTTATCCCGGGTCCACGCAGACGAAGTCGCGTCCGGAAGCTTAATATATATATATTTATATAACTGAATGTATTCACAAAAAGCACTATACATGATTGGTACCGGGTTTAAGTCCTGGTAACACAAATATTTGTATGAGTATCTTTATTTGTTTCCGACTATTGGATGGACTATTAGGTAGGTACTACGATGGCTGATTGTAAGAAGCAGAGCCAGCAGAGGGCATTTTATTTGAAAGAAACATTTCTCATAACTTTAGTACAAACTTCGTTGAATTATACGTCCACGCGAAAAATAGGTAGTATACCTAACCACAAACTATTCGCATTTAGAAATTATATTCAAGTACTAGCTTTTGCCCGCGGCTTCGCCCGCGTACTAAGAGTAATGTTAACCGTCTACAAAAAAGGTGCATCTCAGTTTCAGTCTTTTAAATATTTAGATCGACTCTACATAGACTCTGCATATCGAACATAGACTCTACATATCGAATCTACATATCGACTCTACATATCGACTCTACATATCGACTATAAATATCGAATCTACATATCAACTCTACATATCGACTACATATCGACTCTACATATTGACTCAACATATCGACTCTACATATCGACTCTACATATCGCCTCTACATATCTGGACCCCCATATAAAATTTCACCCCCTCTTTTAAGGGGTTGGGTGCAGATTTCCAAAAAAAATGATGCACGATTTTTTTGTTAGTCACAAATAGTACGCATACCAATTTTTAGCTTTCTACCTTGAAAATTGCGGAATGCTCCATACAAACTTCCACCCCCCATTTTGGGGAAGTGGGGGGTTAGAAAGAGACAAAAAGTAGCCTATGTCACTCTCCATCCTTTCAACTATCTCCACTTAAAAAAATCACGTCAATTCGACGCCCCGTTTTGGCGTGAAAGACGGACAAACAAACAAACAAACAAACAAACAAACACATACACTTTCCCATTTATAATATTAGTATGGATATTATAATGAGCCGAAAGTAAAAAGAGACAAACTTACGAAATTTTCGTATACGCAAGTTTTCACAGCATTCACAAACTTCCTTTTAATCAAGTTGGAATATTTTTGTTTCCTACATCCATTATAAACAATATCCGATCCATCAAAGTTTTTAGCACTGGTTCTTAATACAAACTTTATAGAGCTAAGTTAGAGTGATTTTACTTCCCTCGGGAGAAAAGTTTTTAGATTATTTGAAGTCCAAATTAAGGTCAAAAGGTAAAGGTAAAATGGAAGAGGGTACGAGGAGGGTACAATCTTATTAGACCGCAATATTGCCTCAGGTTGACAAAATATACGACGGTACGGGAATAAGTAGATGTAATCACATTAAAGTCATTTCTTGATTTTTGATTAATAATAATCGCTGCACCACCTACTGCATAATCTAGTTTTATCTCTTTCTCCGATACCCAAAGGTTGTCTGGAAGAGATCGTTCTTCAGCGATAAGACCGCATGTTGTCTACATGTTACCTACATGTTATTGTATTGTTTCTCTCTGTAACTGCTTTTTTGTGTGAGGTGTGCAATAAAGAGTATTTGTATTGTATTGTATTGTAAAGTATCTAATGAAGATTTGACCAGACTGGAATGAGGGACTTAATGCCGTCATCCCAAAATGGTCTAGTCTCCTTTCCGTGTAAAAAGGTCAGATGGCAGGAGCTACCGTAAAACTAGTGCCTATGCCAAGTATTGGCATTAGTAGGTCGAGTGGAACCCGGAACTACCATAACATCTGAATTATTAAATTTAAATTGAATATAAATTGTATCCTGTGCCACCTGCATCCAGCGGACTCCCGCGACCTTTACCAGGTCATC
This sequence comes from Epinotia nisella, assembly GCA_932294315.1. Taxonomy (NCBI): domain Eukaryota; kingdom Metazoa; phylum Arthropoda; class Insecta; order Lepidoptera; family Tortricidae; genus Epinotia; species Epinotia nisella. The sequence continues at coordinate 24,121,113 of OW028676.1, forward strand.
AGTCCACCTTGTGGGGGGCCTACCCACGCCGCGCCTTCCGGTACGTGGTCGCCACTCGAGAACCTTTCCGCCCCAACGGCCATCGGTTCTACGTGCAATGTGCCCCGCCCACTGCCACTTTAGTTTAGCAATTCGGAGGGCTATATCGGTTACCTTGGTTCTGCTGCGGATAGCCTCATTTCTGATGCACAGGACCGGTCAATCTGGAACTCTCTGGGGGAGGCCTATGTCCAGCAGTGGACGTCTTTCGGCTGATATGATGATGATGATAAATTGTATACTGACAAAACGGCACTAAAATTAACATCACTAATTGTGTAAAATAAATGAAACTGAATGGAACATTTGTCGCAGAATAGACGTTTTGTTATTTGTTTTTGTTACCTACATAAAAATAATTTTGCATCGGACTTGCCGGCCGCAATGTGTAATTGCCACTGCAGTAGGTAATTTTGACGGCTAATGCATGCGAAGAAATTGTGGCGTTGTTGAACCGGCAAACTTAAATTTCTATTGTAATGGACGAAAACGTTAACGGATTGGTGGCCACTTACAGGAAAAAGAAGCGTCGGTCGTCCACCAGCTCGATGGGTTGACGACGTAAAAAAGACCGCGGGTCATTTCTGGATGAGACTAGCACGGGACCGGGATAAGTGGCGTACTCGAAGAGAGGCTTATGCTCAGCAGTGGGCGATTACAGGCTGACAATGATGATGATGATGAATGGGATTTTGTTTACAACCGAGGGCAAAAAGAAGTATTGCATGATGTCATCTTGATCATTTTTACCCGACTGCCATAGAAGGAGGGTAATGTTTTTCGAGTGTATAGTGTATTCCAAAACACATTACCTTCCAAAACACATTACCGAACTTACTGACTCTAAATTCAAATCAGTCGTAAAACAAACACTTATTTCAAAAGCATATTATAAGATAAACGATTACATCATGGATAGGGATATTTGGCAGCGATATAATCCTGCACTAGAAATCTATCGCAAAATAAATAGGCTTACTACTGTAGCAATGTAATTTTAAAATTTTATAATTCTCTGATACTGAAATGATATATTGTATACTGTTTTGAAAAAATGACACCTCGCCGAGTTTTTTACGCCGGTTCTTCTCAAGGCAGAGGTTTTCTTTCCGAACCGGTGGTAGTTTATCGACATTCATAGGTGCATGTAATATGCCTAAATTGAAGAATAAATCACTGACTTGAAATATGTATGTATGTATGTCTGTTTCTTTGTGGCCTCCTGTAGCCTAAACGGTTTGATGGATTTTGATGTATGAGGTGTCGTTGGATTCCTCTTAATCGTGAGAGTGACATAGGCTATTAATTAAACATATTAAAAATAAAGAGCACGGAGGACTTATGGGGCGTGTCAGTCAAGGTACTGGAAGCCATTCTGGAGGTTGTTGCACCTACTCTAGCTCTTATTTTTAATAGTTGTATAGACAATGGCATTTTTCCAGATTTAATGAAATGTAGTAGAGTAGTTCCTATTTTCAAATCAGGCCATAGAGATAATCCTTCTGATTATCGTCCCGTATCCATCCTACCCGCGTTTAGCAAAATATTTGAAAAAATAATGCTAACGCAATTGATTTCTCAATTTAACTATAACAAGATTTTGCACGCATAGCAGTTCGGCTACACAAAGTATAAATAAATAAATATAAATAAATATTAGTGGACAATCTTATTTACTACGTTACTATATTTAGGTACCTACGACAGTATAATTAATGCATACCTAACTAAAGTTTACGTTTTTGCTTGTGGCTTATCATTCGTTGTATGAATTTTACCCATTGTTGCCCAAATATACTACCAAGTGAATTACCTGTGTTAAAAAAAGCTAATTTATTAAAATAACCAATCCACGTTTTTATACCCACAAAATTTGACTTTATTAGTCGAATACGAATGTTAATGAATGTTTTTGAAAGTGCCTCTACCTCTGCAAATCGGGAACCCAGACTGAAATAATATTACTCCATGAAATATTATGCAAAATGAACAGACTTTCCAGAACCTCCTGCCTCGCTTTGACTGTTTCGAAAAATGAACTTTACGCTCTACGTATTACGAGTGTCTTTACATTGTAATATTGGTATAAATACGTGGTTTTGAAAGTGCATTATAAAATTTGAGATTCGGCTATCAGAGCGTGGTTTCAAGATATTCCGAGAGCTACTATGCTTATCAGACAAACAAACGAACGAACAACTGTGTCGTAAAATCACACTGTTATTTAAGCAGTTACAGTATATATAGCACAAATGATTCATGGTGCCTGTGGAATGTTCCATTTAATATCAATTACACAGAACAAAAAAAACATTACATTACGGGGCCATATTCGCGATGTTTGACAAAAAAGAACATACCTATTATATCCAGTTCGATGTTTCTGAAAGACAAAGAGATGCAAGTGGTGATCGATCAGGGATGTTGCGGATTCTGGGGGGATGGTCAAGCGTTCCTGACCATCCCCTCTTTTGGCGCGGGTGTCCTGGCACATGATAGCCAGGACCGCCGGGGGGCGTCGTGGTGACATGCTCGCGATCCCATGGCGCTCCCATCAACGGCAGAGACGGAAACGCCGGAGTGGTTTTAGTGGGTAGACTCCCTCCCCCTTCTATTTAAATAGAGTTGGCCGGAGGGTGAGAGTTCCACATACCCCCCTATATAACTTCCCCAGGCTGGGGGGATGCGTAAGTGCATTTCCACTCCGTCAAAAAAAAAAAGGGATGTTGCGGATACTCGCATCCGCATCCGCAACCGCGGAGGTTCCGCATCAATTTCAACATCTGCATCCGCATCATCAATGTAGCACAAGTCGCGAAAGGGGCCAACTTAACAGATAAGTAGTTATTAAAAGTCTTTTACACGTCTTCGAGGCTACACTGATGACTCATGATCGCGTGTTAGCTATAAACATTTAGCATCTATCCATTTTTCACTTATATAACTTTACTTTATTACATATCGTTTAACGACATGTAACAGTAGATTGTTAACCGAGGGTAGAAAGCCACCCATTTCAGTCTAGATAGCGCCAATAGTTCGAGACTGAAATGGGTGGCTTTCATCCGAGTTAAACACTCTACTTTTCATTTCGAATAATAGGAATATAAACAACACACAGGAAATACAAAATCCAAAAATAAATTAGTAGTCCAAGATCACACATTGAAATGCGGCTGTATAGGTTTTGCCGTTGCTCAATAAGTGTAGACCAACTTTAAATAGTATTTTTGTGTGAACCATTTTTGCGCCGCGCTGCGATTACGATTGATGTATTTATTACTTTTCTAAATGGTTTTAATAACTTTAATGGGTCGTTCTTCTTTTCGACCGACAATAGCCTGTCCTTCGTCTTACTACGGCATCTCATTTGAGTAATGATTTTACGGTTTTATAATGTTCGAAAATGACCGTCCATATTATTTTATTAATTAGTATTAATTTAATATTTTAGTTTCTCTAACTAGCATTTTTTTAAACGTATTTTTATCGTAGAAGTCTGTGACAGAGTGGTAAACCAAAATGTAGTCCCCACTGAAAGAGTCCACTTTCTCACATATTTTTTTTTAAAACCAACCGTAAACAAATATGTATATTGGCCGGAAAGGAAACTTTAATTAGTGTTAATGAAGAAACCAATGCATTTTTTTTTAAATCACACTTCAAAATCACAATTTTGGATAGTTCAAAAACCAAAAAAAAAGGAAAACCTCGGTTCATTGTCGGTAAAAAAGAAGAACGACCCTAATTGACTTAAATCACAACTTTTTAGATAACATTACCGTAATAACTAACAATACACATCAAAAAAACAATTCAGTTTAACGAAGTGTGGCTGTTTAGGTTTCTGCCATTGGTCATTGTTTTTTTTTTTACTTTTCAGCCCTAAGGGCGACATGCCTCACTTTCAACCCGCTATTCAGATAAACAATGACCTACTTTCAGATTATGAGAGATGAAAAGTTTATTAATTTATTATCATCGTAAGGGAAATTCCTTATGTTAAAGTAGTTACTAAAACTCTATTACCAACCCAATCACAATCAAACCACACAACACCATGGGCGTACTCACGGTAGAGCAAGGTCCCCCCCCTCCACGCCCATGCACTCTCCTCCTGTGTCACCCTCTAAAACTTATTGGACGGACAAAGAAAAAGACGGCGACGAACAATAATATTTACACCGTGTACACATACGGGCATAATTAAGGGAACACAAATTAACGCAATTGTTCTGGTAGCCGTTTTTGTCTGGAAAGTGCTAACCTACTTACTAAAGGGACGTCTTATACATACATACCTAGATTCACGCCTTTATTCCGAAATGGGATAGGCAGAGCACATGAAACTTATGTATAAAAAACCGGCCAAGTGCGTGTCGGACCACGCAAAACGAAGGGTTCCGTGCCTATTAAAAAGGTCGTATCGTCACAGAAATTTTACGGCACTTACGTCCTTTTCTTTGAGGAAGGCAGTTTTTCAGCAATATCTCGAAAACCTCTTAACCGATCTTGTTCAAAACAATTTTCGGTGATAGAATTTAATAAGGCCTATGTCCATGAATTTTTCCATATTTTTAAAATATACCGTTCAAAAATTAGAGGGGGGGGACAGAATTTTAGTGACTTTCGGGGCGATTATCTCCGACCCTATTCACTTAATCAAAAAAAATGCTAAGAAACCTTATATTTATTTTGAAAGGCCTATCGATTGATGTGCCACACGGGGGGTCACAATGAAAAAAAAAAATTGACTTTTAGTTTTATGTATGGAGTGCACCCCTAAAAAAATGTTTTTTTTGTCATTTTAATTACAAAACTATGTAGCGGCTAACAAAATACACCTATCCTCAAAATTTTATTCAAATACACCTTATAGTTTTCGAGTAAAATGCCTGTGACATACGGACAGACGGACAGACGGACAGACGGACAGACGGACATGACGAAACTATAAGGGTTCCGTTTTTGCCATTTTGGCTACGGAACCCTAAAAAATCGACAAAATGTGATATCGCAGTGATAGGTTGCTAGCCCATCGCTCACAACACACTCCAACCCTGCTCCCATAGACGACTTTTACGACGTTCACGGGAGGAAAGGGGGTGGTGAAATTCTAACTCGACACCACACGGGGGAGGGGGTGGGGGGGAGGGGGTGGGGGGGAGGGACGTCTTATGACGTTTAATATCCAAAATGATGACACTAGCTATTACTCGTATTTTATAAACTAAGAGTTTAGATGAATAGTCCACTTTCGAAGCTCAGTAATTTCGTTAAGCTTAGGTTTCGAAGTTAGATTTTTCCGGTAGGTGCGCGTAGCGAATAACAGCCCAGCCCCCCTATTCTACTTTATTTTTTTAATTTTTAAGTAACAACTAACACTATAGAATATAAGTCTGTAACTAACACCTATGGATCCCGTCCGAAATAAAAGATTTATTATTATTATTATTCTGTAAATTGTTTTAAGCTCACCTCAACGCTCACCCACAAATATATCTTGACGCCGCGATTCGTAGTAACTAAGCGTAGGTAGAGGTCTAGTTTCATTAGACGTGACGCGTGGGGTGAGGCGCATGAGCGTGTAGCGAATAACAGCCCTGTAGTCCACCGTCAAAATTAAATACTGGCCGTGTCTTATTCAAACTCGACATTGGCGGTATAGTCCAAAAATAGATTGATTCAAAGTTCCTGCCATTGCCATGAAGGCACGCTGTCAATCCCACCCACCAAGTAAACTGACAGCGTTTAATCTTTCAAAAACTAGAATTCCAATATCGGTAGTGTTGTGAATTCCAATACCTAAATGAAACGAAATATGCCCTGTTGTAATGAAATGCCAGCGGATGCCCATTCAATTTATGTAATTACATCACCCGCCACCTTTTAATCTCCGTAATTATTTACGCTCTCCGGTTGTGTGTACACACGTGCTATTGAACGAATTCGCCTTATTTATTTATCGTTATTTTTCTATTTCAGGAAAATGGATGAGTGACACGGAGTGACCGCCGGGCGAGTGTAGTGTTTACATATCATAACAAGTGTACATATCGTAACTAGTGCAAATAATCCAAGTGTGCATATCGTAACTAGTGTAAATATCGCAACCAGTGAGCATATCGTAACCTTTCATAACTAGTGTGATAATCGTAACTTGTGTACATATCGTGTAAGTGTCATATCAGTGTAGTGTAGTGTAGTAAAGATGTCGGAACGGTTCAAGGTGACCAAGTCGGAGGAGCCTGCGGGGAAGACCTACAAGAACTATGGAGCTACGTCGGCGGAGAGCGATTTGGAGCTAAAAGGGAAGCTGCTGTCTGAGTCAGGTGAGGCTATGGACATACACTAAATTAGTACAATTTTTTTCTTCGTCAATGAACACATTACATATTGATCCGGTCCTTAAACGATGCAATCCGAGATCTTTTTTAATACAGATCTGATATTGTGTTTGAAATACATTAAAGTACGTCTAGTACGTTATACTTACCTCATTCCATATAACATTCGCTTTTGTTACGGACAAACTCGTTTACGTTTCTTCGTTATCTAGGATATCTCTACGCTATGGAATTTTATTATGGGGCCATAGCACTGACGCACACGATCTCTTCGGTATTCCTTCATTTGCCCGAATTTCATTTCATTCAAACGTCAACATTTACATTAAAACGTTTCATGTTTAAACAAAAAACTTATACTATATAAACAATTCCGCGTTCTCGTCGAGTTGTATTTGAGGTAAAAAAGTATTTCTATTCTATAATTTATTAAAATCATACCTATAGCATAAGCATTGTACGGAAATGAAACAGCCACCTTGACCCTGAAATATGCGGATATTTCAGGCTGAGAAGCGTTTGAGATGTGTTGTTGGAGGCGAATGGAGAAAATTAGCTGGAGAGAGAGAGTAACCACTGAATAAGACCTGAATGTAGTGTGGAAAACCAGGCAGTTAGTGAGAAACTTAGAAAATAGAAGAAGGAAGACGATAGGGTACCTCATACGACATGACAACTTCATACTCAACATAATTGAAAGAAAGATAGAGGAGAAGCGAGGAAGAGGAAGACCTAGAATAAACTACATAGAGCAACTCAAAAAGAGAGTTGATGTTAGGTCGTATCGGATGTCAAAGAGATTGCGTGCGATCGGAGTAGATGGGAGGCCTTTTTTTTTGACGGTGTGAAAATGCTTTACGCATACCCCCGACCCGGGAAATCCCTACCCACTGGCTCTACTGGGGGAAGACGCGATCAGCGGCCGCAAACCGCGCGCGCCTTCTACCCCGCCGTCTGCGCCGCGCACTATCTTCGCGCTCCCTCTCCGCGGCCTCCTGCGTAATGAATGTTTCGCAAAAGGAGGCCACCGCTTCCCACGATCTCTCGCTGCCCAGCATGGCCGACACGACACTGCGCAGCGAGAAATCATCCACACCGAGGGCCGACACCATATTGCGACGCTCCTCGGCCCACCTGCTGCACCACTCCAGAGTGTGCTGGGCCGAGTCATCCTCAGCGCCGCACTCATGGCAGGCGGGGCTTCCCTCTCTTCAAATTCTGTGCAGGTAATGACCGAAAGAGCCATGTCCGGTCATCACCTGCGTTAATCGGAACCCCACCTTGCCATGGGCCCTCTCTAGCCAGGCGTCGAACGACCCGAGGAGCGCCTCTAAGGTGCGGACTCCATAGGGCGACTCTTCCAGGTCTCCCTTTCACCTGTCCCTCAATCTCCGCTCTGTTTGTCTGCGTACAATATATTGGCTATATGCCGCAGCTGGAGCCACGGGATATAGCCAATACATCCATCTTGAAGGTTCATTGTAAATGCTGGTGAAATGAAAGCACTGATTTGAGGCCTTTTATTTGAGCTATTTTTTCACAATAGGTAGTTTACATAATGTAAGTACCCACTAAGAAGGGATTTTTGAAAATTCCACCTTCAAGAGGGTAATAAGAGGTTTGAAAGTTTCTATGGGGATGGAGTAAAATTTTAAGTGAGAGACTTGAAACTTTGTGTATGGACTCCTTATTACAATACAAGAAATATAATTTTAGAGTTTGGAAAAAACCCACCCCTAAGCGGGTTAAATAGGGGTGCAAAGTTTGTATGGAGAAACGCTTTTTTGAGCTACAAAATTACCGACCGATTTATACAGAGATAATTTGAGTTTCAGGGAAGGACATAGGATAGTTTTTATCCCGAAAATCATCCTCCAAGGGGGTGAAATGGGGGTGAAAATTTGTATCGAGCTACGATATAAACAAGTTCCACGCGGTCGGAGTCGCGGGCAGAAGCTAATAGTAATATCATACTCGTAAGCATAAATACTTTCACCTATATATTTATAGCGTATACACACACGCTGAAAACGCACTAAACTACAGACACGGCAAAGCTAAACATATTTAAAACGCCATGAAAAGGTCACAGGGCACTTTTTATGCACTGATGTGTAAACTAAAGTGTCGCGTTGCATGCGCCGCCGGGCGTGGAATTTTAACTGCACTGCACTGCACTGATTTTTAGTGAACTAAAGCCGAGCGTGCGTTCTGAAGTTACGTAAATGGAAGAAGCAGAATAAATTTGAGCGTTCGTATTTTATTTTTTTCTTTTTGTTAGTCGGTTGAGTTAGTTTAATATTCTATTGTAATCATAATGATGTTTTACTTGTAAAGATTTATGCATAGCAAGTAACAGGTTCTGTAAGGAGCCAGATAAAATAGAATTTTGTCGTACATTAAGATGAGAGAAGATAATATTTTTTTCAAGAAAACTTATTTACGAAATATCATTTGATATCTATCAGCCGCTCTTGAAACGTCGCGAGGAAACCGGTCTAATCCCAACCAGGTCTAGATGGCGGTCACTTTCGTAAAACTAGTGCCTACGCCAAATCTTTGGGTTAGGTGTCAGGTGCATAAGTTCGCCTTTAGAAAACAACCGGGATAACGCTAGGATGATGATGATGACAGAGTATGCATAAATCTTTCGGTGCCGGTTAATGTACGGCCCAATAATCGGCGTCCACTATTCAGCCTTGGCCAACAGTGTTGAGCACATACAAAAGTGAAACTTTAAAAGGTTCATTTATATATTTTATAATAGAAAGTTGTGTATCTATCGGGAAAATTGGTCATATTTATTGACGTTAAAGGAAATTCCGTGAAAAATGTATACAATTAAACATTTATTGTAAACCCCGACTTTTTCTAGCTTCAGTTTTCACACGCAAATAGCAATTTCAAAATGATATACATTAATGATTTGCACATAAATATTTCACGTCGAATATAATAAGTGTTGTACGTAAAATATAACACTTATTATGTTTTACGTCTTTCTGTATTAATCATCATCATCATATCAGCCGAAAGACGTCCACTGCTGGACATAGGCCTCCCCCAAATAGTGCCACAATGACCGGTCCTGCGCCACCCGCATCCAGCGGACTCCAACGACCTTTACCAGGTCATCAGTCCACCTTGTGGGGGGCCTACCCACGCTGCGCCTTCCGGTACGTGGTCGCCACTCGAGAACCTTTCCGCCCCAACGGCCATCGGTTCTACGTGCAATGGCCCATTGCCACATTAAGGTTTCGGTACGTATTTAATTTATGAGAGGACTAAATCGATACATATTTTTGCACTTGATATGATGTGATATGATATGATAGTCTTTATTTGTATTAATCATACATTGTCAATTACATTAAAAACTGTACCTAAGCCTTGTTCGCGAAAAAAAGTAGTAATCGAAAACCAAATCTCCACTGTCACCCAGTAGGTCTAGGTAGTTCAAGCCGCAATTAGATAGCCAACTGAGTATTCTGTTTTTATGTGTAAGAATCTAAAATCCATCCATTTTTCCTTAAAAGTTGTGAAATCCTACATAATTCCAGTTAAGGCTTAAAGCTAAAATGATTGCATAGAAATGTGTCTACTTCTGGCATCATTTAATGCACTTTATGACCTGCAAAGATATTCGCGGAGCATTATAGCATCGATAATCTATTTGAGTAAAGGAAAAAAAGAACATCTATGACCCAAACGTGAAAATTACAACATCTAAGACTACAATCCAGAGATTTCGAATTTTAGCCCAAAAATGGATAACGGCTGATATAAATTTCCATAACGCCACTGAAAACGATAGGTGAAGAGACCTTCTTTTTAATTAATCTCTTTAAAAAATGTCATTTCATATTGAAAAGCTGAATTATACAACGGTGGCTACTTTTTTCGCGAGCAAGCCCACATGCCTACATGAGCGTCATATCCACTTTTTTGAAAATTTGTTTATGTTTCATTCAAAATCGATTCCAATTTAACATGCTCATTCGAATAGACCTGAAAGATTTTACGCTCGCGGAAAAGAATGATCATTATCATTATCATATCAGCCGAAAGACGTTCACTGCTGGGCATGAGATAATAATATTACAACTGTATTTTATGTTTTGCATTGCAAAGAAGCCTTTTCTAACCATTCTCAGTGCCATTCGTGAATACATCTCAAATGCAGGATTCCATTGAGGCACGTTCGGTATTGCGTTGTATATCGTATACATCTGTTCGGAAACCGCGATTGGTCTGATTACTTTGATTACACGTCACGGTATTCGAATACAGTAAAATACAGCAATCGTACAATCTGGTATAGGTATTAAGTGTAAATGAAATGCCATCAAAAACATGAACGTAAAAATGGGAGCAAAGTTTGTTATCCTACTTATCCGACTAATATTATAAATGCGCAAGTTTGAAGAAACTGATTAGGATGAAATTTTGCACGAAGACAGCCTGGATTAAAATACAGGAGCCGTAGCATGGTTGGCCTGGTCACGCGATAGGTGATAGGATAGAGCGTGCGTCACTGGCTGACACCGTTCGATAGAACGAGACGACGCTCTTATCTTGTCACTTGTCGCGTGATAAGGCCAACCATGCTACGGCTCCAGGATAGTTTGTATCCCGGGTCCACGCAGACGAAGTCGTGGGCGGAAGCTAGTTAAGAATATGTCTGATTGTCGACTTCGCCGACAAAAGAATTGAGATCTTAAATATTTTTACTGTCCCCGACCATGATATTTGTGATGGCAGCGGGAATTCACCGTGGTCGCCATTTGTCAATTACTGTAATTAATAACATCGTTTAACGCGTCCGGTTTCCACGGGATCATTGCGGCTATTTAGTACATTGAAGCACACTTTATTATTACAAGCTTTTATTTAATTTGCAATGTATGACTATGTTTGACTCAATTCTGAAGCAGATATCTTCAACCGATTGAGCTGAAATTTTGTGTTTAAGTATAGTTTGGATGACAATTCAATATTATGGTACCATCGAGTGGATCTGATGATGGAGACAGAAGGTGACCATGGTAATTCAGGACTGTGTTTGTTCGGGTGGAATCTTGCAACTCAATTCTGAAGCAGATATCTTCAACCGATTGAGCTGAAATTTTGGGTTTAAGTATAGTTTGGATGACAATTCAATATTATGGTACCATCGAGTGGATCTGCTGATGGAGACAGAAAGTGGCCATGGGAATTCAGGAGTTTGAGTTGGGGCTCGTTAGAATCGTCTCAACGAGTAGTTGATGACGGTATACAGAAAAGTACAGTTGGCAATAAATGTCACGGATTTTAATCGTTGAGCCATTTAGGTGTCAACTAATTTTGGTTTTTAATAGTTAAGCTATGTATATCCAGTACAATGTGAGCTCTAAATGGCTCAAGATGAAAATTTTGACAGAAACATATTAACACCATAACAACATCACTACAGCTCACCCGTCACGCCTAACAAAACTAGAGTTCTATACCTAACGCATAGTTACTACGAATTTCGGCGTCAAGACGTATTTGTGGGTGAACCCATTTCCACCACCCTTATCACATAAGAAGGCTGGTCCTTTGAGCGAAACACGACCTGTGCAGTGTCCTCATCATCATCATCATATCAGCCGAAATTCCACTGCTGGACATAGGCCCAGTAGAGTGCCACAGTGACCGGTCCTGCGCCACCCGCATGCAGCGGACTCCAGCGACCTTTACCAGGTCATCAGTCCACCTTGTGGCGGGCCTACCCACGTTGCAGTGTCCTAACACCTCCAAAATGTAAATCGTATGACCTTCATGAGCAAAGGAACACATGTGATTATGCATGTTTACCCAGTCTGCTTAACGTGTGGGTCAATAAACTATATCGCATAATCGATATCAGTAAAATGTGTTAAAACATCGTAAGCGCCAGTCACATGAGTGAAAGTCCAGATACGACGGGTCACACGGGTTATCGCCAGTCACGTGACAGCACGCTTTGCCGATTTGCGTAATTATTCGCTTGTTTTAAAACAATCAACACACAACCATTACATTAAGCGTGAAACGTGTTCATTCAAATGTAATTCTTACTACGTTTACATTGAGTTTACAATAGGAGCGCGCTGGCTGGCGTCTGTGTTCTTTTGTTTTGGATGCGCAATAATGGAGCTACTTTTGTAACTCGAAAAGAGTTGTGTTTAGTAAACTAGCCTTTGCCCGCGACTCCGTCCGCGTGTAACTCGTTTATATCGTAGCTCTATACAATTTTTCACCCCCTTAGGGGATGAATTCCGGGATACAAACTATCCTATGTCATTCGGGACTGAAACTATCTCTATACCAAATTTCACCTACATCGGTTCAGCGGTTTAAGGGTGAAGAGGTAACAGATAGACAGATAGACAGACTTTCGCATTTATAATCTAACGAGGGAGGAAAGCGAACGAAGTTCTATTCTTCAGCTTCGGCCGAAAATCGTTTGTATGTCTAGCTGTCACGCTCTCCGCCTGGTCTCATCTACAGATCGCATTTCTGAACCGATTCTCGTGAAATTTTGTGAGTTTATTATATAGTTTTTAGGGTTCCGATACCTCAAAAGGAAAAAAACGGAACCCTTATAGGATCACTCGTGCGTCTGTCTGTCAGTCTGTCACAGCCGATTTGCTCCGAAACTGCTGAACCGATTGAGATGAAATTTGGTACGCATATGTAAATTGGTGACCCAAAGATGGACGCGTAAAGTAAATTAATGAATTCTGAACAAGGGGGCCACTTTTGGGGGGTAAACTGGAAAATTAAAAAAAAGTTTCGCAAACTGTATTGTGTGACATATCAAATGAAAGGGGTTGTTGTAAACATGTCAGATATTTTTTTTATAATTTTAGCAAAAACAAATTTGATGTAATATAGGAAATCTCCAGCACGGGCGGATGCTTCGCGCGGCCGCCGTCACCTACCCCTATAGCAAGGAACCCTACCGGGTGCCGCTGCCCCATACCGAGGAACCCAAACCCAAACCTCCGCAAAAGAAGAAGAAATCACCCAAATCCCCCATTAAAAACATCAAAGACGTCAACGATAACACCAAGAAGGAAGTCGTTAACAGTCCAAAAACGAAAAAACAAAATGGGAAGAAGAAGGAAAAAACAGAAGCGGTTAAGAGAGAGAAGAAAGATAAAACTCTAGTCGAGAAAAATGAGGCTCCCAAACCTAAACTAGCCAAGATCCAAGTTACGGCTACTGGAATTAAAAAAAAAGGAAAAAAGGAAAAATGACGAAAATTTACCATTCCCCCCCTTATCTCCGAAACTACTAGGCTTAAAATTCTGACAAAAATATGGAAAATTGTTCCTTAGTTGATTACAGGAAAACCTATAAGAAGTTTGAGTATCCAAAGTAACGGGAAAATTCTCAATATTTTACGGAACCCTCACCACGCGAGTTGAACTCGCACTTGTCCGGTTATTTTTTGTAGGGCCACTTTTTCGAGATTCAAAAAAACTTTTTTTTTTTTAAAGACTTGCTTGCGAGTTCTACTGCTCACAGAGCCAACTAACAGTATTAGTAAGGATTAGTACCTATGGATGTGTGGCGCATGAGTGATGAGTGTTTTTGTGTAACAGCGAGCGGCAGTACAAATGTTTTTGTTATCATTTAACTTTGAGCGAATTCAGAGAGCGTACAGGATGTTGCTGTTATTTATAATTTAGTTCCGATACAGTCACATGTTGAATTGTTTGTTGTGATTTGTAAGTATAGTAGGTATATATTAGTATTATAATTGTATAATACTAATAGATATACTAAAGATAAGATAGGTTATCTACTTGTTTACCATTGCAGATATAGTAATAGTATTCTGTTTTGTATACCTACTAATAGGTATGGAGTTAGTCTATGAGGAAGTAGCTTTGTAAAGTATGTATGGTGTAATCTCCGAACCCACCCATTATTTTAATAATTATTTCACTTGTGTATGTTATGGACTTTTTAAATCGGAACACAGGCCAAGCCGCGGCACTAAAACGAGTTTATCGCCTTGGCCAAGACTTTGGTCTTAAGCGACCTGCGGCAGCGTTTTATCTGTTCATTGCGCGGTCGAGACGCGCAACGCACTGTGGTTAGTTGGGATCACGCGCAATGAATTAGAAAAACCGCTGCCGCAGGTCGCTTAAGACCAAAGTCGTGGCCAAGGCGTTAGCCTACACGCTCTGGCATATCCCGCGGTAAGTTGTATTTTATTTTCTTAGCTAATTTACGCATAATATTCTATTAAGTACCTGTTTAGTTTTATACTAGCACAACATAGAGCATTTTAAAGTAGGCTATAAAGATCAAAAACGCGGAAATATATTCAAATCCAGATCTAAAACTAGGGTTGCCAACTTTTTTTGGGGGGAATATAGTATTTTTCCACAAAAAACCGACACTAATATACATTGTAAAAATATAGTACCTACTTGGCTGGGCAATGTTGCTATTTAGTAAAATTTAATTGAAACCTGCGCCGCTGGATGCGGGTTTCGCAGGACCGGTCACTTTGGCACTCTTTGGGGGTCCAGCAGTGGACGTCTTTCGGCTGATATATGATGATGATGATGAATTGAAACCTGGGCAATTTGAAGCACTTCGTAAGGACCGCCGAAATATATTATTTTTGCGTACTATATGTTTCTTCAACAGTGTATAGTACAAAGAGTCAAAATATAGTACAATTCTATATAATATAGTACGGTTGACAACCCTATCTAGAACCGAAGTGTTTCATAATTCATAATTCATAATTCATTTATTGCTTTTCCATGTAGTTTTACAATAGGTCTTATATTACAATTATGCACTAAACATGACCCTGGTAGGGCACAGCAATGACTTAAAACTAACACACAATGGCATGACGGAGCGTCCTTATATAGCGTATCCCACAAAGGCAGGTTTCCGTCCACTTTCAACCCGCTTCTGATCGACCAGCGTAGTCGGAGCTCCGATTACGTGTAATTGTTAGGAAACTTAGGGTCAATTTGAAGTAGAGATCGGTGGTAAGATGAGTCGAGATAGGTTGAGAATCGCAGCTGGAATGCTCTGGAATCTTGCTAAAAATAACTCGGTGCAACTTGCTGCGTGCGCACTTCAAATTATGGACGAGGTTTTTAAATCAAACCATACAGGTTAGAAGATATTCATAACACGGAGAGTTTAAACATGAAAATGTGACGCGCACCTAAATTACAGATGTGGAAGTCGCAACCCCGCAGGGTTAAATCAAATTTGATATATCAAGATTCGAAAAAATTATTTAGCAAAAACAACACTAATAACTATTGTGTAGTAGGGAACAAATGAGTCATCAATTAGACCAATCAAGTTTTGAGATTTCGTTCTATTTTTCGGTAAGATATTGTAGGAGACACGGCAATAGAGAGATCTCTCAGGGACCGAAGTCCAATGAGAGTTGACGGAAAGTTGTATTTATGCAACTGACTTACGAAACTTCGATAGCGCGATGCAGAACATGTCAAGACATGACACTGACAGAAGAGACGCCACATCAGCCCCCCTTTGAGACGGAGGGGTCAGTGAACGAGAACGACGTAAGAAGAACTATTTACAGAACAGCAGTGCTAAGAACCAGCGTGGCGAGGCAGTGCTCAGAGCCAGCGTGGCGAGGCAGTGCTCAGAACCAGCGTGGCGAGGCAGTGCTCAGAGCCAGCGTGGTGAGCGTAGAGGACAAGCGAGAGAGAGAGAGAGTTTTTTTGTGGCGTGCTGTCATGTCTGCGTCAGGTATTTTTCAGAGGTTGCGATTTATGTCCATTGTGTGAGGTCACCAATGTAGGAGACACGGCAATAGAGAGATCTCTCAGGGACCGAAGTCCAATGAGAGTTGACGGGAAGTTGTATTCATGCAACTGACTTACGAAACTTCGATAGCGCGATGCAGAACATGTCAAGACATGACACTGACAGAAGAGACGCCACAATATTATTAATGTTACTCTCATAAGTCATCTCTTACTTAGTCATTATTTCACTTTGATCAGACTGAATCTGAAATGTATGAATTTAAATTTGCAATAACGACAGACGAGGTCAAAGTTTATTTCTTCTTTTATGATTTTCTTTATTTCGGCCTATTACGCATTCACGGAGTGCTCACCAATAAATCAAAACTCATTCTAAAGGAACTCATTAACGTCAACGTTTTGCGTGCAAAGAAACTTGGTTGGTAATATTCGAAAACGCATTTCGATTAAACATTCCAGTTGAAAGATAATATAAATGATAGATGCTTGAAATAAATCCCAGGTGAAAAGCCCCTCTACTAAATACCCATACCCTCTGCCTCTGGAAGGTGATTTAAGACAGATCTTAGCTATTAAGATTTTATTGCTGCTGTTCATGTTTCAATCCCATCAAGCTTTACAAATCATTATCACTTAATGAAACTTGCGTAATATCCTCATAAGACCAAAGCTTTTTTTTAGGATAAAAGTTGAAATTGTATTACAAAAAGCTAATGAGTTGGCCTGCTAAGCCTGAAATCCTTTGTCCTTAAAGTAGGCGGATGGACACAATTGTTCGTTAGTCGAGAAGTCGGGCGATATTCAGCATATGGGTGCTTCCTGAAGACTACTTGTTCTATAGTGTTGCGGTGTTGTGTTGTGTGTTCCTGGGCCGTTATTCGGAACGCGCTAATGCGCCTTACCTCATCCGTCACGGCAAAAGAAAGTAGACCTCTGATTACGTTTAGTTACTACGAATCGCGGCGTCAAGATATATTTGTGGGCGAACGGAGTGGTGAGGTCAATACCTAACCTACTGAGTGTTTTCGGGGTCAACATTTCCCATGAGATCATCCAATAAATCGCAAAAATGTCTGTATATTCTATTCCATAAATAAATTACAATTTACTAACAGCTTATTTTATGCGATTTCGTATAACCATCGTGTTCGCATTTGGTTGCCCTGTATTTATAATAAATAAATAATAATAAAAATAAAAATACTTTATTTCAGACCGGTTGATCCATAGAATGTTAGTAACAAATGACTTAAGACTATATTAGGTTAGTAACAATAATCAAACAAAAAAAACAATCAAAAAATTTAAATAATAAATTGGGCATAGCCCTTAATCTGTCCAATCCAGAAGGACATGATCGGACAGTCACCTCTACCCGCAATTGCCTGAAGAATGCTGTTGGCGCTCGCTCTCACCCTGCCTAATAGTGAGGCTATCTTTTTCCGCATGATCGCCGGAAACCCGTCTACACGGGCTTCGGCAAACATGCCCGAGGCACTACACCTTCTCGGCAGACCCAACAGCATTCTAAACGCATTATTGTATTGGACGCGCAGGGCGCTATAGGCTCGCTTTGTATACCTAACCCACAGGCTGCTCGAGTATTTGTTTGCCATCCGTGATATAAAACAATAATATAATTATGTGTTAAGCCCATAGTCGCTGACGTAATAAGTGCGTACATAAGCCCGCATACGCAGTCGTTGACACACATATGTGACTTGAATATGGAGCGCTGGCTTGCAGGAAATTCACCGAAGCAGTACGTTTAGCTGTACAACTAGGTAGAAATGCAAAACTTGAATGTCAAAGGGTGAGTGCAGGCTTTGGTGTTTTAGTTGTGGTTCGTGATATGATGAATTCTGTAGCTGATGTTTGATGAACAGTTTTATAAAGGAGACAATAAAGTATTTTATAAATATTTAGTGTGGAGCGAGCCATGTTAGGCATCTCCCTTGTAGGTAGATCGTGTCTCTAACACTGAAATCTGGCGCCGTGCGAAACTAGTGGACGTCGGCAAACGAATTACACACTTAAAGTGGGGGTGGGCGGGACGCTTGGCGATGGACAAAACGGGTTACTGAATGGTGGCCAAGGTCATCGAAACGGTCAGCGGGCAGACCACCAGCCCGATGGACCGATGATATCTGACGAACAGGAAGCAAGCAGTGGATGAGATTAGCACAGGACCTAGGAGTCACGAAATAAAGAAGCGGCCTATACTCAACAGTGGCGCTGCCTTAAAAGTCAAAGTCAAAGTGATTTATTCTTCAATTTAGGCTGCACCTATGAATGTCGATAAACTACCACCGGTTCGGAAAGTAAACCTCTGCCTCGAGAAGAACCGGCGTAAAAAACTCGGCGAGGTGTCATTTTTTCAAAATAGTATACAATATATCATTTCAGTATCAGAGTATTATAAAATTTTAAAATTACATTGCTACAGTAGAAAGCCTATTTATTTTACGACAGATTTCTAGTGCAGGATTTTATCGCTGTGTTAAATTGATGATGTTGATGTTGATGATGTTGTATTAAATTATTAATACAACATCGTTCCCAGGTATTTAATTATATCTAATGTCAATGTTGCTATATAGGTATCATCAGGGCGCGTATAGACTTCAGCATTCACATGTAACAGAACATCGAGCATTCGTCGTTTTTAAATTTGTCGAACTGAACAACGAAGTACTGTGGCACCCTTTGGGGAAGGCCTATGTCCAGCAGTGGACGTCTTTCGGCCGATATGATGATGATGATGACGATGAACAACGAACAGAGCCAAGCATAAGAGCCAAACATCGCTATGAACATTTTTACGATCATTCTAGCTAAAATAAAACCGGCCAAGTGCGAGTCGGACTCGCGAATGAAGGGTCCCGTACCATTATGTATAAAAACGAGCAAAAAAATCACTTTCGATGTATGGGAGCCCCTGTAGTATTTATTTTATTCTGTTTTTCAGTATTTGTTATTATGGCGGCAACATATATCGAAACAAGAAATACATCGTCTGTGAAAATTTCAACTGTCTAGAAATATCACGGTCCATGAGATACAGTGGTGTGGGTGGAGAGAGACAGCGGCGGAACAATAATAAAATTGCTCGTCTCGGCGAAAAACTCGAAGCAAATTTACCCTCGTTTCGCCAGAATGCTCCCTAGAACTCTTGTTAAAATGCTCGCTAAAATGCTCGTGTTTATTTTATGACCTTTTACCTGTAGTATAAAATTCGGTTGAATGCTCATTATAATAATAGGCATGATGACTCATGTTAAAATTGATAACATAGTGATGCTAAATGGAGTAAACCATCAAATTATTGTAATAAAGTATAAATTTAAAATATATAATTAATATCATAAAAAGATATGAACCTTGTAACTTTAGAAAACAATGCATTTTTTTATTGTCTAAGTGTAAATTTAAAGCTACCAATAGAATCTTTACGCTTTTATAGAAACACAATTGTATGACAACTATCATATGGATCTAAACGCAGTATTTCGCGACCGAAACAGCAATTTACTTGATATTCCCTACAATGATTAGTTCTAATACGAAAGTGTGACGTCATACGTTTGAGTCAATCAGTATGAAGCGTTTGGGATGCCGCCAGCGAGGTCAATCTTTGTCACATTTTTTTGGGTATTTATGTTCTTTAATTGTAGTTGCTCCCATACAAACATTTGTTCCTCTCCATAAACTGGTTCGAATGGCATCGTTAAGAAATCGTAGTCATCATGTCTTAGACTATCAGCTCCTTAATGATGTCATTTAAAATTTGATCATTAATGATTACGTAGAACTATATAGTTCTACGTAACTCTATAGACTACTCTAGTCTCTATGTTCTACTCTCTGTAGTTCTATAGTTCTTCTATAGAAGTTCCTTCAAAAATAAAACGTTGCTGTCTGATTTTCAAATACATACTTACAGTGAATAAATTCTTTTCACAAGCCAGGTGAAATTCGTTCCTATATGAATGTGACAGAGAAAAGCTTTCTTCTCCGTACGCTCGTTCGCCACCATTATAGTATAAAATCAAAAGCCGCGTCTACGAGTAGCTTACTTTGAACAAAGTTTAAAATGGCGTGCCCGCAATCAACATTCATCGACTTTGCAGTTTTTCATGTCGCCGCATAATTTCTTTTTAGCAACCATTTACTGCTTTCTTGCTATTGGGACCGAGCGCGACGACAGCGCCACGTGGCGGCCATTATGGACAATATTGTCACCGCTGTCAAACAAGAAGTAAGTAAATATTGTGAAAAATATTAATGAAATCTTGTGTTATTACAATTCACAACAACACATCTTACCAGGACCATATTTTTATCTCAAAAACGATTAGAAAATGTTTACTGCAATATGGATTTGACAGCTCAAGTCAGCGACAAAAATGACAATTTTAGCCGTAGCGAGCGCTGTGATCGTTTAGTGCCAATTGGGACAGCGTTGGGGAAAACTACCGTCTCAAAATTAGGGTGTTCTAAAGTTGGATTTGTGTTTGTGACACAGACATCTAGCGGCGAATTCGGACGAATTTTTGTACAATGACGTCTATTACAAATAGGGTATTTTGATCTATCAAAATTAAATTTTCAATTTTTTTTTTTACAAATACTCTTTATTGCACACCTCACACAAACAAAGCAGTCACAGAGAGAAACAATACAATAACATGCAGGTAGAGGTAGACAACAGGCGGTCTTATCGCTGAAGAGCGATCTCTTCCAGACAACCTTTGGGTATCGTATTTAACCAAAGGAAATACGCTGTTTAGTTTAAAAATAAAAGTTTTATTTTTAATATGAAAATTAAAATCGTGGTTTCTTATCTGTATTTTACGTGACAGAAAACGCCGACCGCCATTTTGTTCTGTGAGTGACGTCAGAACAGCAATTGCAAAAATCAGAAAGCGTAGACGGAAATGCACATTTGACGTTTCTATGTTTCTCACATAGTATCTTCTTACTAGTCTATGGTCTGTTGTTTGGAGTTGGAGTAATGACGTCACGATAGCAGCTGCCTTTTTGGCGCGAATATTTAACGTTCAAATTTCAACCATTATTTATGTATTAGCATAAAGCGATATTATTTTGAGGATATAAAAATACCAGTTGACTATCGAATCTACAGGAACATTTTAAAATATATTTAAAAAAATCGTAGATATTAAAGCCGCGTATCAATAGGCCACTATTGATACGCGCGGCTGAAAAACAAATATTGATCTGGCTTAACTTGCAGAATCCATGATAGGATGAGGGTTTTGAGCATTTTCAGAAATTAAAAAAAAAAGAAAACAACACAACAATACATTTAACAGTGATAACTATAATGTTGTCATAGCCTGGCTGCCACATCGGCTGGTTAACCAACTAGTCAATGACTCTACCTAATAGGTAATACCACGTGATGAAAGAATTATTATCACTATGAATCTCGTAAAGTATTCCCGATCCACGCACGGTACATTATAAAACTATATAATGGTCCTGTGAGCTGTAGGACTCGCCTGCCTGTTTTTTTCAAAAACTGAATCGACAAAAAAAAAACTATATAATTATCAAGGGTGTGTAATGATCGGTATAAAAACAAATAATATAATTTCATTGGATATAACCATTTTTGATATAATTTCAAAGGGTAGAATCATTCATTGTACATAATAAACGTTTGGTATAATATCAAAATATATATTGTTATTTAGTATAACTATCATTCGGTATAACGCTTATTTCTTATAACCATTATAGAATATAATTCTTATTTGATATACATCTCATATTGTATAATGATCAAGCGGTATAATTGTATTAAAACTATAACGCCTTATTTCCGTTCTAACCTAACGTAAATCTAACCCAACCGCCAGCGTGTCGACGTCACCCCGCTTCGCGGGGTGCCTATTTCCGCTCTAAGGGACACAAGTGAACCCTAACCTAACCAACCCAATAGTACAATTGTTGCGAGTGGTTTTTTTACTGCGGGGGGCTTTCCCCCCCGATACCCCCCCCCCCTTGTGGGGGCTTCGCCCCCCGTTCCCCCTTTTTCTGGCTACCCTGGCTTGATTATATCAACTGTACATTAGACGGAATGAGCATTATATCCAATGTTCAATATAGCAAATACAATACAATACAATACAATACAAATACTCTTTATTGCACACCTCACACAAACAAAGCAGTTACATAGAGAAACAATACAATAACATGTAGGTAGAGGTAGACAACAGGCGGTCTTATCGCTGAAGAGCGATCTCTTCCAGACAACCTTTGGGTATCGGAGAAAGAGATAAAACTATATATAAAAATAGATAATAAAAATATGCATTATACTTAATGTATGTTATACAAAATATTATTATATCAAATGATCGTTATATAAAATGATAATTATACCATATGCAAATATATTAAGTGTTGTTATACAACTCGAGAATTATATCAGATGAGCGTTATTGCGAGTAATATTATATCAAAAATATTTATAGCCATCGTTACGCACCCAATTATCAAACCTGCTCACAAAATTTCACGAGAATCGGTTGTGAAATGCGACCTGTATAGGAGAACAGCTGGAAAGAATTTGAACACGACAGCTTCATTCGCTTCGCTAGCTCGTTCAATTATCCAAGTTATAGTGTACTCGTATTGACAATACGTAAGTTTAGTAAAACGTAAACCCTTTAACCCTTTTCCAGGCAGAGGCGTTATGTCGACCACATACTGTTTGTCAAAAATAATATCTTAATGTCAATGAATAAGACTGACATCCGATTGTCATTTTCCAACTGCCGGCCTGGAAAAGGGTTAATTCGCAACGTCTTTGTGTATTTTTTTCCTGACCAGAAACATTTGGACTACCATCACCACCGAGACGAGAACTAGGGACCTTCGCTGTTTTTCGCGAATTAAAGGGTTAATGTACAGTCAAAGATAACATCAAAGACCAGAGGAGTCAACTCGGGAAAATAGAAAAAAATATGTCGAACTAACATCAAGAATAAACACACAGTACTCACGACATCGAAGCCTAAATTCTGGGATCTCGCGATACAACCACTCACTCAAAATTCAAGCTTCGACCTGGGTTTCAAGGTTCTATTCCGAACAAACACGAAAACGTTATTCGTTTGTTTTATTTACAAGTCCACTTTGTGTATCAACGAAGTTGAGTGAGAAGTTTGGCAAGCTCCTATCTAACATAATTTGACGTTGAAAATTGTATCCTTTATGATTCATTTAGAGTTGTATTTCCCGTGATCGAAACTAGTGTGTTCAGTATAAATATGATGCTAAATATCGCATTTGATGTCTGACGCATTAAGTGTGTCAATAAGATGATGTGTGCTGACGATAACCTGTCTTAACTCTAAGCTGATGGCTTGAGAATTAAGGCTGCGATACACCTAATGCGGCTGCTTTACAAATATGTAAAAGTGGAATGATATGAACGCCTTTATGGGCTGCCAGAAAATATCACAAAAAGCGCGCGTGGCTGTGCATAGAGGAGTGTTGGTGTGTATGGTAGTGAAAGTTGGGTGTGGCAGAAAAGACATCAAAGTCGAGTGAATGCAGTAGAAATGAGAGCGTTGAGAAGTATGTGTGGAGTGAAATTGAGTGATAGAGTTAGAAACAGTGTGATAAGAGATAAGTGTGGAATGGATGGAGATGTAGTCACGAAAATTGAGAAGGGTATGTTAAGGTGATTTGGGCATGTAGAGAGGATCGATGAAAGAAGATTAACGAAGAGAGTGTATATAAAAAGAGTGGAAGGGCAAGTTGGAAGGGGAAGACCTAGGCGAACTTTCTCCGATCAAATTGGAGAAATGTTACAAAAAGGCCAGGTCAAAAATACCCTAAACCGACGAGCATGTATGAGAAATGTTATGAAGGTGAGTGAAGCGAAAGTGGTTTGTCAGGATCGTAGCAAATGGAGATCCGTGATCTCTGCCTACCCCTCTGGGAAAGAGGCGTGATTAATTTTAACACATATCAGTTTCTCCAGGGTACATTTTATTACGTCAATCAATTTTTTTAAGCTCGCCTTGAATTCATCTTTCGTATATTCATAACAGGACTAGTATTTGCCAGTGGCTTCGTCCGCATGAAGTCCCGTATCAATTTCCAACCCCAATGGCATCCCTTTGCTTTTCGAGATACAATGTAGATGTCGTATCATTGAATCCGCGTCATAAACGATCTGCCACATAAAGGGGGAATTTCAAAAAAATGGCATATTAAGGTAACTAAAGTGATGTTTAAGTCACGTCTAACCTATCGGTTTTGTTACTGTCCGTTAAATATCTTTATCTACGCACATATCATTAGTGCTCTAAAATGCGTTCAGAAACCGTCGGTAATGACCAGCATTATTACAACCAATTTTACTATGACAACTTTCTTGTCTGTGGTAGTAGGTAAAATATGTACTGTAATGTTATTAAAGTACAGATTATCGGTATCGTTATGAGTTTAAATTTGGAACAGCTGTCAAAACTCAAGTGGGTATCTATTCTAGTGTCTCTAGATATTTAAACAGTTATCGATACAAAACGTCAATTCAGTATGTTTTAATATAAACCGCATGACATTTGATCTCGAGTGACATGAGAATAGGGACTTCATTCGTTTGTCTATGATTAAAAAAAAAATATTCGTCTTGTCAAACAAGATACTAAATTCAATTCAAAATAAAGAAATCATAAATATAAACATGCCATCAAGCTCTGCAACTTCAAACCAAGACCATCCCACTACAATACAACCAGGACCATTAAATATATCCCATTGTTCCAATGTAAATGTGAATTATAACTATTACAATAAATAATTTGTTTCTGTATTTGTTCAAATTTACTTTTATTGCATTATTTAAATATCTATAGTCTATAGATATTGTACAGGTAGCACTATTAGCAATGCAGGTCATTTCCCTACGGCTTCTGAACCCATCATAGAGCGCTTATGATATGTGTTTAGATAAAGTAGTGTATGCAACTGTACATAATTAGGCCTTAAAACACTCGTGTGATCCTATTATGAAACTCGCTTACGCTCGTTTCATAAAACCACACTCGTATTTTAAGGCCTCTCATTATGTATCAGTAGCATAAACTACTATTGTTTTGTTACTGTCCGAATATGCCCAAAAATCTGCTACGCCATTATTGCGTCATTGAGTAATACACATCTAAACATTCACCTTTATATTACTAGAATAGAACGCAGACAAATCCGCAGCATTAAATATAGTCTATCCAAAAAGCATTTTATACCAGGGATCGGATACCGGTATTTTCACCATACAAAAATACCGGTTTTATTTGTTCAATTTCGTTCTTTGGTTTATAATATAATTTTTGATCAGGCTGTCTAATAATACGAAAATATTACTTAAATACACGATAGAGTCCTACATTAAGACCCTAAAATAATTCAAAATATTAGACTACTTCGGGGACTTTTGAAAAAACCGGTTCCGATCCCTGTTTTATACACAGGTGAAAGAATTTTTGAAGATCAGCAAGTGGTTCCGAAAATTACCACCTAAGAACAAACTTGGAAACCTATAATCTCACAGACTCTATAATATTAGTTTAGTATAAAATAGAAAGATTTTATTCTCAAACGAATGTCAAAACTCCGTAAAAATTAGCATCGTCTAATATACATTATGTGTGGTGCACAATTTATGTAAATCGTCGTGTCGTGTTTGTCCAACTATTGAGCGCCGATTACGTTTATTACTAACTATTAGGTGTATTTTTGTTCTGGATAATATTGACGGTTTATAATGTGGGGCAAACAATGCGTCTATTTTGAGCAAATACTTGGTAATGATGTGTTCGTGTTGATGTCAGCAAGTTAAGGAAATATGTGAGCTGCCGTTAACACGGTGCAAAAACTTCGATTTTGCACTCTGACTTGACTGCATCATGCCCCAAAGCCAATGGCTCATCAAGTCATCATAGACGACGACTTCCACGCTATCATAAGAAAGCGTTGTGCCTCCGTGCTTACCCGCCTGCGCACGACCACTAACAGCATCCTGAACGTGTTTACTGACAGGTGGAACACTCCCATGGTGAAGAGGTGGTTAGCCCTTCACTGACCTAGTTATAAGTAGTTTAGTTCTATCTTTTATTGATTATGTTTTTATTGTCAAAGTCAGAATTTATTTGGAGTAAAAGCAGCAGCAGTTGTTTTAATTACAAGAGTGAAGGGATCGAAAGACTAATGACCACGAGTTGACCCCTCGGTAGCTCAGTTCAGCAATGGACGGGCTCCAGAGGACGCGGGCTCAAATCCCCCACGTGGTAAAACATTTTTCACTTTCATCGAGCTTTAGAATTTCGTTAGCAGACGTATGTATCTGCTTATGAAGTAATGTTTAGTTTTGCTCGTCAGCAACAAATAATTAGCGTGTTAACGATACATTAAATTTGTCGACGAAACCCATGCCTGAAGAATTCTTGTGCGCCGTTGACACAATCGGCAGTTACCAAAGTTTTTTTTTATACGGGCTCGCTAGTTCTACAGCTCACAAAGTCACAGATAAAGTATTCATTTCCCTATATTTTGACAAAGACAGTTTGACGTACAGTAAGGAAAATGTATTCACGTACCACCGTAGAACCCTGTCGCAATTGACAGGCCGCCGTCACTCAAACTCGAGGATATGTCATCTTATTGCGATAGGGTTCTACGGTGGTATGTGAATACATTTTCCTTACTGTACATTGCTGGACCGCAAGCAATTAAGGTTGCTGGACCGTTTTACTTATCCACCCAGCGATGTACGTCGAATTTTACTATCAGGGGACAATTTTCAAGTTGGTGATACAGGCGCCTGAAAACCCCTCATTGTGATACAACTGTCGCGTTCTTCAGGCCTTTGCCTGACTTCCCGTAGTACCTAATCCAATGCGAGTGGGGGCTCTTGTTCGGCGCGTCCCTTTGTCCCCGCGAGGTTTCCACTTCAATGGTGAGGCAGATGCTAAATGTAATTAAAACTAGGCGAGGTTTGTTATATAGTTTTGTGTGTAAAAAAGGTTGAAAAAATCATTTAGGGCGTGCCACAGCTATGGAATATGAAAGAAAAGCACATCAAATATTGCATGGAGACATTATTTTATTTATAAGAATAAGCAATACTGCATTAAATTGTACATCGTTCTAGTGGCT
Organism: Epinotia nisella; assembly: GCA_932294315.1. Lineage (NCBI taxonomy): Eukaryota > Metazoa > Arthropoda > Insecta > Lepidoptera > Tortricidae > Epinotia > Epinotia nisella. The sequence goes on from OW028676.1 coordinate 24,148,492, forward strand.
AAGAAACTAGAAAGTAGGAATAGACGGACGAGTGAGTTCGAGGTCCGATGCGATGGCAAGTTCTCGAAAATAGCTCATATCGGGGAGAAATCTTTTTTTCACTATCTGAATCTCTTATGATTTTATTGAGCACTCACTGAAGATACTTTTCAATTCCGATTTATATGTGAGAATTGTCCTTGGAATAAAGCTTTTTGAAAAATACATATTACCTACCTTTGTTTACTTTTGGTTGAAGATATTGACTTCATTATATTAGTTCAGTTAGTAATATCAGTGCTATAGCTAAAAGTCGTCGAAAGTAAATCTACGTTCAAAGTTCAACTTTATATTGAACGCAGTAAGGTTAAAAATATAAATAGAATTCACTGGTAATGGATTGGGTCGGTGTATCGTTTACGCTTCGACAACTCACCTAACTGACTCCGGGTAATATAACCTGACTATAAGAAGAGAAAAGAAAATTAATGGTTTTTTGGCACATTACCTATAGGCAGTTCCTGAATTGACAATGCGGATTCAGTGCAGCATCGGTAAGCGGAGCTGCGCGGGCACTTAGTTTTTAATACATCCATGATGACTCTTTTTTAGGATCCAATAGCCAAAATGCAAAAACGGAACCCATAAAGTTTCGTCACGTCTAGTTAGTTAGTTAGTTAGTGTTACTGGGCATTTTCCGCAAGTCGACATCCAACGTGCCTATTTTGCGTGAAACGGCAGGGTGGCGCTAATCTAACCACCCCAGCTCCTCTAAAAAGTTTAAGAGTGCCTTGGTATTACTGACTGCGTTCCATAGTGTGTCCGGAGACCCTAGGTGCTTTTTCGTCACGTCTAATTGGAGATATTGTTTTGTAATACGAGACGGATCAAGGAAAGTCTCCATTGACCGTCCTTGACCCAAAATGAAAGTGAGGAAACCGTTTATATTTTTCAAATATAATTGGCGCAGTTGAAAAATCTGAAACTTTTTTCTGGTGCTAAGGACACTTCTGATATTTTCATCCATTTCCCATTGTGTGATTGGCACTGAAAATTAAAGTTGTTGTGCCCGCCTACCATATCTGGGTAAAAGGGCGTTTATGTTTGTGTGTACAGCGCGGGGTATTGAAGTACAATCCAACTCCGATTTCAGTCTGCGTCAGATATCCTTACCAGTTGGGAAATGTTGGTATGCTAACAGGAGCCGTAGCATGGTTGGCCTTGTCACGCGATAGGTGATAGGATAGAGCGTGCGTCACTGCATGGCTGACACCGTTCGATAGAACGAAACGACGCTCTTATCTTGTCACTTGTCGCGTGATAAGGCCAACCATGCTACGGCTCCAGAGTGCATGTAGGTATGTAACCGTTAAGCTTCAGCTTTTCGATGCAGGAAGTTGAACCTTATCGTGTACAGGATTGTAATTTCACGGCATTGAGGTGAATCATTAGAGCGGTTAAACACGGCATGAATGCGTTTTCCGAACGGTCGACTGTATCGCACCACTAGCCGTAGACGTAGATCACCTGTTGTACAGTCAGCACCAAAAGTAACGACGCAATCGAAGACGTCAAAAGCTCTTATTCCCTTTTAATAAAGACTTTTGACGTCTTCGTTTGCGTAGCTACTTTTGATGCTGACTGTACACCTTGATTAAAACCAGTTAACCACTGACAGATTGGATCAAACCTTGGGATATTCTACCTTAGTACCAATGTAATTAAGTCTTTATTACAACCGTTATATTTATAGGCAGCGTGTTTACAAAATAAACTCTAATATTCTGACGTTAAGATCGAGTATCGAGTGAATTAATGCCAAATGTCAGTAGTTAACTGATTTTAATCGTAGTGTTGTTACCTGTACGCCTGTATCGATACCGTATCGTGCTTTTAGTTGCAAAATGAAGTTAGCTTACCTATTCATTGTATATTGTTGCATAACTGATCAGAAATAAAACGATGATTAACTAGCAATTAATGTCCCAAAAGCTAACAATTTGCGGTGAACCTGGCTAGACCGCGTAGGTACATTCCAGTTCGAAAATAAGTGCACGGACAAAATGGTAAAAAAATGTGAACACGACTCTAAGGCATGATGTTGCTCAGATATTTTTAAACGTTTGGGAAGGAACATACATTTATGAACTCTGTACTCTTCCCGCGGTTTCACCAGCTCGTTGATCGCACTCCCACAAATACAGAAGAAGAAGATGAAGAGAAACGTCGGGAAACCTCAGTGAGGTAAATAAATAAAATCATTATGCGAGATAAGTCCCGAGGGGTAATCATGTAACGTTTTCAACGCGCGTTAGGTAGATCCAACTGTCATTTTTAGGGTTCCGTACCTAAAAAGGAAAAAACGAAAACCTTCTAGATTTGAAGTAATTTAGGAAAAATGACGAAAATTGACCATGACCACCTTATCTCCGAAACTACTAGGCTTAAAATTCTGAAAAATTGGAATCCTGGAGAAATCGAGAGAACTCTTAAAATTTTACAGACACACTTGAAGCGATTTGGGTACTGATTTGAAATCAATTAAAACTTTGGGAAAGAAAATTATTATCTATGTATTATTTTGTTATGTTGTTTCAAAGGATCAAATCAATATTATTCATTACACTAGTATTAGACCAATCATGTAGCTTTACTAAGTAACCTAGGAATGTAGAAGATTATACTTGTTCTTAAAATAAACCGATTCATATTCACTTACGCACTTGGATCACATTAGCTGGCAGTCTGCATGCGTAATATTCGCTGATTTACATTATTGAGTTAATAATGTAGACGGTTGCGACAAGCGACGAACGGTAAATTGAAAATGGCGAATACTCTGACATGCGAGACGAGCAAGGCGCTATATGTATCGCGCCTGCATTACACCGCCACGGCTGATGATGTTGTGGAGTACGTTCGTCAGAAGACCGGCTTCGCGCTGAGGGTGTTCCAGCTGCGTTCGCGCCACTATGTGCACTTCAGCTCGTTTGTGGCGCGCGTGCCGCGGCCGCTGCAGGAGACCAGCGCATGTGCTGACTTCTGGCCGAAGGGTGTCGTGTTTCGACAGTTCCGGGGCAATCTGCCGAATCCTACACCTGAGATGACGATGCAACGGGGCCACGCCGTTTCGTCGCCTACTCGTAAATAGTGTACCAATGTAATTATATGTGTTTTGTCTTGTTTAGTTTCGTTCCATATAAATAAATAAATATTTTCTGTTACACGCAACAATTTGCCCACCTAAAGGCGTCTAATCTAAGGCTGTTCCTTGACTCTCGATTATAAACCATGATCCTGTGTAAGATACACCTTTTCTTGACCAGACTCCTCCGTGTATCAACTGCCTTATGTATGGCCTCGTACAGATGTAGTTGGAAAGGGTGCACTGATTTGTGTCTTCCATGCGGCTGGTCTGCACCGGGATGTCGACGTTTATGTTATCAGGAGAAGGAGTTGCAACCTTCTTCGGGATTTGTTTGTTTGAACTAATGTTTTTTTTTATCTGATAATTTTGACAACTTCGATAATTTGCAAATAGGATCAACGGCTTGACGTCTTTTTAAAACGCTCACTTGCAGTAACTACTCGGCACCCATCTGGGGACCGGACGAAGTCGCTCTGCCTACGCAACCGATGCCAATGTTCCATCAGTACTGAGGATCGTGACCGCTATATCAATGTCGAGGAGTGCAGATGCTCGCCAATGGCTCCTTTGGCGCGCTGCATACAGCGCTTGGTGTTCTCGTAGTCCGGTAAGTTTAGTGATTTGATCGCGAATTTAGCTGGCGGTATGAAACGAGCTCGTCTACCCTCTACCTTTCCGCATCCGCACCGCAAAGTTATTTTCGCAATAATATAGGCAGTAACTTACCACTATGCAATCTTTATTAAAAGCATCGTGTTACTCGGCAGCGGCACTACAAGTATACTGATAGTGATAACTCAACAATACCTGACAGTTCAGTCAATATATCTCCCGATACGACTGACGATCTACGCATATGTATATACTTAGTAGTACGCATATGCTTAGTGCAGGGATAGACATATATTATAAGGCCAAGGACGCGCGGTGCGTGCAACAACACGTGGTTCGGGGGTGGAGCGTGTGTGAAAACACGTCTATAATATACACGTTCCTATACCTCATTAGAGGAACTAATATTTTAAGGATCTGTGGAAGGCAAACGCGCTAGGATTCCAGTGCTCAGGACTGATACAATTAAGAGGGGCTGTCAAATGCAGTTTTTCCCATGCGATCCACTGGGGCGGAAAGGTTCTCGAGTGGCGACCACGTACTGGAAGGCGCGGCGTGGGTAGGCCTGATAGGCCTGGTAGGCTCAAGGCTAGGCCCCCCACAAGGTGGACTGATGACCTGGTAAAGGTCGCGGGAGTCCGCTGGATGCGGGTGGCGCAGGACCGGTCAATTTGGAACTCTCTGGGGGAGGCCTATGTCCAGCAGTGGACGTCTTTCGGCTGATATGATGATGATGATCCACTCGACGAAGAACAGACTTGCACGGAGGAAAATTCCATGCGGGAACGATCATTAGTCATGCTGCTACACCCTAATAGAGTCCACGCTGTGTTTCTATATTTATAATAGTAAAACAAATTCTTATACTACCATGGTTGCAATGATAAATTAATCATGGGATCGACTCAGAAGAAGAAGGTACCGTTTTGTTCGATTGGAACACTACGCTTGTGTACATAAAAGAGCCCGAGTGATATAACTTGTGTACCTAAGGGGTGAAGTATTTAAATCGGTGTTTTCTCGTCTCATACGACGAATATGGATCGTCCCACGCCTGCCCATACCGTACACCTTCAGTACCTAACGCTACAACAAAACGTGAACTACGCAATCGGAAAGAGTACACCTCGTAGATTGAACGATCTACTTTTATGTACAATATGATGCATATTAATAACTAAACTAAAGCACTCTACTCACGTCTCCGACAGCGATTGAGCAGATCAATGTCATTGTTTATAGTCAGTTAAGGATCGTCGTCAGCCCCGTTATTTTGTAACTTGGTTTAAGCTAACCTCAACGCAAATATAATCTTGACACCGCGATTCGTAGTAAGTAGTAACTTGGTGTAGGTAGAGGTCTAGTAAGTAGTAGTTAAGAATAACAACCCAGCCCAGTACACTTGTCGGATGCACCGTGTCCTAACAGAATGGATGAATGATCTTGCATCCGACCACCGTATCCTTCAGAATTAATGAATGATGTGTACGGATTGTTGCCACGATTATGCCCTCCGTTGTCGTCGTCGATCGTTGTTGGAGACGTGCGTTTGCTTTTAAATTAAATGGTAGGGATTGTACAGGTGCATGTATGCACCTTACGCCGGTGTGGGTGCCGCGCACACACAGCCAGCCAGTAATAAACGAACTAGCATACTAGACGCGTGTGTTTCTTTATGTAACTACAACCTACCCAGATACATACCAATTGGCGACGATGAGGTATAAAACCATCGCAGATAATCAAAATGAGCACCTATGTTGGAACACTTGGAACATTAGGAATGTTTGATGATAAAACCCAAGACTGGGACATATTTTCGGGCAGGTTGTCGATGTTCAATAACCTTAAATGACATTGAGGAAACAGAACAAAGCACGGTGTTGCTAACGCGTATATCGGAGGACACTTATCGGTTGGTTATAAACTTGTTACATCCGAGAAAAATCGAAAACGCTACATACGATGAGATAGTTCTGGAACTCAACAATCACCTTACGCCGAAAAGGTCGACCTTTGAAAATAGAAGTAAGTTCTATGACGCAGTAAAATTCGAGGGCGAGAGTGCTGAAGAATGCTGCGTGGCTGGTCGCTACCTTGAGCTTCCAGATGGTAAACCAAGCAAAACCCCTCGTCTAACCTTTGACGGGAGAAAATCGCACCTTTCGCGATGCAGTCTGGATTTCCGTCCACATAATGTACCTATTCGGCAGCATGTCACCCAGAACGCTAAGACGCCCTAATTAGAACGCTTAGAAAGAGACGGGTAGTCTATCTCACCGCGACACAGCTCGCGGCCGTCCTGTGATGGCCGTGCAGTTATGGGTAAACGATTATCCCACCAAAAACATAAATGTAAAAAAGGAGAGCCAAGCTCAATACAAAAATTATGCTTGGCTATGGGCTTCGCCGCAAAAAGAATGGAGATCTAAATGAGTGCCAAGTTATGCAAAATCCAAATATGTATTTATAGGAACAAAATAACATTATGAACAAGTATTAAACTCTATTTCTTTGCTCTATTGGATACCTATAACAATTGCTGTTATTTAAAAATGTGAGATCTTAAAGTAGGTCAGATTTGACTTGACCAGTTTTCATTACATCAGTCATTTTATAAAGTTATTCACCATATATATATAATTAAACACACGTAGTTTTATGTGTTTACGTTAAAGAGGTTTTGAGTTATAGAAGGGTCAAAAGTGGCACCATCTGGTTCGTGTGTGACTCATGGGGTTTTTATTACACTCAGCGCTGGCTAGCCAGTTCCTTTGCTTGAACTTGGCTTGAAACGCTGCCGCGTGTCTAGATGCTCATCTGCATCTTATAATAGGAGAAACCCGTTTTGCACAACCCCTTACTAATCCTCACATAAAACCTCTTAACATTATTTTCATCACACTTGCTCGTAAAGGGCTTCATAACGCGCATGCATACAGAGCTACAATAGTTTTTTCACCTCACTAGCTCGGAAAGACCTTTTTTATTCTTTAAAAACAGATAGCAAAACTGCATTTTATCCACATGTGTGCAAAGAATATTTGAAATCCGAACGTGTTATTAGTTACTTTTGTGTCCGTCTTTCACGGCAAAACGGGGCGACGAATTGACGTGATTTTTTAATTGGAGATAGTTGAAGGGATGAAGAGTGACATAGGCTACTTTTTATCTCTTTCTAACCCCCCACTTCCCTAAAATGGCGGGTGGAAGTTTGTATGGAGCATTCCGCAATTTTCAAGGTAGAAAGCTAAAAATTGGTATGTGGACTATATATGACTAACAAAAAAATTGTGCATCATTTTTTTTGGAAGACTGCACCTAACCCCTTAAAAGAGGGGGTGAAGTTTTATATGGGGGTCCAGATAGGTAGAGTCAATATGTAGAATCGATATGTAGAGTCCATATGTAGAGTCGATATGTAGAGTCGATATGTAGAGTCGATATGTAGAGTCTATGTAGAGTCGATATGTAGAGTCTATGTAGAGTCGATATGTAGAGTCGATATGTAGAGTCGATATGTAGACGATATGTAGAGTCCATTTGTAGAGTCGATATGTAGAGTCAATATGTAGAGTCAATATGTATAGTCGATATGTAGAGTCGATATGTAGAGTCTATGTAAAGTCGATATGTAGAGTCTATGTAGAGTCGATATGTAGAGTCGATATGTAGAGTCGATATGTAGAGTCGATATGTAGACGATATGTAGAGTCCATTTGTAGAGTCAATATGTAGAGTCGATATGTAGAGTCAATATGTAGAGTCGATATGTATAGTCGATATGTAGAGTCGATATGTAGAGTCGATATGTAGAGTCTATGCAGATTCGATATGTAGAGTCTATGTAGAGTCGATATGTAGAGTCGTTGTGTAGAGTCGATATGTAGAGTCGATATGTAGAGTCCATTTGTAGAGTCGATATGTAGAGTCAATATGTAGAGTCGATATGTATAGTCGATATGTAGAGTCGATATGTAGAGTCCATATGTAGAGTCTATGTAATATTTACTAGTTAAAATAAAGGCTGATTATACATATTTCAGTTCTTTTTCTTATTTAGTACTTTCCTCAGTTTAGTGAGGTGAAAAGATTTGTGTTACACACGGGTGCAAGTTATTTTGACGTCTCGTGTGTTGCAACACTCGCTTTGCTCAGGATTCTATTTTTGAACCACTCGCTACGCTCAGGATTCTATTTTCGAACCACTCGCTTCGCTCGTGGTTCAACCATAGAATCCATTCGCTAGCTCGTGGTTCAACCCTAGAATCCATTCGCTAGCTCGTGTTTCAATTCCACACTCGCGGTTAAAATATAACTTTGCACCCTTGTATAACAAATAACTATTATTACGCCTAAGGCCGTAATGGTTTTCTATGAGTTTGTGTGAATCTGATTGGTTTAAGCAAATCTAGTTGGCCGCGCGCTACAAGAATTCTGCTCTGTGATTTGTTGAAAAAATTCTAGTTAGTCACGCGCCGCTGTACTGCTATGTGATTGGTTGAATTAAATATTGAAGCTGCGCGCTCCACTCGCACTTATCTGGAAGTGAAATTGTCAATTTCGTAAATTTTTGTTTGGTGCGGTTGTATCAAACATAGATTTTTCTGTCCTGTGTTAGTTATTTATTTCCTCGCAAATGTGATGAAAAACATTGTATGCGACACGTACGGTAAGAATGTTAGCGCACTTGTGGCACAAACAATGTACTATTAGGTACCTGTATCGCCTGTGTGTCTAGAAATAATTTCGGTGACAGGAAGCACGTGACTTCAGTCTATACTGCATCACGTGACTTCAGTCTATACTGAATCACGTGGTCGCTGGCACCGTAACCAGGCGTCCTACGAATCCACTTCATGCGGCAACTAAAAGTAGGCTTCGCATTTTAATAGCTTTTAGCCAAGTTTCGTCATAATCACGAGGTTTAGTAACAATGTCTACAACATCCAAAGTCATGTGACTTTACCGTAACCACACAACGATGGCCCCTCAACCATACTTAATTTCAAATGGAAAGAGGTATTTGCGTCTGGTTAGGTATCGAGGCAATGTACTGGATCTATAAACAAGATTTGCATAAACCACACGCAATGTTTGAACAATTGGCTCAAACATTTGATTCGGTTGTAATGAATTTACCTAGATATACATTACAATTAGGTAATATTGGAAACTTCTGTGTTTATTAGTTGTTACCTAGGGCAATTGAATGCAGGATGGGTTTTTCTAAAGTTATTCGTAGCTTGAAACAGTTGTTTTTTTTTTTACGTTTATGTGTAAAGCAAAATGATTCTTTGAAACATCGTCTTTCGGAACTACCTGGTGAATTGGGAGGGAAAACACTTCAAAGTTGTAAGTTGTTCCACTGTTCTTACTTTATCCATTGTATTCTTCAACAAAAGGTAAAATACTTTTACACACAATTGCGCTAACAAAAACTACATTCTTTTTCCTCTCCACTCGTTTACTTTGTCAAAGGTGTATCTAGTTTAGCGTTTGATTGCAAAATCACCCGTGTACTCAGCTTAATTAAATTGAGATTGCTATCAAACGAGTTTGAGGATGAACAGTCGATTTACTTCCCGAAAGTTGTTTCGGTAAAATAAATCGGGCTATTCATTGGTGATTTCAAAGGACCCCGTAGCTTTGTCCCAGTGAGCTGTGTCAGCTTCCAATCTTTTCTTTGAAAAACACACGTCCTTGCTCCGCCCTTTTGATACTTCAAATAAAGAAGTTCTCAACCCGACTGTACTTTATTTATTCACGCATAGTTGTTATGCTATAGTTTTGCTATTGAATTGCATTTATTAAATAGATTAGGTACTTTCCGCAAGGGTCCACTCTTGGACCTCTTTTATTTTGGACAATGATCATTTGAAATCGATTCTTTATATTCTCATTTGAACACATGGATTAATTTAAGATGAGTCGTGGGCCAGATACATTAGACTGAACAGTGAATTAGCCTTCCCACAATCACAGGTGTCACGATGACAAAGTTTTATCACTGTTTAATCCCTCAAATAGTTCCGAACCCACGACACGCAGAATAAGTTGACTAAAATAATAACAATGAATTATATTAGGTATAACATTTTTCACTGGCCAAGCGTCCATACAACTCGATTCATCGGTATTGAGCCGGTTTACGTAACGTTGGGACAATGTACGCATTTAACTCATGAAGAAAAAGTAAGCTGAAATCCGATGTTGCTTATCTTATGGATCAGGTTTGACCTTTGCAACCCAGAATCCATATTTATAGTAACAAGGACAACATCTAAGTAGAGTGAAGACCTTAACGTGTATCCACCTACATCTTATTTGACTTAGATTAAGATGATTAGTGGACTAAAATAAAATAGTGTCAGATTGGTGGGCTTCTAGGTAAAAGGACCTCCGGCCATCCACTAGCTCGATGGGTGGACGATATTAGGAAGATCGCGGGTCACTTCTGGATAAAACTAGTTCAGGATAGGGACGCGTGGCGTATCTACTTGAAGAGAGGCCTATGCTCAACAGTGGACGATTACGGGCTGTAAATGAAGATGATGATGATGATGATGATGATAATGATGACGAAGATGATAACTGCTTACAGATTTATGACGTTAACTATTTTAGGCAAACTCGCTAACAACATTTCATGATTTAGACCTCAATTCAGTTCATCTTCTTTTATATCCAAATTGCATTTCAATGTGTTTTAAATACTCATTACACGTTATCTCGTCACGTGAATGCGAGCACGCAAATGCCACTGAAATGTGATTAGAATTCGAACTTCGAAGCCAACAAAAATAGGCCTCCAGAATCCTACAAAGAAATGAGCATTCTTATACCAACAAACGACAACCGCAACAAATGAAACAACACATGTTACAAATGCCAAACGCATTCCGATAGCAAACATCGGAGCACTCCGAACGCCTTATCGATTCATTACATTCACAAAACTATAGAATCCGTAGGCAATAGAGCTCATAGTCGCTTGACAGGATTTAGAACTAATGGCGATACCTACCCTTTATCTGCTCGGACACTCGACCCCACTTGCGAAGCGATTCCAATTTCAAATTTGTGGGGTGTAAACAATACGTTATTAAACCAATGGTTAAGCGATCCAGCGGTTTTATTAAGTGGTTAAAATATTTACACGAGTATATTTAGACGAGTGGAGGAAAGGGTTAAAACATTAAACACATATTTTTACTAAGCACGTTAAAGTTTAATAATATATTTTTTTATATTGAATCATTCGCACTAAGTTCTTTGGGTGTTGTTACCCTTGGGTGGATATATGTGTTAAAAATTTACAAATTTACAAAAATACAGTGACAGTAGAAGTTTTTCAAACTTAACTTCTTTTCTCTCTATTTTCATTTGCTCGTCCTTGGGACTCTTAAATAACTCAGGCTGCTTTCGAATAGTCCTTCCTTACAGTTCTGAACAGAAAAAAACCGGACAAGTGCGAGTTCAACTCGCGTGGTGAGGGTGCCGTAAAATATTGAGAATTTTCCCGTTACTTTTAATACTCAAACTTTTTATAGGTTTTCCTGTAATCTTTAGGCAAGGAACTATCTTCCATATTTTTTTCAGAATTTTACGCCTAGGAGTTTCGGAGTTAAGGGGGGGTGGTGATGGTCAAAATTCGTCTTTTGTTCTACATTACTTCAAATCTGTTTTTGCTAAAATAAAAATAAAATAAAAAAACTGAGAGGCTTACAACAATCCCTTTCATTTGATATGTCACACAATACAGTTTGCGAAACTTTTTTTTTAATTATCCAGTTTACCCCCCAAAAGTGGCCCCCTTGTTCAGAATTCATTAATTCACTTTACGCGTCCATCTTTGGGTCACCAATTTACATATGCATACCAAATTTCAATTCAATCGGTCCAGTAGTTTCGGAGCAAATCGGCTGTGACAGACGGACAGACAGACGCACGAGTGATCCTAGAAGGGTTCCGTTTTTTTTTTCCTTTTGAGATACGGAACCCTAAAAAGAACAAAGTAAAGCCTAAATGTTTTCAAAGTTGAACGCAAAACTTAATACTTCTTCACAGCTTATTTCAGCGCACTTAATGCAGCCATGTATAATTGAGTGCTTGCGAGCTTCGATTATATTAGGCTTTTATAAGTTACCCTTCATTTAGGTACCTTGTTGTTGTTTGTTCCGAATCGTATTAACCGTTGTCTAATTTAATGTTTATAATTAGTAGACTTCAATAAAATTTGTCGAATAAGCTAAAGTAACCGGAGGAAACCCCTAGAGTTGCAAGCTGCATAGGCTACGGTGACCGATACCATCAGGCGGGCGGTAAGCTTGTTTACCATTAACATCTTCTTTGTGAAAATAAAGAGCGTGGAAGTTACAGTGGATTATTTTAAGGTGCTTAGACTTGTAAGGAACATTCTAGCGAATGTATCTCACAAAATAAACAGAAGCGTTTTAGCGAGCATTCTATGGATCGTTCTAGCGAGCATTCTAGCGAAACGACAGTAAACGAGTTTTTATTCTAGTGAATGTTTCTCACAAAATAAACAGAAGCGTTTTAGCGAGCATTCTATGGAGCGTTCTAGCGAGCATTCTAGCGAAACGACAGTAAACGAGTTTTTATTCTAGTGAATGTTTCTCACAAAATAAACAGAAGCGTTTTAGCGAGCATTCTATGGAGCGTTCTAGCGAGCATTCTAGCGAAACAACAGTAAACGAGTTTTTATTCTAGTGAATGTTTCTCACAAAATAAACAGAAGCGTTTTAGCGAGCATTCTATGGAGCGTTCTAGCGAGCATTCTAGCGAAACGACAGTAAACGAGTTTTTATTCTAGTGAATGTTTCTCACAAAATAAACAGAAGCGTTTTAGCGAGCATTCTATGGAGCGTTCTAGCGAGCATTCTAGCGAAACGACAGTAAACGAGTTTTTATTCTAGTGAATGTTTCTCACAAAATAAACAGAAGCGTTTTAGCGAGCATTCTATGGAGCGTTCTAGCGAGCATTCTAGCGAAACGACAGTAAACGAGTTTTTATTCTAGTGAATGTTTCTCACAAAATAAACAGGAGCGTTCTATCGAGCATTCTAGCGAAACGACGGTAAGCGAGTTGTTTGCCGTGCCCGAACTATTTCATTATTGTTCCGTCGCCGTCCCTCTCCGCCCACACCTCCCGCACAATATTTACTAGAACGTTCGCTAGAATGATTGCGAAAATATTCGTTGCGATATTTGGCTCTGTTCGTTGTTCAGTTCGACAAATTTAAAAACAGCGAAGGCTCGATAATGTTCTGTTAAATTCTCAAGTCTATCAGCACCTTTAGAGTTCATAAGACCTTCCTATAAAACATCTTGTCAAAAGTGTCCGCACGTCTATGTGGCCCGTGATGCCTTTAGCGTCTCATATACGCTGGTAAAGTGCCAAATTTTCCCGCCGGTGTGCAATTCCCTTATCCCTGGCACCGTGCCAAGATATCGTTGACCCCTGTATCAACAGGTTATGGCGTCGAATGAGTCTCGATAACTGCATTACACGGTTTCGAGGCTTCATAATACACGTAGTAACGATAAGAGTGGCATGTACAAAATTACTACAATTTTTTTTAGGAAATAGGCTTGTGTTCTAAATTTTTTTACGATCCCATTCAAACCAGTTTTTGGAGAGGAACAAATGTTTGTATGAGAGCAACTACAATTAAAGAACATAAATACCCAAAAAATCGAGTTAAAGACGGACCTCGCTGGCGGCAGCCGAAAACTTTTCATACTGATTAACATTGAATCGTGTCGTCACAGTGTGATATTTATACTATTCGTATGAAAAATCAAGTAAATTGCTGTTTCTGTCGTAAAATACTGCGTTTAGGACCACAGTTTTCATACAATTTTGTTTCTATAAAAGCGTAAGGATTCTATTGGTAGCTTTAAATTTACTTTTGGACACTAAAAAAATGCATATTTCTTTAAACTTTTAAGGTCCATATATTTTTATGATTTTAATAATATTTTGTAATTTATACTTTATTACATTTATTTGATGGTTTACTATCCAGTTAGCAACACTGCGTCATCAATTTTAACATGTGGAAACTACCCAATTATAACCTATTCCATATAACAATATAAAAACCGGCCAAGTGCGTGTCGGACCACGCAAAACGAAGGGTTCCGTGCCTATTAAAAAGGTCGTATCGTCATAGAAATCTTACGGCACTTACGTCCTTTTCTTTGAGGAAGGCAGTTTTTCAGCAATATCTCGGAAACCTTTCATCCGATCTTGTTCAAAACAATTTTCGGTGAATGAACTTAATAAGCGCTGTGTCCATGAATTTTTTCATATTTTTAAAATACACCGTTCAAAAATTAGAGGGGGGGGGACAGAATTTTAGTGACTTTCGGGGCGATTATCTCTGACTGTATTCACTTAATCAAAAAAAATCCCGACAAACCTTATATTTATTTTGAAAGGCCTATCGATTCATGTGCCACACGTGGGCACACGATGAAAAAAATTTTTTTGACTTTTAGTTTTATGTATGGAGTACACCCCTAAAAAAATTTTTTTTAATAATTTTAATTACAAAACTTTGTAGCGGCTAACAAAATACACGTATCCTCAAAATTTTATTCAAATACACCTTATAGTTTTCGAGTAAAATACCTGTGACATACGGACAGACGGACAGACGGACAGACGGACAGACGGACAGACGGACAGACGGACATGACGAAACTATAAGGGTTCCGTTTTTGCCATTTTGGCTACGGAACCCTAAAAATCGTGCGACATCAAGGAGAACCACTTTAAAATGCAAAAACATTATTATTGATATGTTTGTAAAGCACTTATAATCGAACTATGTAAACATATATCTGTCCCATTCCCAAACTTACTGCGGTGCACATACCTACATATGCGAAAGTGTCCAATGTTCATTTCACTCGTCTCGAGTTGTGACCGACGCCTGCAGGCTGCAGCTCTGACCTCACGAGACCTGTAATATAATGACATAACCTCCCGTACTTGTCTCTAAATGTCACATTATACCAAAATAGGTTAGTCAGGCGACCCAGTTGTAGGGAAGCCAAACCTCGAGCCGGATTATACCATAATGCTTTTACAAAACGCTGTGCCCATCACAATTGGAATTAGTTTCGTATCAAACTAAATTGGAATTATCTCCTGGGTGTAGTGGTTCAAAACATTTTGATGTACGCTTACTGAATGAAATTATGAGTTCATTTGAACTGGTAGATATCTCGTACACGGAAAGGTACGCATTTATACATGTTTAAAAACATTTTGTCTGATGTTATATGTGTCTGGTGTACAACAAAGTGTGAATATAAATACCTACATGATTTGCAAATTTTGCTAAATCTCGGAGGTCACGTTTCTCTGCAGCTGACTGTACGTTCCCAAAGGTCAAAAATATCTGAGCCACTTTATGCCCTTAACCCTTGTCACCTTGCTTCTGGAATGGCTTATGTACAATAAAATCCACATCACATTTGAGACTACGTGTCAAGTTTGACAAAGTCTATAATTGACATTAATTTTATTACTTGTGACACTTCAGTTAGCCTTTTGGATACAGTATGCATTTAAGGGTTAAAGGTGGATAGACTGGAGCATTCATATGTAACAGATCATCGAGCATTCGCAGTTTTAAAATTTGTTGAACTGAATAACGATCAGAGCCAAGCATGCTCCATGCTACGAACATTTTCACTATCATTCTAGCGAACGCTCTAGTAAATGTTGTGTGGGAGATGTGGGCGGAGAGTGGAGAGGGGCGCCGGCGAAACAATAATAAAAGTGATCGCCTCGGCACAAAGCTCGAAGCAAATTTACTGTCGTTTCGCTAGAATGCTCGCTAGAACTCTCGCTAGAATGCTCGCTGAAATGCTCCTGTTTATTTTGTGAGCTTTTATCCGTAATCATCATCTTAACAATAAAGTTGTGTTCATATCATACTAATATTATAAATGCGAAAGTTTGGATGTTTAGATGTTTGGATGTTTGTTGCTCAATCACGCAAAAACGGCTGAACGGATTAAGATGAATTTTGGTATACATATAGTGTATAGCCTGGATTAACATATATAATATTTTTTATCCCGGGAATCACCCCTAAGGGGGTGAAATGGGGGGCGAAAGTTTGTATGGAGCTACGATATAAACGAGAGAGAGGCAGAAGCTAGTATTATGAGTGGGGACTACTGCCCGTTCCCCTCATTCATGAGAGGAGGCCTTTGCCCAGCAGTGGGACGTATATAGGCTGATGATGATAATGATGATATATTATGATCACTTTTTCCGACTGTGCAGTTCGCAGTTCCCTGGGTTTTACTAAGCAACCCCATTTTGGTGAGGATGGTCGTAAATAACGTATCCGCATTTACATATTGTTCGTTTTCAGGCCGCATTTCTTTGTTTCATGTGACCTTGACGGCAGCAAAAAATTGCTTAGTCGACTACAAAGAGATATATCCATTTTTTGAAATTATTACACGGTAACAAGGTAATATTTCTAGTTGACAGTACGTACTGCATTTGTAACAAGGATATAAATACTAAGGAGAAATATTACCTACTTAGAATTATAGAAGTCGAAAAAAACCAAAAGACGGTATGCGAAACAAATTATAAGATATTATACACGGTGGGCAGGAGTATACCGACAGCTTTTAACCATAGAGTTTAGTGCTTATTTGGACAAAAAAAAGTAATATAAACATTGCTCGTTAAAGCCTAATTTTCGAGATATTCAATTATTTCGGTAATTCACAAGTTGAAAAATCTCAAGGGTAATACGCCTTAATAATGTGACGTTCGTGAAGTGTCAAGTTTTCTTTTGCACTGTGTAGACTAAGGTTTCGTTCACAAGGAAGTACTAGCGTTAATTATTTTCTTTGTTCCAGAAATTAAGTAAGTTAATTAGGCATTTTTGGACCCGTGTTGATATAACATTATTTACTCGTATACCACCAGGAATCCATGGTTAAAGTCTGTCGGTATACTCCTGCCCACCGTGTATAATATTTCTACATCGATTTTCGGCAGAATATCCTGAATTAACACATTCTACTAACCAACATTTGTACCATATTCTCAGAAATACATACGGACGAATTTCTGCCCAAGCTGAAGCAGAGCACTTCCTTCGCTTCGCTCGCCCGTTCAATTAATCTTTTGATACGAGAAATATAAAGGATCTTAAACCTCTTGTAAACGAATAAACTTTGAGTTGGTATCAGGACAGGCAGTTTCAAATTACGCAGAAGCTTCTCAGGGCTGACTTGATGAGAAAACGAGCACGAAATGCAGTGTAAGCTTCCGGTATTGAATTCTGCTTACGTAACTTGAGATCGTGTTATTGCTGGGAGGCTGGTGTTAAATAAAGTATCATTATATTACTGTTCATTTTTCTAAATTGTGTACACTTGAGAACTTTAGCTTAGTTGCTAGTGCGTCGAAGCAGTGGTCCTGGATTCGAATCTATGTAAGGACAAATATATAATCAAATACAATACAATACAAATACTCTTTATTGCACACCTCACACAAACAAAGCAGTTACAGAGAGAAACAATACAATAACATGTAGGTAGAGGTAGACAACAGGCGGTCTTATCGCTGAAGAGCGATCTCTTCCAGACAACCTTTGGGTATCGGAGAAAGAGATAAAACTAGATTATGCAGAGAAATCTACGTAAATTGTGTCTGACTAATCAAACACATCTCCGTATACAATAACGAATCAGTTGGAAACAATTTTCGACATCTGAACTGCAAAACATTATCGCACAAAAGTACAAATTTGTACCAAAAACAAAGGGTGAACTTAAACTTTTGACCGGTACTGTATCTTCGAGCAAAATTTCATCCAAATCGGTTGAGCCGTTTAAGCGTGATTGATTTACAAACATCCAAACATCTAAACATCCAAACTTTCGCATTTATAATATTAGTAGGATTAAAATCCATCAAGCCCTTTGGGTTGGACTGTATCCCGTGAAATAGAATTTTCTTGTCCACATACATACATACATTATATAGCGTAACACGGTATGTGTACTGAACTTTTCAGACTTTGTTGATATTTGTGTTATTTGGCGTACTAGTTTCTGAATTTCTCTAATAAAGCAAGTTTTTCTGGATTATTTGAAGTCACAAGTGTATGTCAAATCCATACTGCTCCACGTGTCTTTTTTTATTTTAATTTTTTATTGAAAATGGGAATGTAACAGCTAAAAATAGCACACATTAATACTTAAAGTTAGACAATACAAAAGCCAAAACAGTTTCCACTTATATCTTTGAGACATGTAAGTTTGTACGGAAACATAAAAAGTTCTATGTAAAACGTGATGACATTCCCTCTTCACGACCTATCCGTTTTAAGAATAGACTCGTTCAACCATCCACCAACCTGAAACTGCTATCCTCAGGCCCATTAATAATGTCCATTAAGATTTATAATAAATTACCTGACTCGATAAAAGAAGAAGACGATAAAAAGAACATAATTAAAATAAAGCAACTACTACTAACTAAATCTTATTACACGCTAAATGAATACTTAGAAGATATATTATAATATAAACGCTCAGTAAGTTCTCCTCTCCCTAACATTGCAGCGCCCAACAGGGTTCACAATGATCCGTAGCTTTAAGTAAACATCTGTTCCTACTTTTGTGATATTGCAATAAATGATTGATTTATTGATTGATTGATAAATCTTTGCTCAGTGCCCCCAGCATATCCAATTTATTCGGGGTCAGCGCAACATGTCTTTTTACTCTCTATCGCTCCTCGTCTCGTCACTCACATCCCATTTACATCTTTCTTTTTTTTCACGCTTTTCATTTACATTTTTCTTTCACGCAGTCCATCCACCTGTTTCTCCCAAAAAATAACAATAGGTACTTCATTAAAATTATCAGAGTGAAGCGTTAATTCGCTGACGGAGTTTTGTGCGGAATTTGTTGTGAGAAATCTTCGTAAATATGAAACTGAGTGTAAAGTTCAAAGAAATAAAATTAATGTCGTCGCTGAAACAACAAATTTGAGCGGATTTTGTTCTTTAATCTGTTTTTAGGGTTATGTACCTCAAAAGAAAAAAAAACTGGCGAGTCGGACTCGCACATCTATAAAAACGGCAAATAATGTCTGTTGTATGGGAGCCCCAGACCGACTCGCACTTGGCCTAGCTGTTTTTTAGTATTTGTTGTTATAGCGGCAACATTTCAACTGTCCAACTATCACCATTCATGAGATACCTACATCCTGGTGACAGACGGACGGACGAACGGACGGACGGACAGCGGAGTCTTAGTAATAGGGTCCCGTTTTTACCCTTTGGGTGTGGAACCCTAAAAAGGGGCTATTATAATTATAACGTCGGCAACGAAATTGTTACTCCTCTAAAATTGCGGGCGTCCATAGGCTGAGATGGGCCCGTATGTTAATTTACCACGCCGTAGTTTTAATAAAAAATATGTCAAATATATACCAATCGAATTAAGCTAAGCTACCAAGGTACATATAAGAACGCGTGCTAGTTAGTTAGTTAGTTAGTTTTACTGGGCATTTTCCGCAAGTCGACATCCAATGTGCCTATTTTGCGTGAAACGGCAGGGTGGCGCTACTCTAACCACCCCAGCTCCTCTAATAAGTTTAAGAGTGCCTTGGTATTACTGACTGCGTTCCGTAGTGTGTCCGGAGACCCTAGGTGCTTTTTCCTGTATACTTTATACGCGTGCTAACTACAAAGCTGTGTTACGTGTAGAAACGTAGTTTAACCGTGGTTATAGTGGAAAAGCAGTCTTAATCAAAGGTGGATTGCAAAAAAATTGTACAGTCGAGGTCTCCAATATCTATGCAGACTGCCTTTCAAAAATATCTACACATGCGTCTTATGTCAGTAACAATAAAGATCGAGTATAGATATTTTTGAAAGGTTGTCTGTATATATTTATTTTTATTTATTTATTTATTTATTCAATTAATTACACAGCATTACAGTATTACACTAAGACACTGTGGAATTTAAGACACAATATACAAAATACGAGTACAATATAAAAGTTACACATAAAAAAAAATATAATACCAATAACTTTGTATGGACAAATTTTACATTAAACACGAACAGAAGTCGGGCGGTCATCCATCGCTTCACATACATTCACCACATACATCCATCCACTTACTCACAAAAACATCACAGTCTGGTGTTGATGCGAGAAGGGCATTGAGGTAGCTTAGAGCACGCACAAGCGGTGAGCTGGCGCGAAGAACTCGATTGTACATAGTATTTTTCCATTGTGTAGCGGCAATTATCCATACATTTTGTAATTTTCGTTACACAATGAAAAAAAGTTAAAGCATAGATTAGATTCCCCTTAACTACGTACAAATATTTTGCAATCCACCCTAAAAATAACTTTTTCATCACACTTGCTCGTCAATGAGGTTATTACTTGCGAGCGTGCAGAGCAGTTATAGCCGTTTTACCTCCCACGGGTTGTTAAGTTTAGTTTTAAAATAATAGAACCCTCTGATTGGCTTAAGCAAATCTGGTTGCTGTGTGATTGGTTGAATAAAAAAATCTAGTTGGTCACGACGCCCCGCCCCGCAAGAATACTGCTCTGTGATTGGTTGAAATATTGAACTGCGCGCTCTACCAGCACTGATCTGGAAGTGAAGTTGTCAATTTTTGATTGGTGCTGCTGTATGAAACTTACATTTTTCTGTCTTTTGTTGTTATTTATTTCCTCGCAAATGTGATGAAAAACATTGTGTATAACACGGGCGTAAGAATATTGCAAACTCGATTCATCAAAAGCCCTCCGCCTTCGGCGTCGGGCTTCTGATAGACTCTCGTTAGCAATATTCAACTTACGCCCCTCGTTAAACAATGTACTATAAAATTGTATTAAAATGGAGTGAGTTTATCTTCCCACGCTCCTTGTACATAGAGCCGTTATCTAACATGTACACAGAGTTTGGCACACTCTTCAAACTTTGAGCCAATATTGAATGTCGGCCAAACATTGCTTAGTGCAACTTACGCATTACCTAATCGTATTAAGGTATAAGTTAGATGTTATGCTGGTATATCTCCATTAACCTTTAGAGACACTTTTAAATTTTGACGAGGTGAGGCTGGGAACCAAGGTAACCGATATAGCCCTCCAAATTGCTAAACTTAAGTGACATTGCACGTAGAACCGATGGCCGTTAGGGCGGAAAGGTTCTCGAGTGGCGACCACGTACCGGAAGGCGCGGCGTGGGTAGGCCCCCCCAAAAGGTGGACTGATGACCTGGTAAAGGTCGCGGGAGTCCGCTGGATGCGGGTGGCGCAGGACCGGTCAATTTGGAACTCTCTGGGGGAGGCCTATGTCCAGCAGTGGACGTCTTTCGGCTGATATGATGATGATGATGAGGCTGGGTATTAATACCTTTACGTTTGGTTTGAATTATTCACGATATGTGCCTCATTTATTTATTACTAGCTTTTGCCCGCGGCTTTGCCCGCGTACTAAAAGTAATTTTAACCGTCTACAAAAAAGGTGCATCTCAGTTTGACCCGTATGTTCCAATTGAATTGCAATTTGGCACAAATACTTTCAAGAATTTTCACGTCCACAATGTTAAATTTCAAAATCGATGCCATCTTCATAATTAACGTCCCAAAAAACCATAAAAACGATACTCATATTGATATTTAGACATTACAAACCCATCGCACCCCAACAGGGGAGATGGTATTTCACGTCAGCCAATTTGGATTTGAAAAATAAACCTTAGAAACGATACCCATGTTAAATTATTTTATTATTAGTTTGTATCATAGAACCTGTAGGTACTAATTTTGCGGAGTCTCACACAAATTTCCATCCCCTATTTTAGGGGCTCGGGGAAAATTAACAAAAAAAACCGGCCAAGTGCGTGTCGGACCACGCAAAACGAAGGGTTCCGTGCCTATTAAAAAGGTCGTATCGTCACAGAAATTTTACGGCACTTACGTCCTTTTCTTTGAGGAAGGCAGTTTTTCAGCAATATCTCGAAAACCTCTGAACCGATCTTGTTCAAAACAATTTTCGGTGAATGAAATTAATAAGCCCTATGTCCATGAATTTTTCCATATTTTTAAAATACACCGTTCAAAAATTAGAGGGGGGGGGACAGAATTTTAGTGACTTTCGGGGCGATTATCTCCGACCCTATTCACTTAATCAAAAAAAATGCTAAGAAACCTTATATTTATTTTGAAAGGCCTATCGATTGATGTGCCACACGGGGGGTCACAATGAAAATTTTTTTTTTGACTTTTAGTTTTATGTATGGAGTGCACCCCTAAAAAAAATTTTTTTTGTCATTTTAATTACAAAACTATGTAGCGGCTAACAAAATACACCTATCCTCAAAATTTTATTCAAATACACCACATAGTTTTCGAGTAAAATGCCTGTGACATACGGACAGACGGACAGACGGACAGACGGACAGACGGACAGACGGACATGACGAAACTATAAGGGTTCCGTTTTTGCCATTTTGGCTACGGAACCCTAAAAAGGCAGATATTTTTCGTCGGTAACGGAGTGTGTGTACCGATTTTTAGCTTCCTACCTTGAAAACTGCGAAAAGTCCCATATAAAATTTCACCCCCTCTTTTAAATGGTTGGGTGCAGATTTCCAAAATAAAAATGATGCACGATTTTTTTGTTAGTCACAAATAGTCCGCATACCAAATTATAGCTTTCTACCTTGAAAATTGCGGAATGCTCCATACAAACTTCAACCCCCATTTTACGGAAGTGGGGGGTTAGAAAGAGACAAAAAGTAGCCTATGTCACTCTCCATTCCTTCAACTATCTCCACTTAAAAAATCACGTCAATTCGTCGCCCCGTTTTGCTGTGAAAGACGGACAAACAAACAAACACATACACTTTCCCATTTATAATATTAGTATGGATGAAGTCCAGGACTTAATAACACTGGTTTCATTTAAATATTGGACATGCGATATTAATTCGGAATATCATTAATAACTGGCTTGCATTGCATACCTTACATTTACAAGATACATAATAGCAGTGATGATATCATCATACTCACAAATAAGCGTTTTCCTAAATAGCCCCCTTATCCATAAAACTTCACAAAACTGTAAACTAAAATGCATTTTGTACGTTTCTCGCCAACACAAAGCTCAATTAGATTTAATGAACGATCATGTATCTTACTATAGGTACTTTTATGAATTACGGATTTGACACGAAACTAGGTCGGAAAATAGTTTCTGTTGCTATACTACTAGTATGATAAATGCGAAAGTTTGGATGTTTGTTACTCGATCACGCTTAAACGGCTTAACCGATTTGGATGAAATTTAGCACGAAGATAGTTTATAGTCTGGATTTAAATATAGAATAGTTTTTACCCGGGTCCACGTAGACGAAGTCGCGGGCAGAACCTAGATAACATATAAAAAAATATAGCGAGCAGAACGTTTATCATATCATACAAAGTCACTAATCGTTTATTTTTTTCTTTTATACTTTTCTTACAATTTAGTAGCTACCTACGATAGCCTAGTGGTTCAGGCATGCGGCTGTCAAGTGGTGGTCGTGGGTTCGAATCCCGGCTCGTACCAATGAGTTTCTCGGAACTTATGTACGAAATGTTTACCGTTAGCTTTTCGGTGAAGGAAAACATCGTTAGGAAACTGGTCTAATCCCAATAAGGTCTAGTTTTCCCTCTGGGTTGGAAGGTCCGATGGCAGTCGCTTTCGTAAAACTAGTGCCTATGCCAAATCTTGGGATTAGGTGCTCCTTTAGGGCACAACCAGGAATAGCACTCGGAGGATAATGATTTCTCTTAGAATTTATATAGCTACAAGACCTAGTTTTCGACCTAGATTATTGTTATAAAATGTGTAGTGTATAAGATGTGTAGTGTATAAGATGTGTAGTGTTATAAAATGTGTAGTGTATAAGATGTGTAGTGTTATAAAATGTGTAGTGTATAAGATGTGTAGTGTATAAGATGTGTAGTGTTATAAAATGTGTAGTGTATAAGATGTGTAGTGTTATAAAATGTCATTCCAGTATGCCGTTGTAAAATGTAAACCAAACTACATTTGTATGGAGACCCGATTTGAGTCGACCGTGCTCTTACCACCCTTTTGGGCTCTATCAAGAAAAAGAAAAAAAACCGGCCAAGTGCGTGTCAGACCACGCAAAACGAAGGGTTCCGTGCCTATTAAAAAGGTCGTATCGTCATAGAAATCTTAGGGCGCTTACGTCCTTTTCTTTGAGGAAGGCAGTTTTTCAGCAATATCTCGAAAACCTCTGAACCTATCTTGTTCAAATTAATTTTCGGTGAATGAACTTAATAAGCGCTTTGTCTATTAATTTTTTCATATTTTTAAAATACACCGTTCAAAAATTAGAGGGGGGGACAGAATTTTAGTGACTTTCGGGGCGATTATCTCTGACTGTATTCACTTAATCAAAAAAATTGCCGAGAAACCTTATATTTATTTTGAAAGGCCTATCGATTCATGTGCCACACGTGGGCTCAAGATGAAAAAAAAAATTTGACTTTTAGTTTTATGTACGGAGTACACCCCTAAACAATTTTTTTTAGTAATTTTAATTACAAAACTGGGTCATTCTCAAATTGTTAACGTCACTTGTCACCACCATGTGCAAAAGTTAAGAATTTCCCAGCAGTTAAATATTGTAATACTTATTTATATAATAGCTTATTTAGTCAACATTTTGATCCGCGTATAAAAAAAGAAAAATTAAGCATTAGTGGCGTTAACTTTTGCACATGGTTGTGACAAGTCAATCACATTATTTGAGATATACCCAACTATGTAGCGGCTAACAAAATACACCTATCCTCAAAATTTTATTAAAATACACCTTATAGTTTTCGAGTAAAATGCCTGTGACATACGGACAGACGGACAGACGGACAGACGGACAGACGGACAGACGGACAGACGGACAGATGGACAGACGGACAGACGGACATGACGAAACTATAAGGGTTCCGTTTTTGCCATTTTGGCTACGGAACCCTAAAAAGAAAGAAAAAAAAACCGGTCAAGTGCGAGTCTGACTCGCGCACAGAGGGTTCCGTACGAAACATCATACAACACACCCGTCTTGCCCCACCCATTAATTTTGGAAAAATCTTAACAACGCATTGTGTAGTTAAGTCATGAGTACTACAGCGTCATTTATGGGTGCATCTCAATATTGTGTGCATATTTTTATTCTAATGTATGAAAATGTTGTATTACTATTGAGAAATAAAACATCTGAATCTGAATCTGAATCATTTTGTTACTAACTTGCGCGACCAAGGAAAAGGAACTCGGTATGTACAGTAAGGGCTAGTTCAGACACGGCGGGAACCGCGCGATTATGGAAATCGCGCGGGTCTTATTTATATGAGTTAGTTAGTAATCGTTCAGACATAACCGCACGATTCCCGCACGATTCCCGCACGATTCCCGCATGTCTGAACGGGCCCTAAGGGAAATGTATTCACGTACCACCGTAGAACCCTGTCGCAATTGACAGGCCGCCGTCACTCAAACTCGGGTGGTATGTCACCTTATTGCGATAGGGTTCTACGGTGGTACGTTAATACATTTCCCTTACTTAGTATGTTGGTTTTTCAGCGATAATTCTTTATCAAGTGAATTAAATTTCGATAATTCTTTTCCTATTTGCTAGAAGGTACTTTCAGAACACTTTCATATGAATTTGAAGGAAAAAAATTAAATACAGAGTTATTAAATTACAAACAAGATTAACATATGATTTTTGAAGAATAAAAAAAAAATACGCGAGATAGAGGTCTCGTTATACTTTTCCGGTAATATTCACGTTAATATTAATCATATATATTATTTTCAAATTTTTGGCTTGGTTAACTTCGAAGATAAGGGGGGGGAATGGTATTTTTTTCAACATTTTTCTTTATAAATCAAAATTTTACCATTGTAGAAAAAAAGAAAAAAACTGTTTTAGAATGTATAATTCAAGCCCTTTCATATGATACCCCACTTGGCCTACTAACTAGACTTTGAATTTTTGCCCCCCTCTTATCCGCCCTTTTTTATACAAATTAAAAGTATATATTTAAATTTTTCATTTTCCATACACGAGGATTAGCTTTGTTTACAACTATTCGAAATTTCAAATCGATAGCTTTAGTAGTTCCTGAGATATTTGACTTTGTGACAGACAGACAGACGGACGGAGTCGCACCATAAGGGTTCCGTTTTTACCATTTTGGTCCGGAACCCTAAAAACATTTATTCGTGACCAAAAAAACAAACTGTAGACACAAGGAACGCTACAAATGAATGTTTTACTTGAATTTTGTTACGTCATATTTCATCATAAGTATGTCACTTGAGTATAAGCTCACGTCACAGCATTATATGAAAGGATCTGTCCGTATCTCACTAGGATTAGGTGTTGCTGATCTAATGTTTAAGCCAAACAATGAGGTGTGTATTTCGATACAATTTCCTAAGTCGTTATACTCAACCGCCTTATGTCTAGGACCAGCAGTGGACGTCTTTTGTCTGATATGATGATGACGGCTCTACGCGAGTCCTCCCCGTGCAAGTTCTCGTGGAGTTGCAGGCGTTTATTCGCTACGGTAACAGCTTATACCATGTTTGACTTGTATGTATTAAGCCGCGTCCGCTGCGCCATGTTTTCGTGGTTTTTAAACGTCAAAAATGTTTTGCCAATCAAAACAATACCTTATGTGTTTGCCAAAACTGACGGATAATATGGTAGACTGATGTTTAAATCATTGAAAACATTGGCGCAGCGGCACAGAATAAGTAATAGTACTA
Source organism: Epinotia nisella (assembly GCA_932294315.1). Taxonomy (NCBI): domain Eukaryota; kingdom Metazoa; phylum Arthropoda; class Insecta; order Lepidoptera; family Tortricidae; genus Epinotia; species Epinotia nisella. The sequence goes on from OW028676.1 coordinate 24,175,142, forward strand.
CGTACAGAAAGTTCTCTGTTAACAAATTCCCCGTTTAAGTACGCCAAACACTCGACCGGACACTTTACGCTCGAAGTTGTAGACAATTATGTATACCTAGGACAGACTGTCCAGTTAGGTAGGTCCAACTTCGAGAAAGAGGTCAATCGTCGAATCCGACTCGCCTGGGCAGCGTTCGGGAAGCTCCGGCACATCTTTTCGTCCAATATCCCGCAGTGTCTCAAGACGAGAGTCTTTGACCAGTGTGTGTTGCCAGTGATGACATATGGCACTGAAACTTGGTCGCTTACTATGGGCCTCATAAGAAGGCTCAAAGTCACTCAAAGGGCAATGGAGAGGGCTATGTTAGGAGTTTCTCTGCGTGATCGCATCAGAAATGAGGCTATCCGCAGCAGAACCAAGGTAACCGATATAGCCCTCCGAATTGCTAAACTTAAGTGGCAGTGGGCGGGGCACATTGCACGTAGAACCGATGGCCGCTGGGGCGGAAAGGTTCTCGAGTGGCGACCACGTACCGGAAGGCGCGGCGTGGGTAGGCCCCCCACAAGGTGGACTGATGATCTGGTAAAGGTCGCGGGAGTCCGCTGGATGCGGGTGGCGCAGGACCGGTCAATTTGGAACTCTCTGGGGGAGGCCTATGTCCAGCAGTGGACGTCTTTCAGCTGATATGATGATGATGATGATGAAGTACGCCAAACGTGGCTAAAATGTGGTCATTTCTTTCTATCGCATGCAACGTGCTCTTCGGAGGCAGAGCCTTAGAGCTAGGGTTACCGCCAGCTCAGCTTAAATTATAGGTACGTTAGTATAATAGTGTATTTTACTAACGATATTTATTACGATTATTCTTTATTTACTTAGGATCACCCAACTATACAAAAGCTGTGTAATTTGCCTTTAGGTTATGACATCAAAACTGCATGTTTCTGCAAAATGTAAGATGAAGACACATAACTCTGGGTTACCTATATACATAAACATAATGTAAAGAAAAATTCTTTTCAACCAATATAAATAGACGACGCGGCATATTTATTTTACGAGGCGAATGGCGATGCAATGCAAAGCGTAAACGCGTGCGTCCGGTAACAGCGCGCGGCAACCACTGATAGACCGCCTAAAGGCGGCCGGCCGGCACATTTTTGTGCGGCGCAACGAAATCAAAGAGTGAACCGCCCCTGGCAGCGGACACAGTTTTATCCTTGCAATCATTACTCATAGCATCTGAATGTCTGTCAAATTAGACCAGCTTGACAGGACTGGCTTATCCCGAGGCAGCTTGACAAGTTGAGTGGATCGTACGCTTGTTAGCGACCGACTTGGTATATGTATATTTATTTAAAGCGATGAGACTGCACATTTTTTTTGGAAAAATTACAGTTGAAGTTATCCTAACGTACGTTCTAAAAATAAGTGTTAATTTCTGGGATACATTCCAAACTAAAACTTACATTACAACTAAAAGTAAAAGTTTGGATGTTTATTACTCAAAGACATTTTACAACTATTAAATTGGCATTAGGGTCGTTCTTCTTTTTTACCGACAATGAACCGAGGTTTTTCTGTTTTTTTGGTTTTTGAACTATCGAAAATTGTGGTTTTGAAGTGCGATTTAAAAAAAAATGCATAGTTTTCTTCATTAGAACTAATTAAAGTTTCCTTTCTGGCCAATATAAATATTTATTTACGGTTGGTTTCTAAAAAAAACATGTGACAAAGTGGACTCTTTCAGTAGGGACAACATTTTGGTTTACCACTCTGTCACGGCATTCTATGAAAAAAAAAACATTTAAAAAAATGCTAGTTAGAGAAAGTGAAATATTAAATATCACTAATTAATAAAATAATATGGACGTTCATTCGAACATTATAAAACCGTAAACATGATTACTCAAATGAGATGCCGTAATAAGACGAAGGACAGGCTATTGTCGGTCGAAAAGAAGAACGACCCATTAACATCTTGCTAGTAACAATGCGCTACTTCATATAGGTACCTACTAACTGTGAATTTTGCGAAACAGAAGCGTCTGCTTTTAATTGAATCTTAAACGATATCGAGGTTTGAACCCGCGACCAATTCTCCTTGATTGAAAATTATAATTTCGTTAGTAGACGTTCCTGCTCGGTAAAGTTTACAATTCATCCTCGAATTAACAAAAATTAACGTAAGTATGATGTTTAATTTGACACAGACATCCGTCATGTAGTAATAGGCAACTGTCAAACTTATTTTAAATTAACAAAATTTAACGTAAGTATGATGTTTAATTTGACACAGACATCCGTCATGTAGTAATAGGCAACTGTCAAACTTATTTTACAGTGACATTTTAAGCAGTCTGAGAATTAATAAATGTAAATTTGACAACTGACTGATGAGTTGAATCTAATTCGATTTCGACTTTAACATTAATAAAATACAGTTTAGGGTCGACGCCAAAAATATGTTAACACTATTCGCCTTATTGCAATGGAATAACGTGCAAAAGTGTAAACGTATTTTTGGCGTCGACTGTAGGTACATATAATCCATTATGATTATGTACAGTCGAGTTCATAAAAATATATGTACATTCCCAAAGGTTCAAAATATCTTACGAACCTTATGCCATTAACAATGAAGTCGTATTCACATATTTTTGATGACTGTATTTTTTTTAAAATTTTAGTTTAGTAAAAATCCGATAGATACCAACCAAGCTTCCGTTTTCGATTTTTTAAATCAATGGAATACGGGTTCTGTTTGTATATATACTAGTGAACTAGTGGCAATGATGTGGCCTACTTTTTATGAAACTTACTTCTTTTTATTTATGTGACTGTTTGTAATCTAAACAAACTAAAAAAAATTGGGAATGGTTGAAAATTTTAGAAATGCCTGATTATTTTTTTGGTTATAGGAATAACCTTCCTTAGCACCAGAAAAAAGTTTCAGATTTTTCAGCTGCGTAAATTTTTTTTGATAAATATTAACAGTTTCCTCACTTACGTTTTGGGTCAGTTACGGCACCTTCCTCGATCGGTCTCATATTACAAAAAAAATATTAAATATGTGTGGTAAACTGATTGTTATATTGGTCATTACCAGTGTCAGTTTACCACAGATATTTAAGATAGTTTTTTGTAATATGAGACAGATCAAGGAAAGTGTTTATTTACCGTTCTTGACCCAAAACGTAAATGAGGAAACTGTTTATATTTATCAAAAATAATTGTCGCAGCTGAAAAATCTGAAACTTTTTTCTGGTGCTAAGGAAGGTTATTCCTATCACCAAAAAAATAATCAGGCATTTCTAAAATTTTCATCCATTCCCCATTCGGCCATGTCTAATAATCTCAAGTATTAGGTACAACAAAAATTAAAAAGTTGACGGTAACTTTTTAAGTAAACAATGAATGTCAAAGTCCACGGCCTCGTTGACTGGTCTAGATAGCCTAAGGATCAGCTCAAAGCCCTCACGTCCGCCATTGTTTTATTTGCGCTTTTGTGTTCGGAGGAAACTGCCTCGTGATATTCGTTACACCTGACATTATTAATTAGGTCTAATTATTTCATGTGTCTTACGTAATTGATAACATTTCATTTTTTCATAGCGGCTCAAACTAAAAACCATTCAGAGATTTGGGGTTGCTGAGTAAATATAAAAAATAATGGATTTTTATATTCGCTAGTTCTTGAGAAAACTGGAAATTACTTTGAAGAAGCCACTGAAAGGCTGAATGCATGTCAAATGTCACTGTCACAGACACCGTATGCTATTTACTTTTTAATTCGATAAATTGACCACAGTACTATTATTATTCATCTGTTAAATGTACTTATGCCCTTTTCGAACGTGGTAGTTTAAAACACCCAAATTAAGGGGGTTTAACTAAAAATAAACTGAAAAGAAAAAATACGTGTCTCCTAACTTTTCAAGTATTATTAAATGCCTAAACAAAATTAAGGAGTCAGAAAAATGAAATGTTGTTAATTATGTACAAGAATAGTGTGACAAGTATACAGGGTGGGCCCTGTAACAGGAGCAAATATTTAAAAGGAGGCTTCCTTAGAGCAGTAGGTAACCCCTGTTGTACATTTCTTTTCAAAAAAATTTGACTCGGAGAATAATTGATCTAAAGTTATGACCTCCGAGTATTTATCTTGGCACCACGAGACCATAGCACAGTAGTCAATGCAGATTTTGAGGTAGCATCATGTAGTGAGTCATAATAGTTTTTGCATTTTTGTTTTTTTTGTTATTTGTGTGATAAGCATGAATATTTGTTTCTGAGTCTTGGATGTTTTCTATGTATTTAAGTATTTATAGCTATTATATATATATATATCGTCGTCTAGTACCTATAACACAAGCCTTATTGAGCTTACTATAGGTCTAGTTCGATTTGTGTAAGAATGTCCCCTAATATTTATTTATTTATTTATTTAAAATATATTTTTGTGTTTTTTTTTTTTTTTGGGTTTTTAAAATAAAAAGTTACTTATATCACTCCAGAAGAGTAAAAAAGTACACGTAAACTTAAGTTTAAGAAAAAAAAACAAAAAAAATATTTTTGTTAATTAAAACCGCTTAGAAACAATTGCTCACAAGCTTAATAATCTACCGTTTAATTTATTGCTCCTGTTACAGGGCCCACCCCGTATATGTGATAAGAATAAGTCTACCGGAAGGTCTATCCACCCGCCCCGCTAGTCTACATCTTGTTTTAACCTCGCCTCACAGTTCACCCACAGATATATCTTGACACCGTGATTAGTAGTAACTAAGCGTAGGTAGAGGTCTAGTTTCGTTAGGTGTGATCGGTGAGATGGCGCTTTAGCGTGTTTCGAATAACAGCCCAGAGCTGTGTGAGGTTGCGAGGCATTGTGCGAGGAAAAAACTGGCCAAGTGCGAGTCGGACTCGCGCACGAAGGGTTCCGTACCCTTATCTATAAAAACGAGCAAAAAAAATCACGTTTGTTGTATGGGAGCCCCCTTAAATTACTATTATTATTATATCGAGCCCGTTATGTCCCACTGCTGAGCAAAGGCCTGCCCCCTCTGTTTCCATTCATCGCGGTCTTGAGCAATATCTGGCCAGTCTTTTAAAAAGGAGTCCAAGCCCCCTTATATTAAAATTGAAAATTGAAATTGAAAATTGAAATTGAAAAGTTTATTGAGGACTTAAACACATTACAAAACTAGCATTGAGGCAGTTGATCCCAAACTAGGCCGATATATTTATTGTATTATGTTTTTTAAGTATTTTGCTGTTATAGCGACAACAGAAATACATCTGTGAAAATTTCAACTGTCTAACTATCACGGTTCATGAGATACAGCCTGGTGACAAACGGGCAGACAGACGGACGGACAGCGAAGTCTTAGTAATAGGGTCCCGTTTTTACCCTTCGGGTACGGAACCTTAAAAACTGTGAGGGTGTACACGCAAGTTGTCGGGTAGTTAAAACGTTTAGTAACTTTACTGTGCAAAAATTCGTCATCATCATCATCATATCAGCCGAAAGACGTCCACTGCTGGACATAGGCCTCCCCCACAAGAGTTCCACAATGATCAGTCCTGCGCCACCCGCATCCAGCGGACTCCAGCGACCTTTACCAGGTCATCAGTCCACGCTGCGCCCTCCGGTGCGTGGTCGCCACTCGAGAACCTTTCCGCCCCAACGGCCATCGGTTCTACGTGCAATGTTAAAATTAAAACACAGTGTTAAAATTAAAACGCCTGAAATAATAGTGTTCAGAACAATCACAGCAGTGAACTGAAGTAATTGCTCGGTAGACTGTCGACGATTCAGCGCGAGTTCATTCGAATGACGCTAGCTTTACGTTACGTTATTGTCGTTGAATGTTTGCTGCTTAAAGGAGAGGATGCGTTTTGCATTTTCAACACCACTAATGTTATGCGGTACGATAAGCAAATGGGGTCTGCGTACTAAAAGGTGTAAGTTTAATATTATGTCGTCTAATGAAGAAACTGCTGTCTACTCCACCGACAAGTAGGTACCAAGTTCTTAAATTATGATTATAATAATGATATAAAATTGGCACCATTTTGAGGGTTCCGTACCCAAAGGGTAAAACGGGACCCTATTACTAACTAAGACTTCACTGTACGTCCGTCTGTCACCAGGCTGTATCTCATGAACCGTGATAGTGAGACAGTTGAAATTTTCACAGATGATGTATTTCTGTTGCAGCTATAACAAGAAATATTAAAAAACAGAATATAATTAATGTATGCCTCGATAATCATACACGCACGCAAAAACGAGATGAAGAGTCTTCGGGAATGGCGTTTTTGGAAAAATGTCGATATAAATCTAAATAAACATAAATATAAATATTATGGGACAATCTTACTCAAATCGAACTAGCAAGCTAGTAAGCTCAATAAGGCTTATGTTATGAGAACTAGACGACGATATATTTAATAGATATAAATATTTAAATACACAGAAAATATCCAAGACTTGGAAACAAATATTCATGCTCATCATACAAATATGTGCCCATACCGGGATTCGAACCCAGGACCATCGGCTTTGTAGGTAGCGTGACTACCCACTAGGCTAACCGGTCGTCAAATAATAATGGATTGTTTGAGATAGAGAGTAAAAATACCTACTTACCCAAATTTTGAACTTTTTCATTAGAGAAAAGCATTTCGTGTTTTGGTTTGTGATAAACAACGACATAATTATATAGTCAAGATACATTTATCTCTGAAAATGAATTAATAATTTTGTGTTCAGGTAAGCATAATGAAAAAGCTGGCCTCAAGTTACAGAAATATACCGCGAAGGGCAAAGGTTATTACCAGGTTATATTTGGTACGGAATACCTAAGTCTGCCTGCAAGGTTAGCGCAACACTAGGCTCGAACTGTCTCACGTAACAGATAATCCCGTCCCTTTCTAAATAAAACACTTAGAAAGAGACACCCGTCTTACCTTATATGCGATCTGAGTACGGAAATAGAAATAAATTAGAAACTCTCTCCAATTCGAGCCAGTTTCGAAACTAACAGTAAAATTTAACTTTACAAAACTGACGGATGAGACTTTCGCTGTTTTGCTAACGCTTTCAGTTGTGGGTCTATAACTAGTATTATTATTATATGGTGTCCCGGACCTTTGGGAGGCGTGCGTGGAGCTATGTACCTATAAAGTACCAACACAGCCAACACGTAGAGGCCCTTTTGACAATTTACTGAAAAGCAAGTACACCGAGCGGATGCTGTCCCGGCCGGGTCATGGGACGCGCACAGAGAGAGCACCCACTGGGGTGTAGAGAGGGACTATTGCTGATTGATTGAATCTAAATCTAACGGGTTATTGGGTAAAAATGATGGACTAGTGGCTGGGCTATTGGATGAAACATCGGTCGCCTGCCTAATAAAACTGTCTCACTTTGTATTTTAACTGATTAATAATAACTGTTGCTATATGTTTAAAGTCCAGTGCCACCTCTCTACCCCCTCCAGCCCTCTGACCGGTGTTGCCCTTAGGCCATTTTTTTATGTCGCTATTAATAGGGGCCCATCTAGCAGTTGGCGAGTCACCGTCTGCCAGAGATAAAAAGTGAAACAGTTTTATTAGGCAGGCGTCCGATGTTTCACCAATAGTCCAGTCACTAGTCCATCATTTTCACCCAATAACCCGTTTTATTTAGATTCCATCAACCAGTAATAGTCCCTATACACCCCAGCGGGTGCTGTCTCTGTGCGCGTCCCATGACGCGGGCAGGGCCAGCATCCGCTCGGTGTACTCCTTGCATTCCATTAAATTGTCAAAAGGGCCTCTACGTGTTGGTTCAGTTGGTACTTTGTAGGTACCGAGCCCCACGCACGCCTCCCAAAGGTTCGGGACATCATGTCCCGTGAGCGGGAAAGACTATTGTCGTATTTCGAAGGAAGCAAGCCAAGCCACGGGATCAAAATAATGACTACGCTTATCCCGAAGTTTTGTTCTATATACTGGTAGAGGAGTCTTTGAAATCGTATGGGTAGTTCCGGGATTACCCCCTATCTACAACTTCCCTGCAATCATTACAAAACTACACCCTCACAAACCTACATACTGACCAACTTAACCTCTTTATAATAAATAAATAATAAATATTGTGGGACAATTCACACCAATTGATCTAGTCCCAAACTAGGCAAAGTCTGTACTATGGGTACTAGACAACGGATAAACATACTTATATAGATAAATACATACTTAAATAGATATTAAACATCCAAGACTCGAGAACAAACATTCGTATTCATCATACAAATATCTGCCTCGACCGGGAATCGAACCCGGGACCTCAAGCTTCATAGTCAGGTTCTCTAACCACTAGGCTATTCGGTCGTCAATAGTAGTGGATGAACACATACCTAAATTTTTGTAAAGCTATGCTCGTAGATACAGTATTCATTCCACCTTTTAACGCAAATTCCCAAGTGAAAATCGAGGCCAAAAGATCTCGTGGGCGCTCTACGGACGATGACAGACCTCATCAAAGCGGTCACAGAGGACACCATCAATGGTTGCTCTCACTCCGCTAAGAACAGAGGCACATGGCGACGCGTTACAAGAGCTGCTGTTGCCCAAAAATCGACCACGACATGGCCACGACCACTCTGTCAAGAGTGCACGACTAAGAGGCTTCCCGACTTTTAACTAATTGACGATGAAATGTTATGTTTACACTATCTGCATCATAACCTGATCAGGCCCCGTAGCATGGTTGGCCTAGTCACGGCGATAGGTGATAGGATTGAGCGTGCGTCACTGGCTGACACCGTTCGATAGAACGAGACGACGCTCTTATCTTATCACTTGTCGCGTGATAAGGCCAACCATGCTACGGCTCCTGCAACATTTTGCAATCCATTGTAGCTTTCAAATGACACGCTTTAACTTTTTGAAAGGAGACCAGTCACGTTTCATACTAAGTTGGGCCCAAAAGTAAAAGCGCCGGCCAACAAACAAAAATCATTCCTAACGATAGGCCACATTGGTCTGAATATTTCATAATAAGACACCAACCCTCCCAGGTCAATACTTTAGTAGTTGTTAGCGAATAATTGTCGGACTTTTCCATACAGTTCATCAAACGAAAGTCTTTGTTTTTTTGCTCAGGATTGATTCGAACTTATTATTATCATCATCATCATCATCATATCAGCCGAAAGACGTCCACTGCTGGACTTAGGCCTCCCCCAAAGAGTGACCACAATGACCGGTCCCGCGCCACCCGCATCCAGCGGACTCCAGCGACCTTTACCAGGTCATCAGTCCACCTTGTGGGGGGCCTACCCATGCTGCGCTTTCCGGTACGTGGTCGCCACTCGGGAACCTTTCCGCCCCAATGGCCATCGGTTCTAAGTGCAATGTGCCCCGCCCACTGCCACTTAAGTTTAGCGACTTATTATTACTGTTGACATATTTCTGTTAGACATATTTTAATCTCCCCCCCATCTCACCCCTCCCCCCTTACGATCAACCCTCGCGTTGTATGCGTTATCCCTACAGTAGGAAATAAATGAAATGTAAGTAAGTTGGCCGGCAATTTTACTTTTGGGCCCAAAAGTAAAATTGCCGGCTTGGTAGTTTATCGACATTCATAGGTGCATGTAATATGCCTAAATTGAAGAATAAATCACTTTGACTTTGACTTTGACTTTGACTTTGAAAATGACTGGTCTCCTTTAGATTTTTTTTCACGGCTTACTTCTACTGTTTTACAATTCAAAATAATGCTCTGAATTCAGGTTTTCTATCTCCAGTACGTTGTCGCTTACACACTATAGTTTCAATAATTAGTCTTCTCCTAAGACAAACGCCGCCCTAACAAGAACGCTCCGCATAGTACCTAACCTATTCCTATCAGTTAATTAAAATTGCGCAAAGCCAGTTCGGAGCGCCGGCACAATGGCTGTGTACTTTGTGCATTCTGTAGCCTTTTCACCTCAATGCTATTCAGTTTTATAAAGATTTACCGAACCCAATGGAAAATAATCCAACTTTATTTTATGGATTATAAATAGAGATGGGTAGGAGTGTGTAAATACCGGGTAAATACTCGGTATTTACCCGGTATACCCATCTCTAAATATAAAATTAGGTAGATTTTGTATTTCATCGGCTATAGGGGCGCAGCATCAACATTATTACGTACGAAAACTGCTAAAGTCGTAACTTCGAAAATGAAGTTTTTACTCACTTTAGCATTGTGACAAATACAGAGAGCTAATAATTTCAGTTCTCAGTTTCCATCACACAGAACTCCGTACTCCGTATTCTAGTTGTCCACCAAAAGCCTACACCGTATTTTTGGTACGATGCCACGAGACCAGTTTAGAATTGAAGTATTAAAGTTTTAGGTTAGCTTTCGATTTTACTCAGTTATCTGTTACAGTGAATATATGGGTATTTTTATCTTATCACCAGGGCTCAGATTTTTCATCGCACGGTAAGACGAAAGAGAACTATGGGGTCGATATTAACATTCAAATGTTACCTACTAAAAGTCTTCAAAAAACGTCAATCACATACTACCTTCAGATGTAAAAAACATACAGTGCCTAAACTAAATGTGGCACCACTCTCACAGGAAACGATGTAGCCAATTCCCTTTGACAGGTCAAGGGAAAGGGTACTTCCGGAAATTAGGATTTTCATAGATTGCGATGTCATGTTTGTTTTAGTCTCAAATGTTTTCTTTTGAATAAATTTCCGGACCCAGAGACTCTTTATATCTCTCGACAAATGGGTGCCCTGGTATTTGTTTGTTATTTCATTGTTGCTAAGTATGTATTTGTGTCACTTATGGTATACTTGAGGAAATATTTTGGATCTAATTCCTCGAACAAATTGTATGGCAAATCGGTGGGGATTATATTACATCGTCAACCGCAGCATTGTTATTGTTTGCATTTGTAACCTTGACATGAAATAAGGAGTATCATAGATACCTAAAGAGAACAAGGTTTCGTCTCTGCCTAAAGGTCCTGTGCCATTGATACCACAAATATATACGCGAGGGTAGGGGTCGTGTTGAAGCGAACCAGCAGCGCTCGGCAGATGGCGACCAGCTACAGACGAGCGAGGTCATGACTGTGCGCTTGAGCTAATGGCCTTAAAATAGTGGTTTTATTTATACGAATATCCCTGAGACTTGAAGGTGTGCCAAGTTGTGGTTTATAATAAGTATCAAATATATGATAACAGGTATTCGCGGATCTGATAAATGCATCTATCGTCTCTTCGTGTTTGTTATGGCAAAAATCATAATAATTATACACTCTTCTGCCTCCATGCAACACATGGGGCTGTCTGTGATACCTAAATTATATAGGTGTCTGTAGTTTGAATTGAAATAGTGTGAAATATTTAATTGCACCGCCTGATTTTTAATATATTGGTTTTCATACAGATGACCAAATATTGGTTTTCATTATCTGATGCATGCGTTGCCATTGAGCCGCGTCGCCGCGTCAATCGCTAGCGGTGCCCGTTCACTCATCGAATGCTGTCGATAATTAATGACGGCTCTTGAAATGAGGTTACAAATTGGAGATTGCTCGTGTGCATTGGGTTAAAGACATGTACGGGTACACATCCTCTAGCTTAACCTAGCGCATGAAATTGGTGCGTTGCGGCGGAACGGTTCTTGAGTGTGGACTACGAACAGGGAGACACAGCGTGGGTGACCTGGGTGGTTTCACAATCATAATTTAAGAACTTGGTACTTGTCGGTGGAGTAGACAGCAGTTTCTTCATTAGACGACTTAATATTAAACTTACACCTTTTAGTACGCAGACCCCATTTGCTTACCGTACCGCACAACATTAATGGTGTTGAAAATGCAAAACGCATCTCTCCTTTCAGCAGCAACCATTCGACGACAATACCGTAACGTAAAGCTAGCTTCATTCGAATGAACTCGCGCTGAATCGTCGACAGTCTACCGAGCAATTACTTCAGTTCACTGCTGTGATTGTTCTGAACACTATTATTTCAGGCGTTTTAATTTTAACACTGTGTTTTAATTTTAACATTGCACGTAGAACCGATGGCCGTTGGGGTGGATAGGTTCTCGAGTGGCGACCACGCACCGGAGGGCGCAGCGTGGGAGGGCCACAAGGTGGACTGATGACCTGGTAAAGTTCGCTGGAGTCCGCTGGATGCGGGTGGCGCAGGACCGGTCATTGTGGCGCTCTTTAGCGGAGGCCTGCGCCCAGCAGTGGACCTCTTTGGTCCCATATGTGATGATTGATGCGAATCGGCATCACTTTAGCTACTGCACGTTCACATTCTCTTTGATATGTATACCTAGATGTTCAAGGCAGTTTATATATGTCAATGCTTGTGTGTCGGAAATACGATTCGAGTTGACTAACATTGATCATGTATTGGAAGGCGCAGCGTGGGTAGGCCCCCCACAAGGTGGACTGATGATCTGGTAAAGGTCGCGGGAGTCCGCTGGATGCGGGTGGCGCAGGACCGGTCAATTTGGCACTCTTTAGGGGAGGCCTGCGCCCAGCAGTGGACCTCTTTGGTCCGATATGATGATGATTGATGCGAATCAACATCACTTTAGCTACCGCACGTCCACATACTCTTTGATATACCTAGATGTTCAACCTCGACGTAGCCAGTTTATACGTAGTAAGTTACGTACGTAGTAGTTAAGTCAAAGCTTGTGTATCGGATATTTGATTCGAGTTGACTAACATTACAAAAGAGGTCTCTATGATATTGCTTTCATGTCTCCGATATCTCTGTGACATTTTACTTCTAACACAATGGTGGAGAACAAGCATTTGACACGTTTAGTAGTAACACATGGACGCTTCAGACTTCAAAGTGAATCGAATTTTCGACACACAAGCATTGACTTAATATTACTAGGTACGTATAAACTGGCTGCGTAGAGGTTGAACATCTGGGTATATCAAAGAGTGCCGATTCGCATCAATCATCATCATATCAGCCGAAAGACGTCCACTGCTGGACATATGCCTCCCCTAAAGAGTGCCAAATTGACCGGTCCTGCGCCACCCGCATCCAGCGGACTCCCGCGACCTTTACCAGGTCACCAGTCAACCTTGTGGGGGGCCTACCCACGCCGCGCCATCCGATACGTGATCGCCACTTGAGAACAACGGCCATCGGTTCTACGTATTGTGTACTAGGTTCAAAACATTTGCTACTAAGTTACTTTTGTATATTAACAACCGTTCCTTTGAATCCAGTTTATTTCGAAACAACTGACGACGCTAATTAACCTCGACACGTCGCGAAGCCATACTGCCATACTTGTTATTCACAAAGCATCAACTGACCTTAAACAAACCAGGGTAAGTCAGACCTCCGATTACGGGTTGTTATTACGAACTAGAAACTAGTTGAGGATAAGGCGAGATAAAACAAGTTGTGAATAGCAGCAGGGCGGTTCCTAGTCACGACATTTAGTCTCGCCTCATGTATGTGTAAAGGCTGGAGGGTTGATTGGAGTCGAGGTTCGAACGCTTAACCTATAACTCGAATCGATGCATCATGTGAATGTATAAAGAATTGATAATTATTTACCTTTAAAAAATAAAAATACTTTATCGTACCAGACGAATGCTTTCAGAGAGGGTAAGGTATATAGGTAATATTCGGAGAGTTCCGTCGATTCCCCGAGGATTCGCTAATGCCCCGAAACTCACGTTTTAGCAGAAATTAAAATCAGACGTGGCCAAAGTTCAATCAGATTACCGACCGCAGAGGGGTAAACACGTAACGTTTCGAACGTGCGTTAGGACAATTTAACTGTCATTTTTTCCATACAAAAAGTGACATTTAGATCTACCTGACACGCGTACAATGCGTTAAGTCGGTTAAGTGATCGACTAGCTGAACAACGATAAGAAACTTGATAAATCGGGAACCTACTCCACTTCTGTCATCTTTTTACAAACACACTTTTTTATAATATATACACGTATACATCATTAGAATACCTACATTGTCGATGCGTGCCTCGCGCCGTGCAAAATAAAATACATTGTCAACATAAAATTGAGCAGCCTAATTTGTATTCCAAATTGAATGAAAATGGTAGGTGAACGAGAAATTAGATTTAGAGCCAAATTGAAGGTGGCGTTTGAAATGTTTCCGCTTGAGATCTCTTGGGAATAACTTTGTTCGTGTAAGATTGACTTTTATCTGTTGGCCGCCATTTTGCAATAGATAAAAGTCTCCACCTTTATTATTTAACCCATTAGGCATATCCACTGCCAAGAATCGCTACGCACAACGCACGTAGCTGATCCCGTGGTGTTCCCGCTAAGTAGCGGAAAGCACTTACTGCGTAGGCGCCCACTAGACGGGATCCTGGCAGTCAAGTGAAAGTGTTCAGCGCCAATCATGACAAACTTGCGTCAGAGCGCTACGGCAGCTTTTCCTCGCCCTCGCCCCGCTCTTCGTTGGCGCTATACTCTACAATCCGTTTTTCCCATGTTATATAGCTACGAGCGTGGCGCTACGAAAACCCTACGCTCGTAGCCGATCCCGGGGTTTTCCTCGTATGTAGCGGACAGCGACTACGGCGTAGGTGCCCGCTAGGCGGGTTACTGGCAGTGAAAGTGTAGTGCTACGACCGTAGCGCGATGGGTTAAGACAACGTGAGACTACGCATCGAATTCTATAAAACAGAGAAACAAGGAGAAGATACAACACACAAATTAATGTTTTCACCACACTTGCTCGTAAATGGTGTTATTCCATGCCTGTATAAAGAAGAACAATGGCATAAATTGTTCCCGGGGGAGGGGAGCAATGAGCTTGTGTGAGATCAGATTGGATTAAGCAAATCTAATCACAAGAATTCTGCTCTGTGATTGGTTGAAAAAAAACTAGTTGGCCACGCGCCGCAAGAATACTGCTCTGTGATTGGTTGAAATATTGAAGCTGCGCGCTCCACTAACACTGATATGGAAATGAAGTTGTCAATCAAATTAGTGCGGCTGTATGAAACTTAGATGTTTCGGTCTTTTGTAGTTATTTATTTCCTCCCAAATGTGATGAAAAACATTCTGTAACACGGGCGTAAGAATATTGCAAACTCGAGTCATGAAAAGCCCTCCGCCTTTGGCGTCGGGCTTCTGATATACTCTTGTTCGCAATATTCCACTTACGTCCCTCGTTAAACAATGTACTAATATGTTTGTTCGTCGCTTCCCATGTTACTCGCATTTATTTATATGTTTGACCCATTCCCGGCTCGTGACGACACATATGCGTCCCTACGCCGTAGTCGCTTTCCGCTACGAGGAAAACCACGGGATCGGCTACGAGCGTAGCGCGTAGCGATTCTGGGCACTGAAGTGCTACAAAGGTAAGTTCCTTTTAAAACTCCTTATCACGTCGCCTCCCGAAAAGAATAAGGAACTTGTAGTGAGCTTTTGAAAATACATTTCCGAATCATATTTTCTTGAACGAAATAGAAATTCCTTTCCAGGAAATTGCTACCGTGAGTACGCTACAAAAGTGAACACGGAGACAGTTGCCTATTCGCAAAACTTGTTGCACTCCGCGGGATCATTCCTGGTATAATTTGACCTAGAGATTTGTAATAGCTGTGCGTAAACGAAGGCCAAGTATAGATTGGTTGGTATGTGGTGCGCTCGGTAAGTTTTGCGAATGCCCTTGACGCTATTGCCATTTTCAGCGATGTTAGGTTTCGTATACTCATGTTTTATAGATCGATCGTTCCGTTTAAGGACTTGCCTCGTTGCTCGTAACGCCCTCCTGTAAGAGACACGTTTATGTCTTGAAAACGAGATACGATAGTCTTCGGATACGGCTTTTTTAGACAAGCTTCGATTAAAACATTAAGAAGTGCTATTCTTACTTAAAAATTCAGTATTTTTAATTTGGTTATCTTGTTTAATATTGTCTTTTTTAAATGGGCTGAAGATACAAAAAGAAAATAAGGAACTTGTGGATTTTTCCAGGAAAAAAAAACAAGCAAAACTGTGTTTTGGTTTGTAACAAAGAACAAAATTAAATTAAAAGATACCTACATGATTTATTTTATATTAAGCAGTAACGGTGCTAACGAAATTTACAAATTTTGAGCCGGATTTGGACCAGCGACCACAGGCATACATGGCCCGTCGCTACTAACCAACTGAGCTATCGGAACAATCTGTCTCGGCCACTAAATCTTTCAATCAGTTCCTTCTTACAAACGCCTTAGGGAGGCGTGTGTAGCGACATCTACCTAGAAGACATTTTAGAAGATTGTTTTTATACCTACATGAAGTTCAAAAATCTAATTAATTTTGATTCCTTAGTTAGGTTAGTTAGTTTTACTGGGCATTTTCCGCAAGTCAACATCCAATGTGCCTATTTTGCGTGAAGCGGCAGGGTGGCGCTACTCTAACCCCCCCAGCTCCGCTAAAAAGTTTAAGAGTGCCTTGGTATTACTGACTGCGTTCCGTAGTGTGTCCGGAGACCTTAGGTGCTTAGTTAGGTTTATAGTTGGTATAAATCCTTTGATAATTTTCCTCAATCGTTTTTATTGCTTACCAGTTTGTTTTGTTCATAGCGTAGGTAGTGCTAGGGCGCGTGAACCAGCGACCTTCTAGCACACGCGGCCAGTCGCCCACAACCAACTGAGCTATCGGAACTGCTCGGTTCAACAAATTTTTAAACTCGTTCCTTTTCATTACGACGCCAGCGTATAGCGACTCAGAGTCGTAATACGCGACGTGAGAGTTCGGTTAGCTTAGTGGGTAGTGACGCTGCCTACGAAGCTGAAGGTCCTGGGTTCGAATCCCAGTAAGGGCAAGTATTTGTATGATGAGCATGAATATTTGTTTCTGAGTCTTGGATGTTTTCTATGTATTTAAGTATTTATATCTATTATATATACCGTCGTCTAGTACCTATAATACAAGCCTTATTGAGCTTACTATAGGGCTAGTTCGATTTGTGTAAGATTGTCCCCTAATATTTATTTATTTAGAGTACACATTCTACATATTATCTCACTTAAAATGCCCAAAAAATGCACTCTCCGTATCCAAAAATGACACATTTTATTTTAACAAGCCAGCATATTAAGTTATTCTCTCTCCTCTCTTCTTAAATTTAAGAGCTAGGCTCTTGTCGGTGGAGCAATTTCCATGAATCTCTTTCTAGAACCTTTTCTTTTAGGGCCTGATACGACTCTACGTCTACTTTTTCTTTTATCTGATCCATGAACGTTCTCCTTGGTCTTCCTCTCTTCCGCTTCCCTTCAACTTTCCCCTCCACTACGGCCTTAATGTATTCGCCGTGTCGTAAAAGGTGCCCCAGCATCTTTCCTCTTCTATATCCAACGGTCTCCAATAAGCACCTCTTCTCTTTAACCATGCACTTCTTCGTGTATTCAATTATTGCTTTTTTTAAATTGCCCAGCAGTGTTTAATGTACCGAAAACCTCAGTTCGTCACAAGAGAATACACAACTTGGTATTGCGTTGAGCAAAAATACCGGTAAACCGCCATTTTGAAACAAAAAAACCGGCGTAGCGTTGCCTGTCGACACCCGGTCGCTCTTCCTGCAATTAACCTATTTTCAACTATTTTACACCCCCATATGGGACCTAGGGGTTTGGCGGTCGATTTGGAAAGTCACTTCGCATCCAAACATGATTTCGATGTGATACGCTCGCTTCTTTTTTTGGTTAGCGACCGATTCACCGCCATAAAGACACACACAATATGTGTCAATTGTATTGTATGTTTACTCCCTTTGTCTCTGTGTGTCTTTTGTGTAGTGAATAAATGTCTTATTTCTTTCTTTTTCCTGTGGACATTGTCAAAATTATCAATCAATCAATCAAACAATCAAATCGTTTTTTCGTAAAACATAGGTTTGTATACAGAGGTGTAAATTGGACGCTTAATCCACTTAAACGGCGTCTCCTTTTATATATTATTGTGCAATAAAATCATTATTTATATGTACGTTAGCTCTTAACTATTGACCACAAGAAGGATTCATTTTGTTTTAAACACTGTGTATGACCCTTCTGAGCTAACACGTTCAGCGCCCACAACGATACATGTGCGTCAGGGTATCCCCTTGGATCGCATAATGGTTTTTAGACTAATGTAGTTTCGCATAATTGGTTTGGCATAATTATTTGTGGCATAATAGTACTTTCGCATAGTAATATTTTGGCCTATTGTTTTTCTGGCATAATACGCTAATAGCATAATTTCAGTTGAATTTCGGCCAATAATCTGTATTGGACGAATATTCATTACGCATACTATTGTTTGGGCTAATAATTATTTGGTGTATCCGTCATTATCCATAATTTCAGTTATTTTGTTACGGGCGCATTGAACCTGTAAAATGAACAACAACAAAATATTACGTTACGTAACGTTAGGTCACATTAGATAGGTACTTTAGGTTAGGTTCGGTTAGTATTAAATCCAGGCGCGAAGTGCCTAAGCAACACGGAATAGGGCGTCCGCGAAGTGGACCTCCGTCGACATCGCCTTAGTTCCTAAATACGAGTATATACACAAAAATAGCAATATAGCAATTTTATTAGTATGGGCCTTTTGTACATAACTTTTTTTAGGACATTACTGTTATGCATTTTGATATGTTGCCAATTGAATATTATGCCTATTTGTGCTTATGCTTTTTGACATTAGTCTTCATGAAGATTATGCTTTCAGTTTTTATGCGTATATAATTATGCGAAATGTGACTTATGCATATCTTATTTTTGGCGTAAAGTTATTATGCGTAACCATATTAGTATTAATGATTTTATGCCTCTCAATAGTAAACCGTGCGTCAGTCGTTACGGACGTATTTCACTAAATATATTTAGTGATTAACACTTTCTGTGCCAGGAACCCTAGGTAGGCGCTTTGCTTGTAAGCCCTTTTCCTCTACATATAGTATTTCGCATGTTATCGATGGGATGAAATCGTATGCTGTTAATGTGTTAACTGCCAAGAATCGCTACGCGCTACGCTCGTAGCAGATCCCGCGGTTTGAAAGCCGACTACAGCGTACGCGGCCGCTAGGCAGGCTCCTGGTAGTGAAAGTGTTAAGCTGCTACGCACTACGGCGTAGCGCTACGAGGGTAACGTGGCGGTGAATGAAATGATATAAAGAATGCGCGTTATACAGTAATCACGATATATGCAAGACCATACATACCCTTGTGTTGAGAAATTACCTACACTCTCTAGCTAAACACTTAGCTCTACTTTGTGCTCCAGCGATTATGCTTGCATTATTTTTTCTGAACTTTCAATGCTCTCTTTGGTTATCATCTAGGGCTACGTTTCCATACATGTGTATTAGCTTAGTTCTGGTGCTAGCTCAACACGTTGATGGACACTAATTCATTTAAATGTTGGTTAGCATATATTTGACGACGCCTATAGGCGTATAGGGATGCGGGTGGCGCAGGACCGGTCAATTTGGCACTCTCTAGGGGAGGCATATGTCCAGCAGTGGACGTCTTTCGGCTGATATGATGATGATGATAATGATGATAGGCGTTGTGCCCTTCAACGTGTTAAGTATGGAAGTATTTAATGTTCGTTGACCCAGCAGATCGTTCTGGTAGCTCAGTTCGTTGAGAGCGATAGGTCGCGTATGCCACAGAAGGTCACGGGTTCGTATCTTGCTCGTACCAATAGAAATAGAGAAGAAAGAAAAAACATTTACTAATGACAAAAAATGGACCCCACAAGATGGCTTCCGAGGTAGAGGCAGACCGAAAACGAGATGGCGGGACGATTTTGATATGTTTTTACAGATTGGCGAACATTAGCACAGGACCGAGATGAGTGGCGGAAAAAAGGGGAGGCCTTCGCCCTGCAGTGGGACACAAAATAGGCTAATAAAAAAAAATGACAAAAAAATACATTATTATGTATTACTTAGAAAAATTGAAATATCCCAGATTTTTTCATTCCAAAGTTCAATACCTCAAAAACGGCTGAATCAATTTTGATGAAACATGGCTAAGAACACTCGAATTAATATTATCTATGACACTAAAAAATCCGCATTCAAATCGGTTCATCCGTTTGGGAGCTGCGATACCACAGACAGATACACAAATACACAGACACGTTAAACTTATAACACCCCTCTCTTTGCGTCGGGGATTAAAAACAAACTGTAGACACAATACACACATACACATATGCCACGAGATGGTCACAACTCAGCGTGATGTTGACAGCGCCAGCGATGGGCTTCTGTTGTGACCATTAGGTGTAACACGGAACAATGATGCCACGATCGCACACAAGGGCAATATAGAGGAAGAACACACAAAATATTAAAAGCAATAATACAATGAACAAAAAAAAAAAACTTAAAAAGACACCTTATAAAAATTAACACTTAAATAAAGGGTGTCCCAAAAAGAACGCAAGATTTTCCATACATAATGTATGGAAAATCTTGCGTTCTTTTTGGGACACCCTTAACAACAAACATGGTCGTGTGATAGCCACTTAATATAAAAAAAGAAAAGGGGGAAAGGTACTAAAAACTGTCTTTACATATTACGTAACTAAACGCTAAACGCGTGATGCTGCAAAACATGTTGGTCAAGGACTATTTAAAACTAAAACTATGCTATGAGACTTACTGCTAAACCAAATACCAATAACATGGAGTGAGATTCGAAAATTAAAACTGATTTTTTAATTGTATAATTACAAGAATTTAATAATAAGAGCTAACTGCAAAACATGAGGCCACGGAATGCTTGTGGGACATACAAAATCTCTTTGTTTAAAATATAATACTTTTCGTTAGCAAACGTTATACTTTTATTTCTACTGTACAGTACAGTACAGTAGAGCGTTGAGAAGCATGTGTGGAGTGAAATTGAGTGATAGAGTCAGAAACAGTGTGATAAGAGATAAGTGCGGAATGGATGGAGATATAGTCACGAAAATTGAGAAGGGTATGTTAAGGTGGTTTGTGCATGTAGAGAGGATGGATGAAAGAAGATTAACGAAGAGAGTGTATATAAAAAGAGTGGAAGGGCAAGTTGGAAGGGGAAGACCTAGGCGAACTCTCTCCGATCAAATTGGAGAAATATTACAAAAAGGCCAGGTCAAAAGTACCCTAAACCGACGAGCATGTATAAGAAATGTTATAAAGGTGAGTGAAGCGAAAGTGGTTTGTCAGGATCATAGCAAATGGAGATCCGTGATCTCTGCCTATCCCTCTGGGAAACAGGCGTGATTATATGTATATATGTATGTATGTATGTATACTTTTATTTGCATATATTTATTGAGCATATATTGTTCAGGCCCCGTAGCATGGTTGGCCTTGTCACGCGATAAGTGATAGGATAGAGCGTGCGTCACTGGCTGACACCGTTCGATAGAACGAGACGACGCTCTTATCTTGTCACTTGTCGCGTGATAAGGCCAACCATGCTACGGCTCCTGGAGTGACTCGCGATTAAAGACGACGCTCCTTGCTTACCACCGATATATTAACATATTAACTGACCTTACAAATGACAAATGAGTGTCTGGCCCCTTGACCGACATGGCAGAGAATCGTTTACTGCACCGGTTCACTTCACCCCACTTTAATGTTGCTAATCCTGTAATTGGATTGGCGCTGAGACTGGTTAGGGCGCCCTACACACGCACCTACGGGCTTGCGTAAATATTTATATGACTGGTTGACAGTTTGACCTACATGAGTGTAAGTTGATGAGCATTAGGTACCTACATCCAAGGTGCGTCGAGCAAGTATACCTTTAAGGCTATTTGTTGACGCTCCAAAAATCCCAACCTTAACCCATCCAGCACTTTTAACATCCCAACTGTGTCGCGTTTTATGCTTTGTATTTTTCATCCCGTTGTGCTACTGTTTTATATTTGAAAAAAATCAGATTTATTACTATCTAATAGTATGCTGTGTTGCGTTCCGTGGGTCACTTACGGTGCTGTCTGAAAACCAGCGCTTTAGGTGTCTGTCTGACACCTCGGCACAGTGCTGAGACAGCGACCGTTTCACTGCCGCGAAGACACACACAATGTGTCAATTGTATTGTATGTCTACTCCCTTTATCTCTGTGTGTCATTTGTGTAGTGAATAAATGTCTTCTTTCTTTACATGATTTTGAAAAAAATCTAAAACATCTCGTCTTTGAACCTAGTACTTACCTACCGAAGTCCAGTCCTTTTACTGACTACTACTAAAAGTTGAAAAACCCCCGATTTTTTCATTTCAAAGTTCAATATTTCACAAACGGCTGAACCGATTTTATTGAAAAGTAGCTAAGAACCATCTCGATCACGTCAGTTTTCGCACAAAAAAACCGCATTAAAATCGGTCTATTCCTTTAAATATGAGCTACGATGCCACATACAGACACACAGACACGTCGAATTTATAACACCCCTCTCTCTGCGTAGAGGGTTAAAAATTACAAATTTCGAAATAATTTATAATAGCTGATTTATTCTGTCCGTGTGTATAATCCACAAGGTGGACTGATGACCTGGTACAGGTCGCTGGAGTCCGCTGGATGCGGGTGGCGCAGGACCGGTCATTGTGGCACTCTTTGGGGGAGGCATATGTCCAGCAGTGGACGTCTTTCGGCTGATATGATGATGATGATGATGATGAATGGATATAATCATCATGCACCTAATTACCTAGAGACATAATCCAACCGCAACAGAACCTTCGTAACCGATATAGCCCTCCGAATCGCTAAACTTAAGTGGCAGTGGGCGGGGCACATTGCACGTAGAACCGATGGCCGTTGGGGCGGAAAGGTTCTCGAGTGGCGGATAGGTGGACTGATAGTTTTGAATGGATGGACAACTCAAACAATCTCAAGTATAAATACAAACAAAATTTCCAATTAAAATTACTGCGTAGTACCTACACAAATCTAAATTACGTATAACACGAAGGGTTCCGTACCATTATCTATAAAAACAGCAAAAAAATCATGTCTGTTGTATGGGAGCCCTGTCCGACTCGCACTTGGTCGGTTTTTTAGTATTTGTTGTTATAGCGGCAACAGAAATACATAATCTGTGAAAATTTCAATTCTCTAGCTACGGCTTCACGGTTCTTGAGATACAGCCTGGTGACAGACAGACGGACGGACAGCGAAGTCTTAGTAATAGGTTCCCGTTTTTACCCGTTGAGTACCTAACCCTAAAAACAAAATTTCCAATTAAAATTACTTCGTAGTACCTACACAAATCTAAATTACGTATTATATTTATTTAAAACACACAACCGTAAAACCCGAAAACAATGATAATTATCTAAACAGAAAATGACTTATTTTCCAACAGCGATTGATTTCAAGCGACGCACCAGCTAATAGGCCATTGCGTCTAAACGAAAAACGTCATGCCTCATGACAGTAACGAGTAAGTAATTGACGCGTTTTCCCACTTCCCACGCTCATTACAGACTTCGATGGCTCTCAACATTGATCTTATCTCGACGTACGGAAGCTTATTTTCCAGTAACACAAGTGGCGTAGAATTGGGCAGTAATGACATCATATTTTTCTTCCTGTTGCTTTTTTAGGGATAAGTAATTTAAACGGCGAGATACATTTATATGGGAAATTATAAGTGCAGCGACTAAAGTTTTCTTTAGCACCTGTAACGTTAAGTCTTTTTTGTATGTAAGCAACGGGTTAATAGAACAGCCTCTATTAAACTAATACGCCATCTTTACTAATGCAACAGAATATGAAAAATCCAGCGCCAATTTTCAAACAACAATTCATATAACTCATGTACCGATAAAATCAGATAACGATGATTCTAAATTGATCGCCAACAATTAATGTTGTACGTCGGATATGTTATCAAGTTTAAAGATCCAACATTAATCTACTAATAAAATCAAAATCAATCAAAAATATTTAAATATTTTTGATTGATTTTGATTTTATTGTTGTTAACAACTAAATTCGTAACAACTAAAATTTAATGAAAATTTGTATAGCAACACACCTCAGATGATTGTTTGATTTTAATTTCCCTTGCACAAACTCACTCATTTCATGATACTGTTTTATGGCTATAAAGACCGGTAGGTATAGGTTCGTTACTATGTATCCCTCAGAGCAGAAAGTAGGAGCCCCGCGAAAGCGGGCCATCGTCGTCTTGCTGGCGGGTCATTTTTGCCTAGTATGATAAACAACACAGTTTTTTTCAGAGCGGAAAGTAGAAGCAAATAGATTTATCACTGACCATTATTTTATGACAATATTAAGTAAATTTCATGTTCAACTTGAATAGATTCTGTCGTCAGTTACTTATATAAATATTGGTCAGTGTATAAAATTAGAGCTATCATTGACCATTTTTTGATGACAATATTAAGTAAGGGTCAGGCTAAGCTAACAAGAGTGGCCCCCACGAGGGATTTAGTTATTACTTTTAGGTGGGTATCGTAGCAGAGGACAAAAGAACGCTGTTTGCTTAAAATCAGCCTTCGATCGTCATTTGTTTCAGATTTATTCACGAAAATGTAAAAAAATAAAGGTAATTTTTAAACTGTTATTTTAGCTAAACCAAGCAAGCGAGGGTAACCAAATAAAAACAGAATTGAGGAAATTATAATGGGGTTAATAAGGCATATCTTATGATCCCGCGTAATACATTTCAATGCAGAATAAAATATATTTTATTTCATTTTATTTATTATTTTAATGATTAACTATCGTATCGTTTATATCGGTCTCGGGGATGATTTGGGTTGTATATTTTATCTTGAAATGTATTATTGATTTGGTGTAAAACTTAGGTAAAAGGTAAGTACTAGTAATACTTTAGTTCTTGTAAGGGCTCACTCAGATGAGCGAAGCGCGATGTAGTGTGTGTGTAAATACGTAAATACTCCCATACTTATATGTTTCTGTGCCCCATAATCTTATAATTTAAGTACGAATTGGCTTGTAACTATATTATCTGACTGTAATTCTTGCAATTAGGTACCTAATTATTATGAATCGTCGATTATTTTGGCGGGTATAATTATAACAAAATCACCTCCGTTTCCAAACCATTTGCTGTCAAATATGCATTCAATGAAACACAAGCATTATTCCTAAATTATAAATTTTGATGTATGAAAAAATAAATACAAGATTATGATTAAAATAAATTAAAACTAAGTTACATCTAAAAAAGGCCCTCGAGGCATTGTACCGAGGATGCTGGCGGCATTTCCTCGCTGAATTGCAATGCTGATACGTTGCGCGAGAAAGCCGCCATCTTTTACTAATTCATAATAAGTTATTTGCGATTTCTGCAAATAACTTATTATGAATTTAGTACTCGCATATAAAAACAACATGAATATATATAACATCCTTACTCTAATGGGCCCAATTAGGTCTGCCTACGCGTCGGGGGTAAACAGCATTAGTGACATTTAGTCGGGAGGCCTACCTTCATTACGTGAAAGCCTTATTCTGATATCAATTTACCCTTATTAATTAAGGAGATAGCTTTTCCAGGTGGGCTTTTCAAGGAAACAAAACAAGCATGTAAATTTATAATTAACAACAGTTTTTTTGAATAACCCAACTGCTTTTTTACAAATTATACCTCATATGTCAAAATCTGTCAAACGGTTTAGGCTGCAGGGCGTGCCAAAGAATAAAATATACACACATACATACATGACATACAAACATACAGCCATACGCTCGAAAAACATATCCCTCCTTCGGCAGTCGGGTAAAAAGGTATTCTTTTGTGCGTTTAAAAAAAGTGTGCATCAACTTACTTTCAGAATTTCATTTTCTTATGGATTTTATGGTTCCGATATCTCAAAAGGAAAAAACGGAACCCTTATAGGATCACTCGGTTGTCTGTCTGTCCGTCTGTCACAGCCGATTTGCTCCGAAACTGACCGATTGAGTTGTAATTTGTTACACATATGTTGGTGACCCAAAGATGGACGCGTAAAGTAAATTGATGTATTCTGAACAAGGGGGCCACTTTTGGGGGTCAAACTGGAAAATTAAAAAAAAAAGTTTCACAAACTGTAATGTGTGACATATCAAATGAAAGTTGTAAGCATGTCAGATATATTTTTTTAAATATTTTAGCACAAACAGATTTGAAGTAATTTAGGAAAAAAGACGAAAATTCACCACACCCCCCCTTATCTCCGAAACTTCTATGATTAAAATTCTGAAAAAATATCGAAAATAGTTCCTTGCCTAAAGATTACAGAAAAACCTATAAGAAGTTTGAGTATTCAAAAACACTTATGAAATTTAGATTATATACGGAACCCTCACCACGCGAGTTTAACTCGCACTTGTCTGGTTTTTCTTATTCAGAATCTTTGATATCTACTATCGATTCTTATGCAAGAAAAAAATTGTCCCAGATTTTACTATGTAAGTTTTTTCTCCCAGGTTGTCACAAGCATATAAACCAAAAAGGCTGCATAATAAATGTGAATATCTGAAAACGCTTTTATTCTGGTAAGCGGCCAGCGGGGCGGCGAGCGGCTGCACATACATTTGAAGTCGCTCGAATGTATGTACTGCCGCTTGTCGACCCGCTGCCCGCTGGCGTCCAGACCGTGGCCTTAACACATTCAGTGCCCAGAATCGCTACGCGCTACGCTCGTAGCCGATTCCTTGGTTTTCCTCGTATGTAGCGGAAAGCGACTACGGCGTAGGGACGCATTCGTGTCGTCACGGGCCAGGAATGGGTTAATGTTTGTAACTTAATCACACAAAAACGGCGCGACAGATTTAGATGAAACCAAGCATATTTAGTTCACACAGGCAAAATGGTAGTTTAAATAAATAAATATTAGGGGACATTCTTACTTAAATCGAACTAGGCCTATAGTAAGCTCAATAAGGCTTGTGTTATAGGTACTAGACGACGATATATATAATAGATATAAATACTTAATTAAATACATAGAAAACATCCAAGACTCAGAAACAAATATTCATGCTCATCACACAAATATTTGCCCTTACCGGGATTCGAACCCAGGACCTTCAGCTTCGTAGGCAGCGTCACTACCGACTAGGCTAACCGGTCGTTTGTTAATAATTATTTTTTTATGAAGCAGTAATGTCTGCTAACGTAATTTATAAATTACAAACTAAAGGAAAAATTTCAAAATATGGCTCCGAGCCGTATTCGAACCGGCGACCACAGGCTTACGCGGCCCGTTTGGCAGCCATTTTAGTAATAATGTTTTCTATTACCTACAGACAACAAAAATACTAAAACCGGATTCATACTTATCTAAAGTTATAACTGACGCCTAAGGCCTGAATCACACAGGCGCGGTCTGCGGTTGCGGTCAATTTTAAACTTTGTGGCAATTGTAAAATTCACTATAGACCGCCACCGCAGGCCGCGCCAGTCCATAAAGCGGCGAAAAGGAGCCGTCAGGCAGGATAGAGCGCATCAGATGACTGTGAATCTGGCCGTACTAAATGTATGACACTGATACCGTTTTGTCGCGTCACGCCACGATACGTCTGCACGTCTAGCACAACTTGCTGCTCAGTCGCTTCTCGCGCGACTAAGCGTCCCCTATCTCACTCGCACCGTACAAATTAGAAAAAGGGGGTTGAGCTTTCTCGACTCGCGTCGCGGTGCGGCGTCAGTTGCGCTAGCCCCGCTGGTGTATGAATCCGCCGCTAATCATGACACATGCGTCAAAGCGGTACGTGCGATTTTCGATGCATATGAACATCAACACAATGCCAGGGACCCGCCTACGCCGTAGTCGCTTTCCGCAACATCGAGGAAAATCTAGGGATCGGCTACGAGCGTAGCGCGTAGCGATTCTTCGCAGGGAATGTGTTATGCTACGAACTACGGTTAAGAGCTAAGAGCGTAGCTTAGCAGTGAAACGCTACGTGTTTGCTGCGCCGTAGCTTTGTAGCGGGAAGTGCTTGTGGAGACATGACTCATATGTGCGTCATGGGCATTGAATGGGTAAGAATGAATTCAGTTTATCTCCTCCCTTAAGGTCAGGTAGATTCCGCTTTATGATTTTCCGATTCCCTTGAAACTTAAGCATTAGTGTCAATTATCTTGATGGAAATCGGCTCATAGGTACCTTACCTAAGTAAATACCTATCCCAAACTCTATTCTGAGTCAAAATATAGTAAAATACAGTTTAAATACAATTTAATACAGTCAATAAAACTACACTTAGTCAAATAACCCGCCCCGCGTCATTCCGGGTGCAAAGGTGCCCATCACACTCGCTGCATTGCCGCGTTGAATCGCGATCGACAACCTTTGCAACAGGAATGACCCGGAACGGGAGTCATGCCCTCTCAGTCGCAAACGGCGCCCAACTTCCGCCAAGAATGTTCTGGCCTCTGAGCACCAGCAACCCATCGTCTCCACCGCCAGAGGGACAAACGAATAATTATTCCCGCTTTCTGACCACAGCTGCCTCGGCAGCATCTCCTGCTGTCCCGGTGGTGCGACCAAGGTGCGAGGCAGCGAACGTGCTCACACAAGTGGCGTCCCACAGTAGGCATTTGCCCTTCTGCCATGGCACAAGGGTCAAGCCATTCGGCCTTTTGCCATCGCAAACTCGATCCGCAAACTCTATCCAATCCTATTCTGGAAGCCTCTGCAAAGTAACTAAGGATCTGTCGAACGATTTCATTCAAATTTCGATCAGTATACTCCTAGTGCGCTCTCTTGCACTCGCGCCTAGCTAATGTGTCTTTGTATAACATTCTACAATAAAATTCCAAAACACATTACCGAACTTACTGACTCTAAATTCAAATCTGTCGTAAAACGGACACTTATTTCAAAAGCATATTATAAAATAAACGACTACATCATGGATAGGGATATTTGGCAGCGATAAAATCCTGCACTAGAAATCTATCGTAAAATAAATAGGCTTTCTACTGTAGCAATGTAATTTTAAAATTTTATAATACTCTGATACTGAAATGATATATTGTATACTGTTTTGAAAAAATGACACCTCGCCGAGTTTTTTACGCCGGTTCTTCTCGAGGCAGAGGTTTACTTTCCGAACCGGTGGCTGTTTATCGACATTCATAGGTGCATGTAATATGCCTAAATTGAAGAATAAATAACTTTGACTTTGTCTTTGTCAGAGTGAGCGCGCGAAACATATTGAAATGTGATCAGTATGTTAAATAGATGAACGGAGTAGATGCCCTATAAGTTAACAGATAAATCAGTTGATTTTATTAATAACTATAGCTTCTGCCCGCGACTTCAATCGCGTGGAACTCGTTTATATCGCAGCTCCATACAAACTTTCGCCTCCCTTTTCACCCCCTTAGGGGATGATTCCCGGGATAAAAAGTATCTTTTATGTTAATCCAAGCTATACACTATATGTATACCAAAATTTATCTTAATCCGTTCAGGCGTTTTTGCGTGATTGAGTAACAAACATCCAAACATCTAAACATTCAAACAACCAAACATCCAAACTTTCGCATTTATAATATTAGTAGGCGCGCATTCGACATCTTATTTTAACAGCGTGTGACTTTACATCTTGTAACACGGCTAACACAATATTTGACTTATCCGAATCCATGCACATGTACTGCAAATATATAAAAAATTGACTGTTCGACTCTTCACAATGTCACTTGGTTTTTCATAAAAACTTATCAACGAATTTAATAAAAGCTTGTAAAATGTAAGTGCTGGTGATGAGATACGATTGGACTAGGAATTAAAATGAAATTACTAGTTGCAAGATGCCCGCCAAGTTGCACGGAAAATTTATTTTGACATAAAAATGCTGCAAAAGAACCTGTATTAAACTTTTCTAAAATATGACTCTCATTTAATCTTCACCAGAGTTATAAGAGTGGTACTAGAGTAGTAGCGCTGCTAACTAACGAAATGGGTCGAGTAAGTGAAACAATGCACCTAAGCTATTCACAACTCGTCTCACATCATCTCACCATTCACCTTCAGTATATCTTGACCTCGAGACCCTTAACAACTACGCGTATTCGGAAACGGGACTTACGCGGGTTAGTTTCAAGCGTGTGGTCGGTATGCGCTGTGAATACCAGCCCAGGGGGTCGATCACGCAACTCATTGTACGCGCGTCTGACAGTTAAATCTCAATCTGTCATTTTTCCATATAAAATTGACGTTTAAATCTTACAGACGTTCGTAAGAAAAGTTACGTGATCGACCCACTGCTTACCATCCGAGATATTTGACAGAAGGGGACATAACCCATTAAAACAAAAACCACAGATATCATCATTATCATCATCATATCAGCCGGAAGACGTCCACTGCTGGACACCGGTCACTTTGACACCCCCAAAGAGTGTCAAAGTGGCCGGTGCTGCGCCACCCGCATGCAGCGGACTTCCGCGACCTTTACCAGGTCATCAGTCCACCTTGTGGGCCTACCCACGCTGCGCCTTCCAGTACGTGGTCGCCCCTCGAGAACATTTCCGCCCCAACGGCCATCGGTTCCACGTAGTACCAACTCCCATCTCAATCGGACACTTTACGCTCGAAGTTGTAGACTTATATATACCTTGGACAGACTGTCCAGTAAGGCAGGTCCAACTTCGAGAAAGAGGTCAATCGTCGAATCCGAGTCAGCATTCGGGAAGCTAGTCAGTTCACCTTGTGGGGCTACCCACGCTGAGCCTTCCAGTACGTGGTCACCACTCGAGAACATTTCTGCCCCAACGGCCGTCGGTTCTACGTGCAATGTGCCCCGCTTACTGCCACTTAATTTTAGCGATTCGGAGGGCTATACCGGTTATCTTGGTTCTGCTGCGGAATAGACATACAAGGACATTATTAGTAGTTATCTTAGTAGGTAATAATACAGACATACATCAGCCTAATGCAGTCCACTGCTGGACGTAGGCGTCTCCCAAAGCACGCCACAAGACCCTCTCCTCCGTTATCGCCATCTAGTCACTACCACCAGCTCTCCACAAGTCATCGGTCCATCTAGCCGGAGGGCGTCCAACACTACGTTTGCCAAGCCGTGTCCTCCATTCGAAAACCCGCTTACACCACCGACCATCGGTTCCGCGACAGATGTGACCAGCCAAAGAGGTCACCAGTAGATTAAATCTTCAATAGAGTGATGATCACACGCGAACAGTTCGAAATGTACCTTCATACATTTCGATAAAGCTTGTTACAAGCTTGCACGCCTGCTCCAAGCAAGACCTTCGAGACGCTACAGGCAGGGTGATAACCGTCGCCACCTTCTGGTCCCGCACAGTCTGAAACCATCGACACGAAAAGAAGATGAAGACATTTAATAATTTACTTTAACATCAAAGTTTCAACTAATCAGTACCGTAAGACCACACAACTATATTCCAGGTCACCCAACTATGGTCCAAATTAAGTCTCATATTACTTGCTCAGGTGGGACTGTTTTCATGGGTGAACTTGAAGACAGGCAATATAATAACACAAGTTTAAATAAAAACCTATAAAATCACAAATACAAAATCGGTATTGATAGAAACGAATGAGTTTACTTTTGGACCATAGTGGGGGTAGTGGACTATAGTTGTGTGCTTTTACGGTACCCAAATTTCTTGCAGTGTGTCTATAAAATGCGAAGAGTTCCCTCGTCTGAATAATCGAGGAACATTCATACGTAGTGGCTCTGTGAGCTGTAAAAGATGCGTGATTTATTAAAAAAAAAAAAATTTTGCCTTTGGAAAAAGTGTCACTTTTAATATGAAAAATGATAGTTAAATTGTCCTAACCCGCGTTCGAAACGTTACGTAATTACCCCTCTGCTCACAAAAAAGTCCAAGCTGAAGCATAGAACTCCAAGCTGAAGCATAGAACTTCGTTCGCTACGCTCGCTCGTTCGATTAAAGATTCCGACTAATTGAGAACCTCCTCCTCTTTTGAAGTCGGTTAAAAATGCGTGTTAAAAAGTAATGCATTCAAATAGCCGCTGGCGATAGAATATTGCGAAAGCTCACTAGCAAGCTTTTAAGCCCAATGGTATCCCCGCAAAATGAAGCCCGCGACCGTTGGAGCTTACAAAGCTTTCAACGACAGGTTTAAAACTAGAGGTCTTTGTAACTCAGGTTTACAGGATCAGTTCATATCGTTGTTCTTATTTCGTCGGCATAAAGTGCATTATTGCTTGGCTTGTCGGATAGCATGATGGTTTGACGTTCGACGGGCTCTGGCGTGGCTCTAACAAGACTTGTTTACGCTGCGGATTGCACTGGACGTTGGTCACTGCCATCGGGTGTATTGAAAATACGGGTACTTACTTTTAATTGAAAAATCCACACTTCCACTTTAATATTCTAACAACGAGTATAAGTAACTGAAAGATGGATGGAGATATAGTCACGAACATTGAGAAGAGTATGTTAAGGTGGTTTGACATGTAGAGAGGATGAAAGAAGATTAACGAAGAGAGTGGAAGGGCAAGTTGGAAGGGAAGACCTAGGCGAACTTTCTCCGATCAAATTGGAGAAATCTTACAAAAAGGCCAGGTCAAAAGTATCCTAAACCGACGAGCATGTATGAGAAATGTTATGAAGGTGAGTGAAGCGAAAGTGGGTTGTCAGGATCGTGGCAAATGGAGATCCGTGATCTCTGCCTACCCCTGATTATATTTGTGTAGTGATTATATGTATTTATGTATGAAATATATGGAAGTATGGATGGATAGAGCAGTGTGGATAGCAAAAATCGCAAAGTATAATCAAAAGTAGAATAATGCTTTACAAAATGAATTCTCTTGGTGGAACGTTATTAAGGAGGTACTTATAACTTATAATATTAGAGTAGATAGACATCACGGCTGGTCCAAACAACTGGAGACCCCAACCCTGCTAGCATAACTTGACTCACTACTCTACTCGGGCGCGTGACCGACCCTGTCACTTTTTGACAGCATTAATCAGAAAGTGACGGACAGTGTATCTCGCGCGCGAGTAGAGGCGAGAGTCAAGTTATGCAGAGCTGGCGCTTACCTCTTCCAACGAATTTCCATAGCATTTCAAAGAGGTAATCCCGCCAGCGCAGCGTAATGGGGTCCATGCCGCAGTCCGACCTCCTAGAAGCGATGTTCTTTTTATAATTCCTATTTTTTTACAAGCTTTTATTTAGTTTCACCTGTCCCGATGTCTGTCATCAAATCTTGCAAATTAAATTTAATCCACTTCCCGGTAACCGATTGAGCTGAAATTTTGCATACACGTGTAAAACGCGTGACAATGCAATACTATGATGACATGGTGCTATCTGATGATGGAGCTGGAAGGTGGCCATAGGAACTTCGCAATGAAACGACACAACCTCATCGAGTTTCGGCTGATTAGAATCGTCTCAACGATTAGTTGATGACGGTATAAAAAAAGTACAGTCGGCAATAAAAGCTGGTACCAAAAATTAAATTTATGACTGAAACTTACTTTTTTTAACTATCTCCTTTCTTTATTATTATTATATCTAACTTGACATGTTCATAACTTTATAAGTAACTAAACTCGAAAAACTTTTACTTGTCAATATACATATCTGGTAAAAGTAATCAAATCTTGCTTTAGCGTATATTGGCGAGATTTTCCTTGTATTCATTCCGATATCGGTACTGGTATCGATTACAGGCTGGCTGGGGCACAAGATTGGAGAAGTATCGAGTTCCTCATAATTCCAATGTAACCAGAGCTGTCTGGCATTTTTGACACTGTAGGTGTTTCAGGAAGTAAAAGAATTGAATAGATTTAAGTCTAGCGTTAAACGCCATCTTATAGAGAAATCTTATTAAACTATAAACTAATATATAGATGACTAGCTTCTGCCCGCGACTTCGTCCGCGTGGAACTCGTTTATATCGTAGCTCCATACAAACTTTCACCCCCAATTTCGCCCCCTTAGGGGATGATTTCCGGGATAAAAAGTATTCTATGTATTAATCCAGGTTACACACTATATGTATACCAAAATTCTTCTTAATCCGTTTAGCCGTTTTTGCGTGATTGAGTAACAAACATCTAAACATCCAAACTTTCGCATTTATAATAATAGTAGGATTAGTAGGATAAAGAAGCATTTATGTAAAATAGCTGTAGTTTAGTTAAAACATGACGTGTGAAAGGGCTAGGCTAGCTTAAAGTGAAAGTGATTTATTCTTTAATTTAGGCATACTATTACATGCACCTATGAATGTCGATAAATTACCACCGGTTCGGAAAGAAAAATGAAAAGCTGACATAGGGTTATGTAAAAACAAATCGTTTACAAGAACCAGTATGAAAGTGTCCACGAGCTACAAGCAGAACTTAGACGTATGATTCTAAATATCTACCACAACGTGATCAAAAAATCTACAGGGAGCGAAATAATCAAAATAGTGCGACTTTGTATTCAACAGAATGGCACTCATTTAGAGCATTTGATAAATTAAATTGATTAATTTTGAATTAATAATGTTAAAATTCATGATCTTCCTTTTATTTCTGACACTACGTTATTTAGCAAAAAATAATCCTTATGGCGAAGCCTTTCGATCGGTATGACAAAGCGACAGGGTAATTTTTTTTCTCGTGTAGTGGATTCGATTCCCGGTTCAACCATGTAATTATTTAAAAATCTATGAATGCAGTTTAAATTGGTTTTTAAATTAAAATAATGTCTTCTTTCAGTAAAATGTTCCATCTTCAATATTCAAGGTACTTTCCCTCCATGTGGCATAGCCGTGGGACGCCCTGTATCTAAAAAGATCCAAGGCCTTCCATTTCTTTATTCAGAATTGTTATTATCTTACTCAGCTTCTCAATACTTACTGAAGAAAATGCCTTACTAAATGCATTGTTTAAGTCAGTACTACACCAACAATATTCGGGCAATCTTCCAAAGTCACACTTCCTCGTCTTTCCCAAGTCGCCATTTGGTATTGACAAGCCAAACTGTTTATCTACTAAAGCTGGAACGTTGAACAGAAATTCACAATTCCGTTTAATCCTTGCGGTCTCTTTCATTCCAATTGTTACTAGATAGGGAGTGAATGGGACAGGCTTAGTCCGGTCGGAGTGATAACGGCTCGGAATATTAATGCTGCAAGGAGTGAAGTGCACTTGCGATTTGCAGCGTCAGCTGTCTGTATGCGAGGTTATTAGATAAGAAGGTGCCATGTGGGAGTCTGTCAATTTTAAACTTGTCTGTATTTTGTCTCGACTAGCAGCCGATATTTGGAGTCTATTACGACTTCAAGTTCCATAATTTCTTGATACTTAGCTACTGTATTCCTAGTTCACTAAGTTTAAGTTAGGTTTAGTTAGTTTGGAAGTTTTTTTATTTATTTTGCCCGTTTCTTGTATATTACCACTGCTTGAGACCTAAGAACCTTAATGTATATTATCCTCCTGTATAATTAACATGCATAATTTATTGAATCAGGCGTTACTTTGCGGAAATTCATGATATATTACGATAGCAATATTCCTTTGCTATTCCGCTAAAAAACGTGCAGAACTCGTGATTTGCTCAGTGGACGTGGCGCAAGCAACATCTCCTGCCAGCATCTCCTGATGATGCCTCGTAGAGAGGCGAAACACGTGTCGAGGTTTTTTCATTATTGGTGGTGGTTTGCTGTAATTATTTGCATGTTTATACGCAAATAGTTGCATTTGATCTCCGCTGATCGGTCTGCACGTTTTTTAGCGGAATAGCAAAGGAATATTGTTATCGTAATATAACATGCATAGCCTGTCTGTTAGTGTTAATTTAAGGAATGAATAAATAAATAAAATAAATAAATTACAAATGAACAAACATGCATTTAGCTCATCAACAGGTCCCACTAAAACGTAATAATAGTATATTTAGTTTACTACGAAACGGTTTTATTACAAAAGACTATAAATGACTTATATGGAATGATGTATATCTATTTATATATGTATATGTTAACCTTAAATTAATTAATAAAATGAATTATTCATTATTAATATTACTAGACAACTAAACTGTTATAAATCTTACAATGAACCATCCTATCATCCATCATCCGGGGTGATTATTAGTATTTCTTTTTTGTACTGGCTAATGGACGCGTTAAAGATGTCAACCGAGACTAGAGTTTTATTGTACGCGTCACACGTTAACCCTCACCACGCGAGTTGAACTCGCACATGTCCGGTTTTTAATATAATGCAATGTGTCCACAGCTGGTTTACTGATTCGGAGCAGACCATGTACCGGAAGACGCAGCATGCGTAGATCCCCCAAAATGTGGACTGGTGGCGGGAGTACGCTGGATACGGGTTTCGTAGGATCGATCACTTCGGCACTCTTTGGGGGAGGTCCATCTCTAGCAGTGGATGTATCTCGGCTGATAAATGATGATGATGACCTTTTTAATACCATGACGGTGCCTAACAATCATGTCTACAACCACCCTAATGGCACACACCGTAGCCTAGACACTTGCGACTCCTGAGGAGTGAAATGCGCGTTGTCGGCCCTATATGTTGACAGATAGAGACACATTCAGTTCCCCTACCCACTATAGTTTTGTAGAAGCAACTGCTATCTGGAGCCGTAGCATGGTTAGCCTTATCACGCGACAAGTGACAATATAACAGCGTCGTCTCGTTCTATCGAACGGTGTCAGCCAGTGACGCACGCTCTATCCTATCACCTATCGCGTGACAAGGCCAACCATGCTACGGGGCCTGACCATCCAACTCACAGGAGAAACGGAACCTTGAACCTATGCTGAAACATTATGTGCAATTTTTTTAAATTAATCAACCGTCCGTCTCTATTATTTTGTCTCCATAATTTAAAACATGTAAACCCTGTATAGTTTGTTCCAGTTTAGATGACGAAAAGTACTTAAAACCAACCATTACCGACATCTATTGTTTAATTGGAATATCTTCAAGTAGACTTGTAAAACAATTACATATAAACAATGATGTAATATAAAAAAGAGGTAGATAGGTTATACGCGCTCGAAAAATGGCACATTAAAATTGAGTCAATTGGCACAGTTTGCCTCAGTTTCGAGACGTCAATGGAAACGTCAGCTGTCAGATTTGGTGGCCATTTTTAAACACGGAATTTCGTATAGACAACATATCTACCTCTTTTTTATATTACATCATTGCATATAAACGACATACCAAACAGTAGCTACTCCAGTACACGTGCCACAATTCGGTCAGTTTTATGATGTCTCTTTGTCATCTTTTCCTTTCATATTTAGCAAGAAAAGAAGTTGTAAAATCCTATGTTAAGTTAGTTACACTTTGTCATCTAAACTGGAACAAACTACATCGTATATATAGAAATACTGAGTAATCCAGATCCCCAGCTAGCCCGAGTTACTGGCAGGTCAAGTTGCTGTACTCTAAGGCTTAGAACTTGCTCTTGAAGACGGACTCAGCGCGCATATTAATTTAGTTGAGACACTCCGCTTAGTAATCAAGATGTGTACTACATTTAGTTAAATTTGTCGGATGTCTAATATAACAAATGCATTTTTTTGTATGTCTGTTAAAATCTCGTTGTTATAAGTCATCTATAGAGACAATGTGATAAAAGTATGCAAAAAATACTTTGTAACAAAGGGCGTAGGTACGTTATTTTAGTAAAAAAATGTTTTAACTTTTCGTACTTTTTCTCATTGCATTTATTGTCCAATAAATCTATTAATACAATTATTTTGTCTGGTTTCAGGTAACACACTACGAAAACGTACCGGAAGGCGCAGCGTGGGTAGGCCCCCCACAAGGTGGACTGATGACCTGGTAAAGGTCGCTGGAGTTCGCTGGATGCGAGTGGCGCAGGACCGGTCATTGTGGCACTCTTTGGGGGAGGCCTATGTCCAGCAGTGGACGTCTTTGGGCTGATATGATGATGATGATGATGACTACGAAAATGTAAATGGAGAATGCAGTGACAAGGGTTCTCATACAAATCACATCATTTTGGAAAATGTAGGTACTTCAATTGCATTAAATTTTCCAAAAGCATCTGTCGTGTTAAGACCAGATTTAAACTTTAATGCTATCACAACCTTGCAAAACCCACCTTACCACTCCTTTATCTTTGTTTTTACAAGCTTTATATTAACTTGACCTGTTCGTATTTAACTAAGTAAGTTTATATATATTATGTAAGTTGTCCGTCAAAATTTGTAATCCATTTTTCATTCACTTGCCGTTATCCGATTGAGCTGAAATTTTGGGTAGTAGTATAGTTTGGATGACAATTTAATATCATGGTACCATCGAGCTGATCTGATGATAGAGTCAGAAGGTGGTCATGGGAATTCAGTATTTAACCGACTTAACCCCGTTGTGTTTGGGCTCGTTAGAATCGTCTCAATGAGTAGTTGATGATGGTATACAGAAAAGTACAGTCGGCAATAAAAACTTGTACCAAAAAGGATTTTTTTGACATTTCAGTATTGTTGCCTATAGTTGTTAAATATTTTGAGTTAATCGTAGTACATAATTATAATCTCTTCAACGAGACAGCCAATGCCTCGTGTCAGCAGTATTTAATTGTAGTTATTGTTATTGATTATGTTTTGAGAAAAGAGCGATCAGCCGACTCTAAGCGTAATGAATACTTATCAGCCCTGAGCCAGGCCAGTGAACCGATTCGGCTTAACTCTACTCGCGTACCTGGAGGTAACGTGATGACCCTAACTAAACAAAAAAACCGGACAAGTACGAGTTCAACTCGCGCGGTGAGGGTTCCGTATATAATACACAAAAATATTGAGAATTTTCCCGTTACTTTGAATACTCAAACTTCTTATAGGTTTTCCTGTAATCTGCTGGCAAGGGACTATTATCCATATTTTTTTCAGAATTTTAAGCCTAGGGGGGCATGGTCAATTTTCGTCTTTTTTCCTAAATTACTTTAAATCTGTTTTTGCCAAAATTATTAAAAAAAATATCTGAGATGCTTACAACAACCATTTTCATTTGATATATCACACAATACAGTTTGTGAAACTTTAAAAAAAAACCTGTTTACCCCCCAAAAGTGGCCCCCTTCTTCAGAAATCATTAATTTACTTTACGCGTCCATCTTTGGGTCACCAATTCCCATATGTGTACCAAATTTCAACTCAATCGGTCCAGTAGTTTCGGAACAAATCGGCTGTGACAGACGGACAGACAAACGCACGAGTGATCCTATAAGGGTTCCGTTTTTTTCCTTTTGAGATACGGAACCCTAAAAACATGTGCTTAGCACAGGAGTGGAATGCTATGATTCGATTTTCTAGTTTCCAACATCAGTTTTGTTAGACAGTGGACTTTCTGTACGTAATATAATGTATTCCATCCGAGTTGACCGTAATATTTAATTTTACAGCTCATTTATATCAAACGCTACTCCAACTATGACAGCACCTACTGCAATCCATATCCACCATCACTCTCCCCAGTGTATCTAGACCTACACGCTTGTAACGACTTTGTGTGATAGGAGGTCAAACTTAAAGTGGTTCTTGTAAGGCGAGTTATCGCCAAGTGGTGTGTATGCCAGCCCAGGATAGTTACAAACAGCTATTAATCTTCCTCTAAAGTATTTTGGAAGCGATATTGTTAACACCCTGTTTATGAAACGCTTTGAATATTTTCTACTGACTACCAAAGACAAAGAGATTCTTTGAGACGGTTATTTTATTACAAGACCTAGGTACTAATTCACTGTTCACGCTCGGAAATGTGGCAGAAGAATCAGAATTAGCTGGACGGCGCACGAACAGGCCTTCAATGAATCTTAACAGGCTTGCAATGAATCTAAACTGTCCAACAATGTTAGTCTATACTAGGCAGAACAACGATTCGACCATCACAGGGT
The DNA here is from genome assembly GCA_932294315.1 of Epinotia nisella. NCBI lineage: Eukaryota > Metazoa > Arthropoda > Insecta > Lepidoptera > Tortricidae > Epinotia > Epinotia nisella. The sequence continues at coordinate 24,215,061 of OW028676.1, forward strand.
GCCGGCCGCGCTTCACCGTAGTATTATGATCTTTGATTACTTCATTTTGATTTATAATTACTTCGGCTCGGACCTCGAACCCACTCGTCCATGTCTCTACTTTCTAGTCTCTAAAACAATGTACTCATATAGTTTGGTCACCAAGCTCAAAAAATGTAGTAGCGTTGCTCAAAGGATAAGTTGAACTAATTTTACACTCACTTCCCATCCTTTGCAATAACCGTGTTAGAATAATAATGATATAGGATTATGTATACGTATTAGTTCGATTTTCAATATCTTTCAAATGTGGAATGAACTAGAAATTTCCGTAACTGTAGGTATGTGTACAAGCAATCATAAATAAACTTGCCAATAATATAACTGAGCTGTAGATCTCGCAAGCGTCACTTTTTTAGGGTTCCGGTACCTCAAAAGGAAAAAACGGAACCCTTATAGGATCACTGGGTTGTCTGTTTGTTCGTCTGTCACAGCCGATTTGCTTCGTAACTACTGGACCGATTGAGTTGAAATTTGGTACACATATGTAAATTGGAGCAAAGATGGACGCGTAAAGTAAATTAATGAATTCTGAACAAGGGGGCCACTTTTGGGGTGTAAACTGGAAAATTAAAAAAAAAGTTTCGCAAACTGTATTGTGTGAAATATCAAATGAAAGGAGTTGATGTAAGCATCTCAGATATATATTTTTTATAATTTTAGCAATAATAGATTTGAAGTAATTTAGGAAATAAGACGAAAATTTACCATCCCCCCTTTATCTCCGAAACTACTAGGCTTAAAATTCTGAAAAAATATGGAAAATAGTTCCTTGCCTAAAGATTACAGGAAAACCTATAAGAAGTTTGAGTATTCAAAGTAACGGGAAAATTCTTAAAAAAAGAAGAGGAATTCTACGGAACCCTCACCACGCGAGTTAAACTCGCACTTGTCCGGTTTTTTTATACTGAAACGACAAAAAGTTCTATTAAATATTGAATCTGCTCACAAAATTTCACGAGAATCGGTTGGAAAATGCGACCAGAGGAGAACAACCGGACAGACGTCAGACATACGAAATAATTGTTGCCCAAGCTGACACGGAGAGCTTTGTAAATCGTAATGCGAAGATTACGAAGAAAATTTTGATACATTTCATAAAATATTAACAGGAGACCCAAGTAAAAGACACGCCGTATGTCTACATTCAGCGAACTTTGTCCAAAAACTTAACAGGAAATTCAATTCCGAAGTTATATTGGGAGTTCAATATTTCGTAAAAAAGTAACTTTCTTATGAACGATTAAAGACTGCTCCCCTGCTAGTCCCATTCGATGCGGAAACAAGTTTTATTTCGTTTTAAATGTTTTTTTTACATATGTACCTACTTGTTTTACATACATGTATTTTTACCTACCTATACATTTTACTGCACGTAGAACCGATGGCCGCTGGGGCGGAAAGGTTCTCGAGTGGCGACCACGTACCGGAAGGCGCGGCGTGGGTAGGCCCCCCACAAGGTGGACTGATGACCTGGTAAAGGTCGCGGGAGTCCGCTGGATGCGGGTGGCGCAGGACCAGTCAATTTGGAACTCTCTGGGGGAGGCCTATGTCCAGCAGTGGACGTCTTTCGGCTGATATGATGATGATGATGATGATGAGAAAACGTCCAAGACTGGAACGAAAATTCGTGCATCGTTCCGTCAGCGGGATTTGGAACCGGGACCGTAGCGTAACCAAGGTCGCACCCAACGAGGCGTCGTAGAAATAAGCATTTTTAGGGTTCCGTAGCCAAAATGGCAAAAACGGAACCCTTATAGTTTCGTCATGTCCGTCTGTCCGTCTGTCCGTCTGTCCGTCTGTCCGTATGTCACAGGCATTTTACTCGAAAACTATAAGGTGTATTTGAATCAAATTTTGAGGATAGGTGTATTTTGTTAGCCGCTACATAGTTTTGTAATTAAAATGACAAAAAAAAATTTTTTTAGGGGTGCACTCCATACATAAAACTAAAAGTCAAAATTTTTTTTTTCATTGTGACCCCCCGTGTGGCACATCAATCGATAGGCCTTTCAAAATAAATATAAGATTTCTTAGAATTTTTTTTGATTAAGTAAATAGGGTCGGAGATAATCGCCCCGAAAGTCACTAAAATTCTGTCCCCCCCCCTCTAATTTTTGAACGGTGTATTTTAAAAATATGGAAAAATTCATGGACATAGGGCTTATAAATTTCATTCACCGAAAATTGTTTTGAACAAGATCGGTTCAGAGGTTTTCGAGATATTGCTGAAAAACTGCCTTCCTCAAAGAAAAGGACGTAAGTGCCGTAAAATTTCTGTGACGATACGACCTTTTTAATAGGCACGGAACCCTTCGTTTTGCGTGGTCCGACACGCACTTGGCCGGTTTTTTTCGAAATCGATTTGGTCAAGCTGTCTTCGATAAAGTTTTATACTGATAATATGTATAACTAAGTCAGTACGAAACTATGTAATTAAAATCTTGCAAGTCGATTTTCTCCCACCCGATTCAATAATCTTGTCGATTTGAAATTTTCTAAATATGTATGATATGGCCTGAAAATGATGGAGCCAAGATATTAAACTTTTGTACTATAATGGTATGGTATAATAACAACAACTTAACAAATGTTGAAAAACATTTTCATTTCAAAGTTCAATGTCTCAAAAACGGCTCAACCGATTTTGTTGAAACGTAGCTAAGAACACTTGAGTTAAAATTATCTATGACAAAAAAAACCGCATTAAAATAGGACCATGCGTTTGGGAGCTACGATACCACAGACATATACACAGACACGTTAAACTTATAATATCTCTTTTCGTCGGGGGTTAAAAAATATAAACAGAACAAAACACAACAGTTGAAACAAAAGAAGATCACATTGCAGACCTAGGCTAGCCGTACATCCAATTTTGTATGAGCATTCAAGAGCAAAAGTTTCGGGTCGGTGAAATGCCGTCATATTTCCTAAAATAGTGCAGGTTGTACAGTTTTTTTAATCCTGTCATGATCTTTTTTTAATTTTACATATAAACTGCAAACATAACAGTTAAACAAAAAACCGGCCAAGTGCATGTCGGACCACGCAAAACGAAGGGTTCCGTGCCTATTAAAAAGGTCGTATCGACACAGAAATTTTACGGCACTTACGTCCTTTTCTTTGAGGAAGGCAGTTTTTCAGCAATATCTCGAAAACCTCTGAACCGATCTTGTTCAAAACAATTTTCGGTGAATGAAATTAATAAGCCCCATGTCCATGAATTTTTCCATATTTTTAAAATACACCGTTCAAAAATTAGAGGGGGGGGACAGAATTTTAGTGACTTTCGGGGCGATTATCTCCGAGCCTATTGACTTAATCAAAAAAAATCCTAAGAAACCTTATATTTATTTTGAAAGGCCTATCGATTGATGTGCCACACGGGGGGTCACAATGAAAAAAAATTTTTTGACTTTTAGTTTTATGTGTGTGCACCCCTAAAAAAAATTTTTTTTGTCTTTTTAATTACAAAACTATGTAGCGGCTAACAAAATACACCTGTCCTCAAAATTTTATTCAAATACACCTTATAGTTTTCGAGTAAAATGCCTGTGACATACGGACAGACGGACAGACGGACAGACGGACACACGGACAGACGGACAGACGGACATGACGAAACTATAAGGGTTCCGTTTTTGCCATTTTGGCTACGGAACCCTAAAAATTACATTACCAGGTTTAACGGACACAACGGCGTTAACGGAGCGAGACATCGCAAAAATCGACATTTTTGGATGGTAATATTTTTATGATAGGATCCCGAAAATTGCTAATACATTTGGGTATTACGAAGAATAGTATATTATGTAAATAAGACTAGTGTGAAATATTAAAAAAAACCTATTGATGTTATTTAATTTAGGGTGACCCGAAACTTCTGCTCTTGAGTGTACCATTATGGGCCTCTCGTCTCGACGCACCCGAAACGTGATAGGTACTTCGCATCATATAAGGAACATTATTTAACATCCGTATTACATTGCATTTGTGAGACACATTTTGTTGTCAAATCTCGATAAAATACCCGTTCAAAGCGAAATTCTCATTATTGTCACATTTATTATTCTCAAATTATATTAACGTACAATCGACTACACTGTTAATTGAACATTTATGTACCTTATCACAACGAAATAAGGTCTATTAGTGGCTACTCCAGCGTGTCTATACACCGCGTATAATCCAAAAGACATCCAAAAGCTATTTGCGGATAACGAGTCGGAAAACTCGCAACTTCTACAGATATACGCTTGTCTTTTCTATTGTTTGCGTTTATACTTATATTTGAGAAAACTCGAGGTTTAAAAAAGTTGCATTTTCCTTTTGAATCGTTTGTGTTCTATACCTACTGTATGTATGGTAAAGTAATCAATTTCTGTCAAACATTACATTTTAGCTTGTATCTTGACCGACTGTCTTTTTCTTACACAATCATCGATTTACTTGTTGAGTGATATCCAATGAGCCTAATTACACAGAGGAACCAAGGTAACCGATATAGCAATCCGAATCGCTGAACTTAAGTGGCAGTGGGCGGGGCACATTGCACGTAGAACCGATGGCCATTGGGGCGGAAAGGTTCTCGAGTGGTGACCACGTACCGTAAGGTGCAGCGCGGATAGCCCCTCCCCCACAAGGTGGACTGATGATGATGACATTTACATGTTTCACTATTACTTGTATTGCCCGTCTCGCCATTTAGTTTTGCGGATAGTATAGCTAGTTCCAACGCGCCGAGCTGCCATATCAGAATGATCCAACGGATCATTTCGAAATGCGGACAGAATGTAAAAGAGATTAACCGAATTGAGGCACTTGACTGTAAGAATAATTACTGTTCGTGAATGTTTACTATGATGTCATCTGTTTGCCCAACTGCGGCAGAGCTGAAAAGAAGGGATATGGGTTTAGCAGTGGGAAGTATGTTTGTCTTTACGTAGCGCTTAAGAAACTGAATCGATTATGATGAATGAGGTGTAAATCGATTCAAAATTATGCTTCAGGTGACATAGGCTACCTTTTGTATGAACAAAGAAGGAGGGTTATGTTTTTGAGCGTTTATATGTGTGTATGTATAGTCAGGGATATTGATATACGTACGTAAAAATGGAGATAAATATCTGTACACGCTTTTATGACATTGACAATAGAGTCCTGTTGGTCGATCACGTAACGCATTATACGCGCGCCGGGAAGATCTCATCATCATCATCATCATCATATCAGCCCAAAGACGTCCACTGCTGAACATAGGCCTCCCCCAAAGAGTGCCACAATGACCGGTCTTGCGCCACCCGCATCCAGCGGACTCCAGCGACCTTTACCAGGTCATCAGTCTACCTTGTTGGGGGCCTACCCACGCTGCGCCTTCCGGTACGTGGTCGCCACTCAAGAACCTTTCCGCCCCAACGGCCATCGGTTCTACGTGCAATGTGCCCCGCCCACTGCCACTTAAGTTTAGCGATTCGGAGGGCTATATCGGTTACCTTGGTTCTGCTGCGGATAGCCTCATTTCTGATGCGATCACGCAGAGATACTCCCAGCATAGCCCTCTCCATTGCCCTTTGGGTGACTTTGAGCCTTCTTATGAGGCCCATAGTAAGCGACCACGTTTCTGTGCCATATTTCATCACTGGCAACACACACTGGTCAAAGACTCTCGTCTTGAGACTTGGAAAAATGACAGTTGGATTTACCCGACGCGCGTTCGGAACGTTACGTAATCACCCCCCCTGTACAGATATTTATGTACAGTAAGGGAAATGTATTCGTACCCTTTTATGCCTTATTGTCATAGTCAGAAGAGCGAAAAAGGCCCTCCGGCCGCGATGGCAACTGAGTTTGGTAACCAGTTGCCGAAAAGTAATGAACATTCTTCTTACGCAACCAGTTGCCAAACACGAATGACTATTCTTGTTACAGAACTATAGTTGCCACCTAAGAATTTTTCAAATCTGGTTACTTAACAGGACTTAACATTCTCAGTTCACAACTCAGTAATAAATCCAAAGTCACATTTCTTTCAAAAGAATTAAACTGAACCCTTATAGTTTAGACAATACACGAGTAGTTTTCACTTAACCCTTTACCATGGTTTCCTCCCACATTGTATGGATTAGGTGATCACTCGTCACGCGAAATGAGTTTCATTTGGTCACGGCTATTTTGTTAGGTTTGTTTAGTTAGAATTAAAAAGAGGAAATATTATTAAACTACATTTGTTGACGAAAAATCCCCGAGAAAGAAGAACCCTGCTAAAAGAAAACCGAATAAAGAAAATAGTTCAGCGATGTTTAAAAGGGAAAATTTCCATTTTTAAGTGCATTGAAAAGCTGCGAAAAATAAATTTCATTTCCACTTGATAAGGCACCTCTTTTGAATTTGACACAAAAAAGAATGATAAAGAATTCAATTTGACGCATTCGTTGTTGACAGTAAATATCGATATATAATTTCGCTACACCTCGCAACTTACATTAGCCATATTAGATAAAATTAGGCACATAAATATTCGCCTTACTTAAAATGTAACGAGAATACATCTAGCTTGAAAAAGGTTGGAATGTATGTTTAATCCTTTAGTAATTTTGGTTGCATAATAAGACTTTTTTATTTTTTGGCAACTGGTTGCGAAACTACGAAGGTAAAAGTAAATAGTTCTGTAACGAGAATAGTCATTCGTGTTTGGCAACTGGTTGCGTAAGAAGAATGTTCATTACTTTTCGGCAACTGGTTACCAAACTCAGTTGCCATCGCGGCCGGAGGGGAAAAAGGTACGTGAATACATTTTCCTTACTGTACGTATATACCACCCCTGACTGTATGTGAACAAGAACATTCTATTTCACGGGCTACAGTCCAAAAGGTTTCATGGGTTCCGCATAATCGTGTGAGCCATATACTTAGGCATATCGTCATTTAGCATCATCATCTGCCTATATACGTCCCACTGTTGGGCACAGGCCTCCTCTCATAAATGAGAGGGAACGGGCAGTAGTCCCCACGCTGGCCCAGTGCGGATTGTTGACTTCACATACTTCTTTGAATTTCTTCTCAGATGTATGCAGGGTACCTAGGCATGTAATATTTGAAAAAAAAAAAAGTTGGGTTTTTTGAAAAATCTTTCTAATTCCCTTTTTAGGGTTCCGTACCTCAAAAGGAAAAAAACGGAACCCTTATAGGATCACTCGTGCGTCTGTCTGTCCGTCTGTCACAGCCGATTTGCTCCGAAACTGCTGAACCGATTTAGTTGAAATTTGGTGCACATATGTAAATTGGTGACCCAAAGATGGACGAGTAAAGTAAATTAATGAATTATGAACAAGGGGGCCACTTTGGAGGTTAGACTGGAAAATTAAATAAACTGTATTTTGTGACATATCAAATGAAAGGGGTTGTTGTAAGCATGTCAGATATTTTTTTTTATAATTTTAGCAAAAACACATTTGAAGTAATTTAGGAAAAAGACGAAAATTGACCATTCCCCCCCTTATCTCCGAAACTACTAGGATTACAATTCTGAAAAAAATATGGAAAATAGTCCCTTTCCTAAAGATTACAGGAAAACCTATAAGAAGTTTGAGTATTCAAAGTAACGGGAAAATTCTCTATATTTTACGGAACCCTAACCACGCGAGTTGAACTCGTACTTGTCCGGGTTTTTTTTCAGTTAGTTTTCCGTAGTCGGGATATAGATTGAACTTTTTATGCTTGTTGAAGCTACATAATAGACTCGTGCAACGTAACCATGGCAAAGTGCTACAAGAAAAACATGATAGACCTAATTTATCAACACGGCGGGTTCCGTCAAGATCAAGTACCCCGGTAAAAACAGCTGTCAGTGCCGCCAGTCGATGCCAGAGCCCGGCCGGACCAGTTTTCGATACTTCTGACCCAAATCTGTTTTTGCAAGGCCGCGCCTTCTAATTGCCCTGGGTTTCGTTCAACCTTTTTGGGTTTTGTTCAGAAAACAAGCTTCGGTGCTATGGACAACTGAAGCCGCGATGCGAAGCGAGAAAATAAAAAGAAAATTGAAGAAAAAAACATTTATTCGTGACAAAAAAACAAACTGTAGACACAATACACATTTGCCACGAAATGGTCACAAGTAGTCACAACCAGGGATCGGATACCGGCATTTTCTCCATACAAATTAAACCGGTATTATTTCGTTCTTTGGTTGGTTCTTTGGTTCGTTGTTTGGTTTGGTTACTGCTTTGTTTGTGTGAGGTGTGCAATAAAGAGTATTTGTATTGTATAATATCATTTTGGATCGGGCAGTCTAATAATACGAATATGTTACCTAAATACACGATAGAGTCCTACATTAAGAGCCTAAAATAATTCAAAATATTAGACTACTTCGGGGATTTTTGAAAAAACCGGTTCCGATCCCTGGTCACAACTTAGCGTGATGCTGGCAGCTCCAGCGCTGACGACGTCGAGATATAACTTTACTCTTTGCAGTGTGAGTGAGAGAAGAGACGCTGAGTCGCGCGCGACAGGACTGTAGCAAGTTCTGCTAGAAGTACAGACAGCATATGAAGTAAAATCCCGAGGCTAGCATAAGGCGTAAATAATATTAGCAAAAAAAAATCCTGCTGAGAGTACAAATTGTTCTACTCATAACTCACCTGTAACAACGACTACCTTGTCACAATCACGCGAAACAAACCTACATAATTGAACTATCTATATCAATATTTGAAACCAAAGAACTAATTGTAAAATAATCCTCAACTTGGCTGAAATAAAATAACCACCTCTTCCAATCCGTTTCAGTGGTACATTTTTACACCGTGCCCACTCCACTTAATCCCAACAAATCCCGGACAGAGCAAACGGTTCGCAGACTTTCAACTCATATTTTGGAAATAACATATCTGCAGTGAATTATTGTGAAGCTGGTTTTATTTCATGTTTTAAATCAACATAGTGACTTGTATAGAAGTTCTTGAAATAGCATTCAAAAATGCTTCAACAAAATTGAAATAAAAAAGGAAATTGTGTTACAAGAAGCAAAGATTTATAACTTCTAAATGTTTCATCAATGAAAAATGCATTGTGATATAAATTATTATACTTAAAAATCTTATCATTATACATAAAAAATTATAGCAGTAGTCATTTTATTGACTTCGCTGGTCAAAAAATACACCGAATCGACGGTAATCACTCTCACCAAATTCCAAATTAAACGATATTTGCAAATGAAGTATTGAAGAAATACAAATGTACAGAAAAGAGATTATCAATACGGAATCTTCTTCTTCTTTCACCGAACGACGAAGTAACTTTTATGCTATCGTCGGTAAACGCGGCGCGACTGAAGCTACATGCGCGTGCGGCGCGGGGTTCCTGGCGGAATTCTTTGAGATACTAACACGTTTTCTAAATGCCACTGAGATCACGCTTTACCCTCGGACGCATCGAAAAAAAGATTTTATTTAGTGAGTTTAATTGATAAATGATTGTAATATGAATTAAATACGGGTCAAACTAATGTTGATTACAAGCACCGGTATAAAAATATAAACTAAAATTTTATTCTCGATCTTATCTTAGACTTATCTTACTTATATAACTTAGCGGACGCTGCTACTGAACATCATATTTCTTTTTCACATCTCATGCTCGAAAAGTGTGTCATATTAGGCTTAATAAGCGGGGCTAAAGTAGTACATTTAGCCCCTAGGGAAAATATGTATACATATTTATGATTTTTAGCACATTTATTTTGACCAATCAAAACACTTCACCATATTAAATCCACCAATCACAACTCTTTCAAAAAACATTATCTTTGCTATCAACCAACCAGAATACCTACAGCTACATATTAAAATCGACCAATCAAACATCAGGTGTTTTTTAGTCCCTAATTCCAAATCATTTAAATCCATCAATCACAACTCTTTCAAAAAACATTTCTCTTTGCTATCAACCAACCAGAATACAGCTACATATTAAAATCGACCAATCAAACATCAGGTGTTTTTTAGTCCCTAATTCCAAATCATTAAAAAAGAAAACGCCTCACGCTAAATTGAACAATCTCTTCGCAGTGAAATTTGTTATTGATTGTGGATGGATAATCTTTGTTTTACTATTTTCTCGCAGTGGAAGTGAAAAGTAGAGTGTATAACTCGGGTCTAAAAGCCATATTACCCCTCGAATTATTTCCCCTCGCTTCGCTCGGAAAAATATCCATCTCGTGTTAATATGGCTTATTTTAGCCCCTTGTCATACAATCTACTATTTTTCTTCAGACATAATGTAGAGCTACAGAAAGTTTTAATAGCTGTCCAGGAAACAAAGAGGCTGAAGTAAACGTGTGATTTTATTCAAAAATATCAAACAACACATTGATGCATTTTCGGCCCGGACAAGTAAAATTACCACCCAGTAAAAATAGTACATATACGTACAGTTACGGGGCAATACCTACTGACTCTCACGACGTGAGTTTTCGTCGCTATTCTCTAAATGTTCCCGCATTATACAAATCGAGGGCAATTTCGCGCTATTCGGGCAATAATCGACGTGCTCGAGAACGCGACGGTTTATTTTAATTATCAGAGTGCTGATTATTAATTTTAATTAATATACTTACGCTGTCTCGAGATACTTTGAGTTTATAAGTGGCATTTATGTATGATACAATGATTATATTAGCTTGAGAAACTGAAAAGGTGCTTCAATATTAACGTTGAAAATGATGTCTTCACGCTCTGATTTATGGAAACTGGAAATAGAATGTATTAAAAGATACATTAAAATTGCGTAGAGTATTATTTAACATCAGACTGTTAGACAAACTCATTTTTTAATACAGTTGCTCAATAAGTGCTACTTTACGTAGCTGTTTAGCGTGCGGAAAGTTGGTTTTCGCGCACTAGTGCTTTTTACTTTTCCTTGTACAAATTGTACCAAAAATTATTTTGTCAATAAAAAATAAATAAGATAGAATTGTATTAAACTGTATTAAACTTAATTTTTTTCAACTGTATTACATTGATGTTACAGAATGAATAATATAAAAGTTTCGAATTCCTTACTTGTTGTTTTTCTTATTTTTTCGCAACTGTATTAAAAAACGTCGTTCGATACACGTGCGGAAATGTCATTCTTCACTCGTCCCGAGTCTTGCCACTCGCCTACGGCTCGTGGCAAGATATCTCGGTACTCGTGACGTAATGACATACTTTCCGCACTAGCATCGAAATGTACTATTAACGCATTTTAGCTAAACTATGTTTAATGACGATTATGCATACGGTGATAAGAATCGAGTAACCGAATAATGTGTCTACGCTTTATATGCCTAAGCATCACACCAGCATTTCTGTCCACCATAAATCAGACCTTGGTTGTAGTTAAACATTTAGGTGGTCACGTGTTACCATACATAGGAATAAAAATGGCGTCGATTTATCCCAAGCCCCGATAAACAGACTGATTGTACGGCTGTTGAATGATTTATTTCGCGTCCGACGGCGGCATATTAATGAATTGTGCTGAAGTTTAGCATGGTGATAAATAAATAGAACATAAGTAGGTACCTATTAATTCTATCCGACTGTGGAACTCTATCCCACTTGACATCAGCGGGGCTAGCGCAACTGACGCCGCACCGCGACGCGAGTCGAGAAAGCTCTACCCCCCTTTTTCTAATTTGTACGGTGCGAGAGAGATAGGGACGCTTAGTCGCGCGCGAAGCGACTGAGCAGCAAGTTGTGCTAGACGTGCAGACAAGCAAAATCTATCGGCAACCTCAAATCCCTTCTTAAAGAACATTATTTGTCTCTCCCCTAACCCTGATTGTATTTTTTGGCTGACTGTTTATGTATCATTATATTTGTGTTTGTGTTATTTGTATATATGTATGATTGCGTATGTATGTTTATATATAGAGGTATTTATGTACGTTAATTTTTATAATTTTTTGGATTTTTGATTAATAATAATCTCTGCACCGCCTACTAGATAATCTAGTTTTATCTCTTTCTCCGATAGCCAAAGGTTGTCTGGAAGAGATCGCTCTTCAGCGATAAGACCGCCTGTTGTCTACCTCTACCTACATGTTATTGTATTGTTTCTCTCTGTAACTGCTTTGTTTGTGTGAGGTGTGCAATAAAGAGTATTTGTATTGTATTGTATTGTACCTAAATTCTACATGTTGATGTATATTTACTTTCACACTTGCTCGTAAAGGGCTTCATAACGCGCAACTGTATTGCGCCTAAGAGCGTAATGGTTTTCTATGAGTATTTGTGTGATCTGATTGGTTTAAGCAAATCTAGTTGGCCGCGCGTCACAAGAGTTCTGCTCTGTGATTGGTTGAAAACAATCTAGATGGCCACGCGCCGCAAAAATGCTACTGTACTGTTCTGTGATTGGTTGAACGAAATCCACTCGCTGATCCGGAAGTAAAGTTGTCGATTTCGACAATTTTTGATTTGTGCGGTTGTATGAAACATTTTCTGTCTTTTGTAGATATTTATTTCCTTGCAAATGTGATGAAAAACATTGTTTACTACGCGTACGGTAAGAATGTTACCGTACTTGTAGCATAATGTACTATTATTATTACTAAATAATAAATCTTTGAATTTTCCCCAGCACGGTCGACTCTCCATACAAAAGTAGCTTGGTTCTCATTTTAAAACGGCATGCTGGAATAATATGAAACTTTGTATAACTATAAGTAATGGAATCCGCAATATCAAGGTCGTTAACTTGTTTCTGTTGCCTAGAAATTATAACAGAGAACCAATAGAGACAGAATAAGTTTTTCATAGTATACTTGTGTACGCGCTAGCGCACTGCGCTAATGCCGTCACATTAGTTCTGCTTTGGTGCCGGGTATTTATTATAATTAATTTTATGTATATTTACTGTTCATACGAAAAAGGTGAACAAATACAGATAATTGAACGAAAGAGCGAAGCGAACGAAGTTCTCCGATTCAGCTCGGGCCAAATTTCTTTCGTATGTCTGGATGTCCCGCCACTACAGGCCGCATTTGTCAACCGATTCTCGTGAGATTTTGTGAGCAGGTTCGATGATTACCTATAAGTTAGTATATTTTTTTTGACAATTCAGTTTTTGGACATAAAAAAATGCGTTTATATACTTCTTTTTTAGAATGAAAACATAGAGCAGCAAAGCTGCGAAACAGCAGGTTAAAGTTTAAACGCGAGTAAAAGCGCGGATTAAATACAAAACCAATACACAGATAGTCGAATACAGTCCCAGTGGTAAACAAACATATTTGACACCGTTTAATCGAGTTGATCACTAACAGATGTCGCCTCATCAACTATTATGTAAACAACTGCTAACTAGCAAACAAGTGGAGCATTCAATAGTCAACTGTTTGCTGCAACGGAGTGCAGCCATTAAAACCTCTCACTAATAAACCAAAGGTTGCAAGCGACATTCCCCAGTTATTCAAATATAAGGTAAATAGTTTTGTGGAGCGGCCGACGTAATCTGATATTTCTGTATAATTCAGTTTTGATAAAAAAAATATAAATATTGGTTTAATTTCAGTTCATTTTCATCTATTTATTTCAGTAACAACATACACTGTGTTTGAAAAATATACAAAAATATTAAAATTTAATAAAAAAAAAACCGACCAAGTGCGAGTCGGACTCGCGCACGGAGGATTCCGTACTGTCTTAGCGGACATAAGGGAGCTTCAAACAAACAATAAAAGAAAGTATGCTGATTGTTACAAGATCGGATTGCAAGTGAAGTTGGTATGTGTTTTGACAGCCGTGGATGCGTTTTGCGCCTGAAGATTTGCATTAGCAACGTTGGCGGCTCGGTAGTTCTGCATTGCCGAAACACGTACCATTATCTATAAAAACGGCAAAAAAATCATGTCTGTTGTATGGGAGCCCCGGTCCGACTCGCACTTGGCCTATTTTTTAGTATTTGTTGTTATAGCGGCAACATAAATGCATAATCTGTGAAAATTTCAACTCTCTAGCTATCACTGTTCTTGAGATACAGCCTGGTGACAGACAGACGGACGGACGGACAGCGAAGTCTTAGTAATAGGGTCCCATTTTCACCCTTTGGGTACGGAACCCTAAAAACAACACAATTAAGCACAATTTAGGTAGATTAAAGTTTAAAAACACATTTGAGTCCAATAGTTCAATTAATTAATTAATAACAATTTGCAACAAACAACAACAAAAAATCATGTCATTCATGTATTCTAAAAATAATCAACAATACAAATAATAAGAATAAAACGAAAATCATGTCATTATAAGAGATGTCTATGCATGCAAGCTATGTCATGTTTATGCCTAAAAAAAAACATCAATTGAATAGAAGCACTTCTCAGTTCTCCAGCAAAAAAGCCTTCAACCTATATTTTAAACGTAAGAGTCTTGGTAATAGACTTTAACTCAATAGGCAACTCATTAAATAGAGTAATTCCTTACCCCTGAGAGTGCTGGACCACTTTGAGTTTTGCTGTGATAGGTTGTCTGTAAAGTAGGGTTGCCATACGTCCCGGTACGCCGGGACATGTCCCGGTTTGAAGCATAGTGTCCCGGCGTCCCGGCCGACAAGCAAATTGTCCCGGTTTAAAAATCATATTTATTTAATAGAGGGCTGGACTTGGACTTGTACAGTAATATACCTACAATAAACGACTAAACCTTTAAAGTTACCTATTGTTGTAATAAAAGTTCCTTTTTTTCTACCTTTACTAGTTTTTAGGGTTCCGTATCTCAAAAGCTAAATAACGGAACCCTTACAGGATCACTCGTGCGTCTGTCTGTCCGTCTGTCACAGCCTATTTGCTCCGAAACTACTGGACCGATTGAGTTGAAATTTGGTACACACATGTAAGTTAGTTATCCAAAGATGGACGCGTAAAGTAAATTAATGTATTCTGAACAAGAGGGCCACTTTTGGGCGGTAAACTGGAAAATTAAAAAAAAAAATTCGCTAACTGTATTGTGTGAGATATCAAATGAAAGGAATCGTTGTAAGCATTTCAGATATATTTTTTATATAATTTTAGCAAAAACATATTTGAAGTCATTTTGGAAAAAAGACGAAAATTGACAATCCCCCCCCCCCCCCCCCTTATCTCCGAAACTACTAGACTTAAAATTCTGAAAAAATATGGAAAATAGTTCCTTGCCTAAGGATTACAGGAAAACCTATAAGAAGTTTGAGTATTCAAAGTAACGGGAAAATTCTCAATATTTTTGTTTATTCTGTATGGAGCGCCTGATACTTAGAGCATAGCAATTTGTTTTTCTTGAAATGTCCCGGTCTGAGTCCTCACACTTATGGTAACCCTACTGTAAAGTCGGTTTACGGACGATAATTTTACGTGATATAAGAAAACATTGATGAAAAATTGCACACTTTTATAAATTGAATTGAGCTACCCAAGTTGATTTTCAGACTTTGTCACCACGTTTCTCCCTTTTAGGGGGTGAATTCTCAAAAAACCTGAAACACGTATTTACTCATTTACTCGTATCGTTAGAAATACTCCTGTGAAGTTTCGAATAAAATAGTCGATCTAATCTTGTTTCCCCAAGTAAACTTTGGACCCCCATTTCACCCCCTTGGAGGGTGAATTTTGAAAAATTATTTCTTAGTGCACCCCTACATCGTATAAGGAACCTACGTGGCAAATTTGGAATCTCTAAAACCAGCGGTTTGGGCTGTGCGTTGATATTTCGTGCGCGCAGCCGGCGTTCATCGATTTATAAGACGTTATCACGTCAAAAAGACTTATATTAAGAATTATATTCATCATCATTCAGCCAGCGCTGCACAGTGTGTAATTTTCCTTTAAGTGCGGTCACCTATATTTTATTCCTTTATCCTATAGATCTACCTAAGAACTAAAACTTCTGGGAAGAAACCATGTATTTTTTATGTTTATTTTTGAAGTTATTTAAAAAAATGAGAAATCTTCATAAAAACCATAGAAATGCATTATTTCGTTTTAAATATATTGTGATTATGCATTATACATTGGTGTCTTAAAAAGGGTTGTTATATTTACTAATTTTAGTCAAAAGAAATTATAAATAATCGTTACTAAAAAAGAAAACCCTGAATTTTAAAATTTTAAATTTATTTTTTATTTGGTTACTCCCATTGTTTCTGCATTGCTTTTTAACATGAATCGTTTTATATTGTATTTAGCTATAATATAAAAAAAACTCGGATGCGAACAATGCGGAACATCAGAGATATAATTTTTTTAAGTTTGAGGTTAGGGCTGCTACTTATGTATCCGGAATCCAGGATTCCAACTTTCTTAAACACAATTTTTGACCTCCATGGTAAAATTTGAACTTTCTTTTAATACTGGCCGCTATATTTTTTTTTCTTGAGTACGCTAGTCTTTTATTTTTTCGAGTTTAAAATGTTATCTCGTTGCAAGAATGGAACTTACTCGTGAAAATATTCGTGCTATGATTTATTACGATTTTCGGCGTGGCTTAACGCAACAACAATGCATAGATCAATTAACTTTGACTTTTGGTGATGAAGCTCCATCAAAAACTACTGTGTATCACTGGTTTAGTGAGTTCAATCGTGGACGTAGTATGCTTACGGACGAAGTTAAGGGGTCGCCCGAAATCGGCCGTTGTACCACAAAATATTGAAGCAGTGCGGAAACTTATAATGCATGACCGTCATGTTACGTATCGCAAGATAGAGGCAATTCTGGGGATCAATCAAGCCCACGGAAGTCAAATTATAAAATCTAGTCCATTACCAATTGGTATGCTGAGTGAGCAAGCTTCAGAATCTCATAACAAATACTGGCGTTATGAATCAATATATATAATTATGATAGGGAACACCATACGAGAAAATTAAACCGGAAGACAACTGTGCTTGACCTATTTCACCGTGCTTTAGAATCGTCCGATCCATTCCTATCTATGATGTCACTCAGTACTCGCCAAAAAAAACACAAGCGTTTGGTTCTACCTGAAAAAGTTCTTTGGCTTTTAAAACCATCAACGGAAAATGTAATAAATCACGAGGACTTACTAGAAGCAACCGAAGATGACGAAAATGTTTTTTTACCATTAGAAGAAGTTTTAGTATCTTCGGATGTCGAAGATTAAAGAAAGTGACATTAAAACATAATTCCGTTTGAATTAAATTAAATTAATTAAGTATTTGAAAATTTTAAATTTCACAACCCTATTTCCATAGAAAATCTATGGAACTTTAGAAATGCAATATTTCCGATGTTCCACTTTCAAACAATTTGCTTTTTATTTTGTGTTATTGTTAACTATATTATGCATGTTTCGTATTAAAATCAGATACAGAACCGATAATAATACGGAGAAAACTGCAATTAAGTAAAAATTAAAAAAACAACGATTTCTCTTTGAATATCGTAGATGCAATACCTAAACATTGTATGGAGTTAGATGTTGCATTGTTACTATAATAAAACAAGTAAATATGTAAATCATATTATTATTTTTAAATGTACAAACAAAAACAGTTTTTTGCTGACGTCAGCATAACTTTAAATAACTTCAAAAATAAACATAAAAAATACATGGTTTCTTCCCAGAAGTTTTAGTTCTTAGGTAGATCTATAGGATAAAGGAATAAAATATAGGTGACCGCACTTAAAGGAAAATTACACACTGTGCGCTGGTCTTCCGCAGGACCAGGGTTCAATCGGTGAATGACTAAACCATGGTGTTCGCCTTAATGCGATTAGAGAGCCAGTCCTAAAATATTATACTAAGGTAAGAAAACGGAACTTATTTCAAAGGCCAAGTCCTAAACAAATGTTAGTTCATTTTGAACCCACCCCAAGGTAAGGGACGCGTTAAAGGGTAGGATTAGTACTCCAATCAACAAGTGTTTTATGTTAGGATTCTGGAAAAGGTTATATATTTTTATTTATTTATTTATTTAAACTTTATTGCACAAAATACAAAAAATATGTACAAATGGCGAGCTTAATGCCAGATGGCATTCTCTAACAGCTAATCATTATATATATCCGAGCGTCACACTTATATTTGTAGAAACCTCCTAAACATTCATGTTTGTTACAAAACCCTACTTTAATAAGTCGACCAATACGTAATAACCCAGTAGGTTTCAAAACCTGAAACCTGAAATGACGTTCTCTACATTACTTTGGCTTTCTGAAAACTCATCGCATTAAGAATAATGACGGAATTTTAACGTTTTTGAACTTTCATGTCGCCGCTTTTGAGAAAAAAAGATACAATCTGACACGGCATAAAAAGGTTGCTATAAAAATAGAAAAAACGAAATATTTCAATATCATGTACAAAATAATTTACTTTAAAAACAAAGTTTTAACCGACTTCAAATCAGTAGCCAAATTGCTTCAAGTTTGCCTATAAAATTTGAAGAGTTCCCTCGATTTCTCCAGGATCCCATCATCAGAACTGGATTTTGGTGACAACGGGACCAATCTGGAAGATTCTTTCAAACAAAGAAAGAATTTTCAAATCGGTCCATAAATTACTCAGTTATCGCGTAACAAACACATAAAAAACCACAATCGAATTGAGAACCTCCTCTTTTTTGAAGTCGGTTAAAAAGGACGTAAGTTGCATTTGTTTTGTTTCGTTTGATTTTAGTAAAAATGAATTGTTTTTTTTTGCATATGTAGTCTCAGGAACTTATTTTTTTGTACAAAATGAACATCCTCTCTGATTTGACTATAGTGTGAATAGTCCTGAAAATGCTATACTTATAAGTCTTATAACAATCTTGTACCGGGACTACGTAATCTGCACAACTTTGTAGATTTTATAGGGCACTAAGTAGCCACTTGCATGGCCGAGGAATTAATAAGGTCGCTCATTCTACGCTTTTGGGGTTCCTTCAAAATGTAAACCATATTACGACTAAATCCGCTACCCTTGGGTTGTGTGGAAGAGATCGCTTTTTAGCTTGACAAGAGTACAGTCAGCATCATAAACATGTATACATTCTAGGACCTTATTGGTTGGAGATAAAGTCGAAAAGCGTATACATGTTTATGATGTACAAACTATAGTGACCCTGTGAGCCTGTAGAACCCTTGAGCTTGTCTCACCTATGGATCCAAGTTGTCCGAAGGAGTGTAATGTTTTCACTTTTTTTAAATTCGAGCAACCGAATTGACAAGAAGGTTCTATAAATTATTTAACATAAAATTTGCTCGTTTCTATAGATAATGGTACGGGAACCCTTCGTGCGCGAGTCTGACTCGCACTTGGCCGGTTTTTATAACACTTGGCCAAGAACTTGTAATTGGTTTATTTACTTTATTTTGCTTCTAAAAGTACGAGGTAGGTATAGGTACTGGGTACATTATAAACTTGACTCACTTATTATTTACGTACTTATCCAAGTTACGTGAGACGTGACACGTAGTATTTATCATGATTTGACATGTTTTATTTCCATTCTGTTTTATAATAATTCTGGGCATAATTTAATACTTGTAATTATATTTTGCATGTTGAATTTAAGTCGACTGAATAGTGGTTCCGTAATTATTTTAAGACCTCCAATTGGGTAGTTTCCTCATGTTAAAATTGGTAACGTGGCGTTGCTAAATGGATAGTAAACCATCAAATAATTTTAATAAACTATAAATTACGTACCTTGAAAGTTTAGAAAAAATATGCTTTTTTTTTATTTATTTTTTATTACAACAGCAAATTTAAAGCTACCAATAGAATCCTTACGCTTTTATAGAAACAACATTGTATAAAAATATGGATCTAAGCGCAGTATTTCGCGACCAAAACAGCATTTTACTTGAATTTCCATACCCCTTTACAACCGTGATTTGCCAAGTCAAAATGAACTTTAATGACAATTGTCAAAAATTGACAATTCAGTGTAACAATCTTGCACGATCGTATCGAGTCGGTTGTATAGGGGTAAAACGATTACTACAAATATCACACTGTGACGCCATGATTTAATATTAATTAGTATGAAACGTTTTCGGATGCCGCCAGCGAGGTCCGTCTTGTAACGTATTCTAGCAAATAAATATTTCATTAATTCATTCAAATCGATAAGGGCGGCGACCGTCATAGTTAAAAAAAAACCGGACAAGCGCGGGTTCAACTCGGGTGGGGGTTCCGTAAAATATTGAGAATTTTCCCGTTACTTTGAATACTCAAACTTCTTATAGGTTTTCCTATAATCTTTAGGCAAGGAACTATTTTCCATATTTTTTTCAGAATTTTAAACCTAGTAGTTTCGGAAATAAGGGGGGGGATGGTCAGTTTTCGTCTTTTTTCCTTAATTATAGGTACTTCAAATCTGTTGTTGCTAAAATTATAAAAAAAATCTGAGATGCTTGCAACAACCCCTTTAATTTGATATGTCACACAATACAGTTTGCGAAACTTTTTTTTTTACTTTTCCAGTTTACCTCCCAAAAGTGGCCCCTTGTTAAGAATTCATTAATTTACTTTACGCGTCCATCTTTGGATCACCAATTTACATATGTGTACCAAATTTCAACTCAATCGGTCCAGTAGTTTCGGAGCAAATCGGCTGTGACAGACGCACAGACAGACGCACGAGTGATCCTATAAGGGTTCCGTTGTTTTTCCTTTTGAGGTACGGAACCCTAAAAATTGACGTGCATGGAAGCGAAAGTGCGCAAAAAAAGTGACGTAGGTACCTACATCGGGAACGTCGGACAACAATATCAATAGTGTTCTCTATAGAGGATGCCCTGTAAAGTCGGTGATTTGCTAAACGTCGGGGAGGACTGGGGTAAACACTCAATGTATTTGCTCTGACCTCAATCAGGGCGGTCACTAATTCAAACCTCTCTAAATTGCTCGACGCTTTACCTATGCCCTTCGTTCTATACTTGACCGAGTAAACAATGTTGACAGGTTCTTGAAACTGTCTAGAACATATATAGCATTCCCAGTATATGCACAGTATCAAATCACACCACAGGTTCGTAACTTATGTAAGGAATATCGT
The DNA here is from genome assembly GCA_932294315.1 of Epinotia nisella. NCBI lineage: Eukaryota > Metazoa > Arthropoda > Insecta > Lepidoptera > Tortricidae > Epinotia > Epinotia nisella. The sequence goes on from OW028676.1 coordinate 24,236,133, forward strand.
TTTTAATACAGTTGCTCAAAAAGTGCTACTTTACGTAGCTGTTTAGCGTGCGGAAAGTTGGTTTTCGCGCACTAGTGCTTTTAACTTTTCCTTGTACAAATTGTACCATTAATTTTTATGTCAATAAAAAATAAATAAGATAGAACTGTATTAAACGGCATTTAAACTGTATTAAACTTCATTTGTATTTCAATGATGTTACAGAATGAATAATATAAAAGTTTCAAATTCCTTACTTGTGGTTTTTCTTATTTTTTCGCGACTGTATTAAAAAAAACGTCGTTAGATACACGTGCGGAAATGTCATTATTCACTCGTCCCGAGTCTTACCACTCGCCTACGGCTCGTGGCAAGATATCTCAGTACTCGTGTCGTAATGACATACTTTCCGCACTAGCATCGAAATATACTATTTTTTTCTAATATAAATAAAAAATAAAATAAATAAATAACGTGGGACAATTCACACCAATTGATCTAGTCCCAAACTAGGCAATGGGTACTAGACAACGGCTAAACATACTTATATAGATAAATACATACTTAAATGTCTTAAATAGATATTAAACATCCAAGACTCGTGAACAAACATTCGTATTCACCATACAAATATCTGCCCCGACCGGGGATCGAACCCGGGACCTCAAGCTTCATAGTCAGTTCTTCATATATCCGTTTATACAGCGCTGTGTGTAGAACGTATAAAACTCGAGCCAAAGTCAAGTTCAAAAATACACAGCAAAATTTCATTTGTCGCTCTTGGCCGTCAAAAAACAAGTTTACCGATCCAGGAAACATGCCCCAAGCGAATTATCTTTAGAAAATTCAATCCGTTGTCTGACCGAAGGGTCTATTTGGCTCCAAGGGTCGATATAATATTGCTATGTCATTTATTCATTGTCTTTGGAATTAGTGATGGAGTGTGTGGTGCGCGATAGGCTACTTCTTCATCTTTAAGTCTGCAATGGCTAAAAGTGGCACTGGAAATAAATGTCCATCCGCCGTTTGGGAAAACATTCGTCAGTTTATACGTGTCCCAAAAGTGAACGTCAAGCCAAAAACGGGTGGTAGGCCCTAGATATTTTAGGATAGGACTCGATAGTTTTTTTTTCCTAATTTTTAATAACTGTTATGACTTGGGCATCACCCGTTTTTGGCTTGACGTTTACTTTTGGGACACGTTGTAAAAACTCAAAAATAAAAACCAATTTAATACCAATAAGTTGAGTGAGATACACCTCTAGCATTATCAGGAAATGATGTTCTGTAGGGTCAAACCTTTTACAAGTAGGTACAGTCACGAGCGTTAATTTGGGACCCATTTCCTTCAAATGTTGTTAGAACATTTACAATGCAATAAGGTCGAAAACTTCAGTTCAATGATAATTGTGAAGTGTCAAGATGACACAATTAAATGTCTCATTGAATGGGCCCTTGAATTGATAACGTCTTTGCCAAAAGCTATCATTACAGTTTTCTAATTACGAACATGTGTCATTGTGTGTCAGTGTCAGACAAGAAAATTTATTGAAAACTGTCATTTTCACAAAATACTATTTTCAAATAACAAATATGGCCGGAGAGAAGACAGGGCCTCTAACACGGGTGACAATTAGTCGGAAAAAATCGGAAATGATCGTTTGACTCGTTCCGCCCGGTTGACGTCACTGAGCGGTTTCCCCTAGTCACGTATAGTAACGTAAGTTGTCAGCATGGCAAACATTGACACTCCTTTAAAATATTAGCTTTAAATGTCTTCAGTTTGCTATACGATATTCCACCTTAGGTGGGTCCCAAATTAACGCTCGTGACTGTACCTACTGATGGATGAAACGTGGACGTAGAAATGCGATTTATAAAAGGATTCGGGTGTGTTTTTTGTGGATTGAATTAAGGACATAATTGTGTACTTTTCTGAACAAGCGAGCGAAGCGAACGAAGTTCACAACTTCAGCTTGGGCCAAAAAAAAATTAAGTCCAGCAGTCTAGCTGTTGTCCCGTACAGGTCGCATTTGGCAACCGATTCTTATGAAATTTGGTGAGCTAGTTTAATAATAGGCGTGTAGACACCAAATAAAATAATCAATAATTTAAAAGTGTCCAAAGTTTTAAGAGGTGGTATATTCCATCCCTTTTCCGCAAAACGCACCTTCATATGAAAAGATTGTCATTTGTCATCGTGACGTCACGATCGCCGAGCATTTTCTCTCTCTAAGAAGCAATATTAAAAAAATGTGGTTTCGTATTTTTTTGAGATATCTGAACTCAATTGCCTTCTTTCTTTTGGAGTGATAACACATTTTAAGTCTACAACTACAGCACTATTATATGTACACTCACTGGCAGAAAATTTGGCACAATAACTTTTCGTGATTTCAAACTATAAATTGATTGAATTAAATAATGTTTTTCTGCATAGTAAACTTTTTATAATTTGGGCCAAATTTTCTGCCGGTGAGTATAGATATTTTCATGTCAATTTTTTTTGGAAAACCGTAGGCTCTCGAGTCCTACAGCTCATTTAGTTTTTATTTATGTCTTTCCCGCTCACGGGACATGATGTCCCGGACCTTTGGGAGGCGTGCGTGGGGCTAGGTACCTACAAAGTACCAACTGAACCAACACGTAGAGGCCCTTTTGACAATTTAATGGAATGCAAGGAGTACACCGAGCGGATGCTGTCCCTGCCCGTGTCACGGGACGCACACAGAGACAGCACCCGCTGGGGTGTATAGGGACTATTACTGGTTGATGGAATCTAAATAAAACGGGTTATTGGGTGAAAATGATGGACTAGTGACTGGGCTATTGCCTATTTATGTTATTGTTATAGTTATCATTAGTGTTAAATAATATGAATGTTAAACATATTTATGTCATAAATGTGTTATACGAAAATAGAATTATGCCTATTGTAAATTATGTCATTTTGACCACACACACACACACACACACACGTAAAATAAAATTGTAACCTTCCACTAACTTCTACTGCGACTACTCGTAAATTGTTAATCATAATAGGTATTTAACTAATTTTAGGCGGTGAAACTGTTAATTAATCGTTACTATTTGGTTTCCACGGGACACGCCCAGCCTAGGGTGGGACCATAGCCTCTGTTCTGTATTGCTTTTTCCGGAAATAAAATATATTTCATTTCATTTCATATCAATCGATAATTAGAGTAAAGCAAAATATAGCAAAAAAAAATCAAACGTTACATTATATTAAGTAATTTTATCTCATTTTATTGCATATCAAGTATATGTTAGTTTTTCTGACATAATATGAAACATTACGGACCCATAAACCATGCTATGCTTTTTATGGACGTCCATTAGTACAATTACGAGTCTTGATCGATATCCAATTTCACGGACCAATTAGTACCGGCGAGTCACTTCATATTCGTACGAATCGGCGAATTTACATGTGTAATGTCGGTGATATAATTACTTGCACGAGCTGGAGTTCGTAACATGATTAGCAATATAATACCTGCAATACAATTTAAATTATTTCGGTTGACTAAAATAAAAATACCTACGAGTAAATGATATTTCAGGAGCCGTAGCATGGTTGGCCTTATCACGCGACAAGTGACAAAATAAGAGCGTCGTCTCGTTCTATCGAACGGTGTCAGCCAGTGACGCACGCTCTATATTATCACCTATCGCGTGACAAGGCCAACCATGCTACGGGGCCAGAAGAGAACCTCTTGATACAGGTAAATACTTACTTACTACATAGGGTGTCCCAACCTTACGTGTTAAACCTGTAAAGTTTAACCAAATATTTTTCATTTCACAATACACATACTCTTATGCACACCTCACACAAACGAAACAGTTACAAAGAGAGAGAAACGAAAATTTTAGCTATCTCCTTTACTAAACTTTTGGCACGGATTACAGAATATTTAGGCCTCACAGACTGACTCGGCCTGGCCGCGGCGGTCTATATGGTAAACTTGTCATTAGCTGTCAAAAACGACGCCGTCGTCTCAATTTTTAGGGTTCCGTACCTCAAAATGAAAAAAAAACGAAACCCTTATAGGATCACTCGTGCGTCTGTCTGTCCGTCTGTCACAGCCGATTTGCTCCGAAACTACTGGACCGATTGAGTTGAAATTTGGTAAACATATGTAAATTGGTGACCCAAAGATAGACGCGTAAAGTAAATTAATAAATTCTGAACAAGGGGGGCACTTTTGGGGGTAAACTGGAAAATTAAAAAAAAAAGTTTCGCAAACTGTATTGTGTGACATATCAAATGAAAGGAGTTGTTGTAAGCATCTCAGATATTTTTTTTTATAATTTTAGCAAAAACAGATTTGAAATAATTTAGGAAAAAAGACGAAAATTGAACATTCCCCCTCTTATCTCTAATAGTTCCTTGCCTAAAAATTACAGGTAAACCAAAAAGATTGAGTATTCAAAGTAACGAGAAAATTCTCAATATTTTTGTGTATTTTGTATGGAGCGCCTGACGCTTAAAGCAAAGCAATTTTTACTTTTGCACTTGCTTCTGCAATTACGTAGGCGCTGTAATAAAACTTTAGATTATATAGGTACGGAACGCTCACCACCCGAGTTGAACTCGCACTTGTTTTTTAAGAGCTTACAGAATGTTTTCAATTGGCTAAAACTATTTCAACATTTGGCCCGAATTGGGCCGGTTTCGTTATAAAGGGCAGACGTCAAAGAGCCCATTTGGCCCAAAACGACAATAAAGTGGGCATTTTCCACAAGGCTTGTCCGCACCGCAATCAACTCGGAACGGGGGATATATTTAACTAAACACATTGAATTGAAATCAAATTGGTATTATGCACATTTTGACTCATGAGAGGAGGTCTGTGCCCAGCAGTGGGACTTATATAGGCTGATGACGATGACGATTTCTGTTGTAGCACGTCAGGTTTAAAGTTCCAGTTAAAATATATTTTGCATAATTAATTCGTCATGATAATAACCTTGTCATGGGGTGAGTAGCATGGGTATAAGTGATACGTACTATCGCCCAAGGGTAATGGTTCACACTTTCTGTTCAAAATCGTCTGCACATGCGTAGTGAACGCTCGAAAATAACCCTAGAGGTGTGTACCCGTACCCTTGGGCGATAGTACCTTCTAAGTTGATTCCGATTTGATGTTTGTTAAATATAATAACCCCAGCTCTTGGCAACAAAGTTATCTTATAAAGTGGGTTACATCAAACTCGGTCGCAGGTACAGTCAGCATCAAAAGTAACTGCGCAATCGAAGACGTCAAAAGCTCTTATTCCCTTTTGATAAGGATTTTTGACGTCTTCGTTTATGTAGCTACTTTTGATGCTGACTGTACCTACTTCATAATCATCGTATAATGCCCAGTTAAAAAAAATGCGTTTAAGGGGATGCCTCGATTCTTGTAAACCCGAGTACGAGACACGCATATGTTTTCCGCACATGAGCTCTTTGGGAAAACCTTTGTGTGGACAATTGTGGATTAATAACCAATATGTTAACCGTCGTTAATCTGCAATTTTGAAATGATTATTGTATAAGCTTATTATTAATTTATTGTAAATTACCGCTTGGCATGTAAAAGTGCCATTGTGGCCATTTGCAGAATAAGTAAAAAAAAATAAGATTAAATACTTACTGATATTGAAAAGGGCGGAAAGGTTCTCGAGTGGCGACCACGTACCGGAAGGCGCAGCGTGGGTAGGCCCCCCACAAGGTGGACTGATGACCTGGTAAAGGTCGCGAGAGTCCGCTGGATGCGGGTGGCGCAGGACCGGTCATTGTGGCACTCTTTGGGGGAGGCCTATGTCCAGCAGTGGGCGTATTTCGGCTGATATGATGATGATGATGATATTGAAAAAAAAACTAAATGTAAAATACGGTCATTTCAACGTTATTTCCTATGTCGTTTGATAATGTAGGTATTGTTTGAGTAGGCTGAGGTAAACGGACGTCATAATTCTGTGTAGTGATTGTGTTAGTTTGAGCCGTTTTTGTAGTCGCTAGCGATTCTTGACTTGATCCTCTCTAAAAAATAGTTGAAGCGGCATCATGAAAAAAATAGGCAAGTTGCCAATTGTACGTATTTTTCATTGCATCGTCACCAAACTGAAATTCTAATCTTACCTCAACTAAAGCTAAGGAATAACTTTGTTCTTTGTCTCGGGAAAAAACAATGGAACACTTTATTTATTACGTAGTTAATATCAAGTTTTAAGTTTTGTTAATCCCTCCAAGAAATTGGACGATAAATATAAAATTTCGATACCTACTTTAACGGTTTTGGTTTTGAAACAGTACAAGGCGGTCTGTAAAGTCAAATACACCTTGATACATCTCTGTCTAAAACTGACCACAACCGAACCTCAGGAACCTCTTGTAACTACAAGGTTCGGAAACGAAAAAGCATAGACTAGAATGCATGAACCTTGCCGATACGCGTATGGCATGCTTGTATTTACAATATGCTCCAGCATAGCACCTGAATAAGGTTCTACCTTAGGGTCTCAAAATTAAATTAAAGTCGGTAATAATTCTAACCGCTGTAATGTATACTCAAATATCTCCAAAAACAATCTCACATACAAAATATAAAACTAAGACCTTACTATTCTAAGATGAACTGGCGTTAGCTAGTTTGCCCTAGTGACAGCGCCATCTGTCGGTCCCTTTTCAGACTAACCGCAGGGTATGGGTTTAAAGCTAGGAATTGGACAGCACCTGTTCCCCGCGAGCAAGTTTCACTTGTATGACTTGCGGTCGCGCGTGCCGCTCCCGTATCCGCTTATATAGCCATAAGTGACGTTGTCTCTCCTTAACACTGTTTTTAGGGTTACGTACCTCAAATGGAAAAAAACGGAACCCTTATAGGATCACTCGTGCGTCTGTCTGTCCGTCTGTCACAGCCGATTTGCTCCGAAACTGCTGGACCGATCGAGTTGAAATTTGATACACATATGCAAATTGGTGACTAAAGATGAACGCGTAAAGTAAATTAATGAATTCTGAACAAGGGGGCCACTTTTGGGTAGTAAACTGGAAAATTTAAAAAAAAGTTTCGCAAACTGTATTGTGTGTCATATCAAATGAAAGGGGTTGTTGTAAGCATCTCAGGTATGTATTTTTTTATAATTTTTGCAAAAATAGATTTGAAATAATTTAGGAAAAAAGACGAATTTTGACCATTCTCCCCCCTTATCTCCGAAACTACTAGGCTTTAAATTCTAAAAAAAATTGAAAAATAGTTCCTTGCCTAAAGATTACAGGAAAACCTATAAAAAGTTTGAGTATTCAAAGTAAAGGGAAAATTCTCAATATTTTACGGAACCCTCACCACGCGAGTAGAACTCGCACTTGTCCGGTTTTTATAGTCTGTAATAGACTGAAAAGCCTCTGATGATTTACAATCACCCTTGCCAGTATCCGAACCCACGACCGCCAGCTTCGCGTTCGTAGCCAGTGACAATACGGGTGTAGACTCAAAATTTATTATGACTTCAAAAGAAATAATGCAAAAAATATGCCTAGTGACGAAAATCCCATTCAAATATCTCAAAAAAACACGAAGCTACAACCGTTTTAATGTTGCTTGTTAGAGGGAGAAAACGCTCAGGGATCGTGACGTCACGACCATCGAGCGTCACAGTAAATGACAATCGTTTCATATAAAGGTGCGTTTTGCAGAAAGGGACAGAATACCCCTTAAAACTTTGGACACTTATAACTTTGTGATTATATAACCACTTGCGTTGATTTTTTCTCCATTTGACTACATTTTTAATCCTTTTTCGAGAACATACAACATTATTGATTATTTTATTTAGTGTCTACACCCCTATTGATTCTTGTCTTGGCCTGGACTTGATTCGATTGAATTTCCGATAGATTTCTCATTGAGGCTCCACTGCTGTAGATTGCTGTGTAATGACCCAAGGTTGGAGCTTGATTGTCTGAGTGTGGTTTTAATTACACTACGTAGCGTCGGAGGCGAATCTTTTCCACACTAGAATAACCGTCAGTCTTTGAAAACATATTTTTATTTGTCGCTTCCGATTCAAATCAAAGACCGTTTCGCGCGCTCGTTTAAACGTTGAAATAACGTGTTAAACCGAGTGAAAAGAAATAATGAGTAAATATTAAAAATTTAAAAATGTTAGGCTTCGTGGATTCGAACCGACGACCACAGGCGTACATGGCCCGTTGCTACTAACCAAGCTATCAGAACCATCCGTTTCGGTCACCAAACCTTTAAATCAGTTCCTCCTTACAACGCCTTAGGGAGCCGTGTAGCGACATCTACCTAGAACACTCAGGCTTCCTAACGGTGCCAACTTCTCAAATTATATTGAGAGATCGTAGCAGCGAAAGCAGACGTTACTGCTTAGTACAAAATTAATTTGGCGCATCGTTACTGACGATGTCTCAATATAATTTGAAACGTTGATTGAAACGTTATACGTTGGTGACCACATTTGAACAATTTTTATATGCTCAATGCTCCGAAGCTATAGGTATATAGGCCATTTTTTTTAAATTAATGATAATGACCCTTATAGATCATATGTAATACTAATAAATCATCTCTGAGAGCTCTAGAATAAATAATGAGTAATGTTTTAGACTTTCAGAGAATTTATACTCGTCGAAGTTTTCTTTTCTGTAACAAATAATATTTTACAATTTTGTTTTTATTTATTACTAGCTTTTGACCGCAACTTCGTCTGCATGGAAGTTGTTTATATCGTGCCTCCATATAAACTTTCGCCATGATGATATAGTAGTCTTGGCTGAGACCATGGAAGACTTGAGTAGGTACTATGCTCGATGACCTCAGTAAAGCCTCCGAGCGAGTTGGTCTAAGGATGAACATGGATAAGACGAATATCATTACAAACGTCCACGTAGTACCAACTCCCATTTCAATCGGACATTTTACGCTCGAAGTTGTAGACGATTGAATATAATCACACACACACACACGGTGGAATATAATCGGTGAACAGGAACCCATTTTTCTAATTCAGTAATCGATGGCGGTCACGTTTATGTAGTACTTAAGTGGAACCAAGTTTTTTTTTTATCATAACTAATTTTTAAGTTGAAATTAAATTTTAATTAAAATTTATTGTCACCCTACTAATGGTTTAGTCTGAAAAGTTTAATACCACAAATCGTAACGTAGATAACAAATGGCGGCAATCATTTATTGACGTCTGATCGGTCTAGTTTCCCGCCAAAGCCAGCAAGCACTTGACGTATGTACACTTACGAGTAACTTCCCTTCAATAAAAGTAGGGTGTCTATTTATTCAGTCAGTGTACATTTTACCGATGTTAATTAAGTGTGATTAATTAGATTGTGAGCTATATTGCACGAGATCATACGTATTGGTTTCTGTGTAGATTGATAATTAAGATTTTTGGATTCCTGATCACCAATTATATTCCACCGCGTATACCTAGGACAGACTGTCAAGTTAGGTAGGTCCAACTTCGAGAAAGAGGTCAATCGTCGAATCCGACTCGGCTGGGCAGCATTCGGGAAGCTATAATACGGCACATCTTTTTGTCCAATATTCCGCAGTGTCTCAAGACGAGAGTCTTTGACCAGTGTGTGTTGCCAGTGATGACGTATGGCACGGAAACGTGGTCGCTTACTATGGGCCTCAAAGTCACCCAACGGGCAATGGAGAGGGCTATGTTGGGAGTAGGAGTATCTGCGTGATCGCATCAGAAATGACGCTATCCGCAGCAGAACCAAGGTAACCGATATACTTTAGCCCTCCGAATCGCTGATGACCTGGTAAAGGTCGCTGGAGTCCGCTGGATGTGGGTGGCGCAGGACCGGTCATAATGGCACTCTAGGCCGGCATGCAGGTAGGGGAGGCCTATATGTCCAGCAGTGGACTTCTTTCGGCTGATAATAATATGATGATGAGGATGGTTTGACCGCCCGCAATGACAATGATGGTCAAACCTCCGAGTCTATTAATTTCGGTGATCAATCGTTACTTGCGTTTTGGGATAAAGATGTTTGCGATGTGAGATATGAAGCAGCTTTAAAGTACATAGTTACTCATGAATTTGCACACGTTCTGACTTCGTCGGTTCGAAGTGCGACCGAAGCGATCTCGGCAGCGTGCTGGCGTGAGATTGAACCGATATGGCAACGGTACCAGTCCATTGACAAGAAGAAACCAATCAGACCGCGTGTATTCAAAAAAATAATTTTCTCGTGTTCGTTCCAGTGCAAGTTACGTTGATAATCACGCATGAGTTTGCCCACGTGCTGTCTTCGTTTATCCAAAATGCGATAAAAAAATCGTATTTTTTTTTAATATCGTTTCTGTTTCCATTCTGAACAAACATTTTTTTTTTATTACAAAGACCTCTTGTTAGTGGTCGTGGTCATGAGGCATCGGCTACTGCTGTATTCGCGGCCCTGAAGTCCTTCTCCTTTGTTTCTTGATATTTTTAAAGTGTTTATCAATTATTCTTCCCACTTGTATAACCACTTCCGATGGGTGGTCACTCAAAAGATAAGACGTGAAGGCTTCCGCATGAAACTCATCTATATTTTTGCAGCTATATTTGCTAAAAGGTTTCTTTTTGTTGTAAATGGACTGGTACCGTTGCCATATCGGTTTAATCTCACGCCAGTACGCTGCCGAGATCGCTTCGGACAAATTTCGAGCCGACGAAGTCAGAACGTGTGCAAATTCATGAGTAACTATGTACTTTAAAGATGCTTCATATCTTACATTGCAAGTATTTTCATCCAAAGACGCATGTAACGATTGATCACCGAAATTAATAGACACGAAGGTTTGACCATCATTGTCGCCGCGGTCGGTTAAGCCATAATCTTCCGAAGATCGAAACGACTTATATAATATATTTTCTCCGTTTTGATGTATCTCAAGTTGTATCGTGTACAAAGATATTGTAGTTGGAAGAAGACATCATTGTATTGTTCTTTGAAGTTCCTGAAAAATTCAGAAAACTTAACGTTTTTCACTGGACAGTTGAATGTTTTTGAAATAAATTGAATGTATTTCTCCTCAGAGATCTCAGCTTTATTTAGATGCTTTTCCATTATGATTTCTTATATGATAATTTTAATCTTCCTTTGACATGTAGTTAGGACTACTTTGAATATTGACTTCGACTAACAGAAGCGATCGAAAGTATTTTGACAACATTATTCGTTTTGATAGTTTAGGCGGCATAAGCTATATTCACAAAAGTAATGCGAAAGTAATTTGTTAATTCCCCCGTTTACCTTATTCATTAAATTTGTCTTTTTATCTGTTTGCCCCGTTCTTCCATATATCCCCATGATATATCCCCATACACAATAACATAATCATAGACATTGCAGCAAACAATAATTAAAATGAACCAATAAGATATATAATATCTTTACTTTTTATGTGGTCCGAGGCGAGATTGGATCCTCGGACACGGCAGCGTTGAGTTGACACACGCACTCAAGGCGCATAGCCGCTGGGCTATGACTCAAGTTACGTAGCTGATGAAATTATTGAATAGATTCATCGGCCTGTATTCAAACGTTCGTACCTACCAATAGATGGCGCCACCAGGAACCAATAGACGATATTATATAGATTCATCGGCCGGTATTCAAACGTTCGTACCTACCAATAGATGGCGCCACCAGGAACCAATAGACGATATTATTAACTGCAAATTGCTGCGTATGTTGTTTTAGAAGAACTAAATACTTCGCCTTCAGATCTATAACATTTTTTAGTGCTTATTAGATGCTAGATTATCGACGACCCGTAAGGTGATCTTATTTTTGAACTAATTCATTTTGTAATCGTAATAAATAGTATTTGCAATAGTGATACAGATGACGCTAATATTAAAATGTAACGTTGTTATACTAATGTACGATAGAGGAAATTGAATGTTAAGCACTTTTGGATTCTATTTGAATGATGTTAGGGTCCAATAGTGCTAAACATTAAATTTCCTTTTTTTTTTGACAAAGTTTTTATTAAATTCGGGGTTAAACACGGAGTGACCCGTTTTCATTATCCTAATAATCCTACTAATATTATAAATGCAAAAGCTTGGATGTTTGGATGTTTGTTACTCAATCACGCTAAAACGGCTGAACCGATTTGGATGAAATTTTGCACGAAGATAGTTTATAGACCTGGATTAACATGTAGAATACTTTTTATCCCGAGAATCATCCCCTAGGGGGTGAAATGGGGGGCGAAAATTTGTATGAAGCTACGATATAAAAGAGTTCCACGCGGACGAAGTCGCGGGCAGAAGCTAGTATTTTAATAATGTCTGAAACTCACGGAACTTTTTTTGTAAAAAAATGCGCTCAAAAATATCTCAACGTGCACACCAGCACTAGTACCAGTTGCTTAGATAATGGGCGGCAACGGCAACTTGACCACCTGTTTAGTGGCGGTTATGGTTGAGGTTATGAACGTGATGATCATCATCATCATCATCATCATTGGCTACAGCATCAATGCCAGATGATTGTTGCAGCGCTTAGGAGCCTATGGGTTGCCGCATCTACGTTGGTGGCTATAAAGTCCTATAGCAGCGCGGCATTTCTTGCCACATCGATTGCAGACGAAATGTGAGTCTGTAGGAGGTGATAAAGCACGGCGAAGTCTTTTCTTGACGTGATAACGTCTTATAAATCGTTGAAAGCCGGCTGCACACACGAAAAAGTGTGACGCATTGTCCCGTTCCGTTGACTGACATATGAACACACAGCCCAAACTGGTTCTAGACATTCCAAATGTCTCACGTAGGCTCCTTATTAGGTCTAGGGGTGCACTGAGAAGGATTTTTCAAAATTCTACCTCTAAGGGGGTGAAATGGGGGTCCGAAGTTTGTATGGGGAAACAAGATTCGATCGACTATTTTATTCGAAACTTCACAGGAGTATTCCTAATGATAAATGTGTAAATACGTGTTAAGTATACAATTTTTCATCAACGTTTTCTTATGACGTTATCACGTAAAAGTATCGTCCGTAAACCAACTTTACAGACAACTATATTATTATTTTTTAAATGTGGTCGACTTTTTATAAAACAGTTATTGGAATTGGAATCTACTACCTTCGACGGTAGAGTTGCTTTTCGAATGGAGAACTTTGATGCAATACGGCCTACTCAGATAATATACTTGAGATTATCTGAGTACGTACTGGTAATTTTAATCATAATGCTAATAATACTTAGCACAGAAATAACATTGTAACGTGCACTTATCAAGTACAGTCGAGTTCTCCTATATCTATACAGACGACCTTTCAAAAATATCTATACACATGCACCTTAAGTCAGTAACAATAAATACTGTGTATAGATATTTTTGAAAGGTTGTCTGTACAGATATTGGAGAACTCGACTGTACTAGATTCTGCTCGCGAGTCCGTCCGTATATCATAGGTCCATCCATACAAACTTTCATTCCTCCATTTGACCCCCCCCCCCCCCCATGATATTCGGGATAAAAGCTATCCTACGTCCTTCCCCGGGATTCAAACTATCTTCATACTAAATTTCATCTCAATCGATTTAGAGGTTTAAGCGTGATAAGAGGTAATAGACGCATACCGGGCGCTTTGTTCGCAGTCATTTCCCTCTACTTAGCGGGAAAACCACGGCATTGGTTACGAGAGTAGCGCTAAAAAACCGGCCAAGTGCGTGTCGGATCAAGCAAAAGGAAGGGTGCCGTGCCTATTAAAAACGTATCGTCACAGAAATCTTACGGCACTTACGTCCTTTTCTTTAAGGAAGGCAGTTTTTCAGCAATATCTCGCAATAACCTTTGAACCGATCTTGTTCAAAACAATTTTCGGTGGAAGTTTGCATGGTAGTATTTTTTTTTTTAGTTTTATCATTCTTAAGAAGTTACAGAGGGGGGGGACACATTTTACCACTTTGGAAGTTTCTCTCGCGCAAACTTATCCGTTTAGAAAAAAATGATATCAGAAACCTCAATATCATTTTTGAAGACCTATCCATACACGTATGAGTTTGATGAAAAAAAAATTGAGTTTCAGTTCTCAGTATGGAGAACCCCCAAAATTTATTGTTTTTTTTTCTATTTTTGTGTGAAAATCTTAATGCGGTTCACAGAATACATCTACTTACCAAGTTTCAACAGTATAGTTCTTATAGTTTCGGAAAAAAAGTAGCTGTGACATAGACAAGTAGTGAACTAGACAGGCAGACAGACAGTCATGACGAACCCATAAGGGTTCAGTTTTTTGCCATTTGGCTACGGTCCTACATGAATGATAAATCTCCATGGAACTAATTGTGACTGAATTTTTAATCTATTATTTCTCGTTATATTCTGTTTTTTGACATTAGATTGTTTCTCTAGTAACATTCTACTAGTATTTTTTATACAATTCTACCTCATATAATTTTTATTCTTTGTTTAATAAATTACTCTAAAAAATTAACTGGCGATTTGAAAGTGCTTGTTACTAGGCCTACTTGAATAATGATAATTTTGAGTTTGAGTTTGAACCCTAAAAATGGTTCACAGTCCGTCTTGCACTAACCAATTTTTACCACCGCCATTTCCAGAAAATCTCGTGAATGGCCGCGAATCATTCTTCAGACGTGATTTATTACCCTAAACGTTTTTGTTACAGGTAAATGAAAGGAACATCTGGCCCGGCGCAAAAACAGTGAGACTGAACAATGGATAAACTTTCCGTCGCTGGAGCACAGTAGATAATAAGCCTAAGCCTACAAGGAGTAAAGGCACATTGCACGTAGAACCGATGACCGTTGGGGAAAGATTCTCGAGTGTTGACCACGTACCGGAAGGCGCGGCGTGGGTAGGCCCCCACAAGGTGGACTGATGACCTGGTAAAGGTCGCGGGAGTCCGCTGGATGCGGAAAGCGCAGGACCGGTCAATTTGGCACTGTGTAGGCGAGGCCTATGTCCAACAGTGGACGTCTTTCGGTTGATATGATGATGATGATGAAGCAGTAAAGAAAACCCGTATAACGTCCGATGCGACGCACTCACACAGACGCGCGGTACATCAGTCCGAACTAGCCCTCTAAGCGTAATCTGGCTTGTGTTATGGTCTGATAGAACTGGATTAAAAGGAGCGCAGGTGCGGAAAGGTCTAAAGGGACGCCACAGAGCACAGTAGATATAAGGGTATAGGTTCATACTTATCTGTCGTGTAGCTCTCTGATGCGTTTTGACGCCTGGCATAAAAGGAGCCGCCACAGAGGAGCGCATCAGATAAGTGTGAACTCAACGTACTACATTTATTTTACTAGTCGCTCAGTGAGCTGCAGAACACGCGAGTCTATGTTTTTTCTAATAAATAAATCTGTCAATTCCGAAAAACTGCAGAATCGACATAAAATTCTATATAATTATTTAACCTGCTCACAAATGTTCACGAGAATCGGTTGAAAATGCGAACCGTAGAGGAAAACAGCAGGACATCTGGACATCCGGATAAAGTAAATAATTTTGGCCCAATCTGAAACGAAGAACTTCGTTCGCTTCGCTCGCTCGTTAAATTAAACCCCTGTCGTTCTGTCGCGTCACGGTATAGTATACTATACCAAATTTCATCTAAATCGGTTCAGCGGCTTAAGCGGTAATTTTATCCCGGAAATCATCCTCTAAGGGGAACATCCTCCGAAAGATCCTCCATCCTCTGAAAGTTTGTATGGAGCTATTACGATATAAACGAGTCCCACGCGGACGGAGTCGCAGGCAGAAGCTAGTATTGTATATTCATACAAACTTTGGTACCTCATAAGCGGTCCACGAACTTTAATGTCAACGGAATAAGAATCTGTGTAGGTCATTTTGAGCGTGTTATTTTGCTTAGCTACATCTAATGCTGTCAACTGATGACCTGGTAAAGGCCACTGGAGTCCGCTGGATACGGGTGGCGCAGGACCTGTCATCGTGGCACTCTTTGGGGGAGGCCTATGTCCTGCAGTGGACGTCTTTCGTCTGATATAATGATGATGATGACTGTACCATGAGACTGTCAACAGCGTCAACCGTGTTCGGGTGGATTACACCTCGGAGGTGCGCGAAAGCCAAGTTTAGCCGAAGCGGCATG
This sequence comes from Epinotia nisella, assembly GCA_932294315.1. NCBI lineage: Eukaryota > Metazoa > Arthropoda > Insecta > Lepidoptera > Tortricidae > Epinotia > Epinotia nisella. The sequence goes on from OW028676.1 coordinate 24,252,265, forward strand.
AGTGAGAGGACAGAAGTGGATGATTCACAATCAAGCATACGAATTCGCGATGGTAGAACATCAAGTTTTTCAGAAGTTATTTTTACATTAGAGCGGTTATACACGGTTTTGCAACGATATTAGCGCGCGGTGCGGTACGAGCCTTCAAAATCAGATTGGAATGCGAAATGTACTTGTCAGATTGGCCCGCAGCTGACAGCAAGATGGATGGGCACTCGATGACGGAAATGGGCAGCGATGTAACCCGAATTATGATGTTTTAACGCCGTACCCTGCACTATCTGTTGAAAGTAAGTTGCAAATTGGCTTTTTTGACAACCGACACGGAATATCCGATTTTTCCAACGAGGGAGCAAAGCGACCGAAGTTCTATGCTTCAGCTTGGCACGCTGTCAGCCTGTTCTCCTCTACAGGCCGCATTTCATCAATACTCGTGAATTTTTGTCGGCAGGTTCGTTAATTATAGGGTGAAATAGGGGTCGTGGAGCAAGAAGAGCAAAAGCGAAAAAGATGGTCATACTGAACAACTTTTCCCATGGGACCGACCACGAAATCGCAAAAAAAAAAACAGCTGTTCCATACATTAACTCTCAATTAACTCACAGTTAACTCTTAATTGGCTCTTATTTTTTTACAATTTCGTGGTTGGTCCCATGGGAAAAGTTGTTCAGTATGACCATCTTATTCGCTTTTGGTTCTTGCTCCACGACCCATATTTCACCCTGTATAGATTTTTTTTGTCGAGCTACTGTTTCGAAATTCAAAACAAAAATATATATTTCTAAGACAGTCTCCCGAGTTCTACAGCTCACAAACATAGTCACTGATTACTATACATGTAACGTAATATTACTTCATCCCTGTATAACAGAGAACACAGGCAGAGCCATGGGATAAATACTAACCTATTAAAAATATATTAAACAATGTTCAACTGATGTTGAGCAACGTTATGCCACTTGTACTTAATCATACACAAGCGAACGAAAAGACAAATTGTTCCTTTCGTGAATAAACTACGAAAAATAACAATTATGCATCAAAATATAGCCGGTATATTGGGTAAAAGAGACCTAGTTGAGGCTGCAATTAACGATTTGCAGGCATTGACGGGATATATCGATATTATTTGCTTAAGTGAGACTTTTATAAAGTTTGGGTCAATAAATAATCTTACTATAAATAACTACAGGGTTGCGACATCGTATTGCAGAGAAAATGAAAGAAGGGGGGGCACATGCATCCTTATAAAAAACAACATCGACTTTAAGGTATTGGAGTATATAAAGGCATTCTCTCAAAAGTACGACTTTGAAGGATGTGGTATAGAGATTCCTTTATACAATATGATTATTGTGTGCGTTTATCGCACACCAGCATCAAGCGTTAATGTCTTCTTCACCTTACTTAACGAAGTTCTAAAAAAAATAACGAGATACAAATCCAAACATGTAGTCATCTGTGGAGACTGGAACATCGATTTCATAAACGAGAGTAGGGTTAAGAAGGAATTAACATCTATCTTGTCAAATTATAATTTAAATAATCATATACTATCCCCAACGAGGAAAAAATCATGTATCGATCTAATCGCTAGTAATATATTAGACTGTAAAGCTGACACTTATATGTTAGATCTGTCGGATCATGAAACCTGTCAGATTTTCTCATGCAATGTTAGCACTAATAGTAAATTTAGAGACAAGCCTCGGCTATGGCATGAAATTACAAGAGACTACTGTAAGGACAATATGAGAAAGTTTAATGAATGTATATCTGCCCTAACATTTACCGATGTCACTAATGAAATTGATACAGACACGGCATTTAATGTGTTTCATGACCTTGTTATTTTATTTTATAACTTATGCTTTCCCTTGATTAAAGTAACGAGAAAAAATAAGCCTATAATGAATAAATGGCTTTCTAAAGGGATAAAGGTGTCCTGTGCAAATAAGAGAAAACTACATAAAATAGTAGTTAAAAATTCTGAAAGTAAAGATCTTTTAAAACAGTATAAAGCATATACAAGATTGTTAAAAAGATGTCTTCACAAATCTAGACAAATATCGAATTCTCGTTTTATCCAAAATTCAAAAAATAAATGTAAAGCTTCTTGGCAGTTAATTAAAAAAACCTGTCCTATTAATAACAATAACAATGATTTGATTGAGGCTAATGGAGTGGACCCTACGAATTTAGCAGATACATTTAATAATTTCTTCATAGAATTAACAAATAAGAAAAAAGGTCAAACAACAACATGCCACGCTATCCAGCAAAATATTAATAGTATATTTCTTTCCTCGACTAGCTCTACAGAAATCTGGAAAGTAATTAAACAATTAAACAACACAATTTCTACAGGATACGATGGTATATGCACCAAAGTTCTGAAAGCAAACGCTAATGCTTTATCGGTCCCTCTAGCTCATATCATGAACTTATCATTCGTAGAAGGCGTTTTTCCAGAGCGTCTGAAATATTCTATAGTAAAGCCATTACATAAAAAAGGTCCTAAGACAGATATGAACAATTACAGGCCAATTACTCTTATTCCTGTTATATCCAAAATATTTGAGAGAATAATGTACGATAAGATAATGAATTTTATAACAAAAAACAAAATTTTAGTTGATAATCAGTTTGGATTCAGGAAAAACAGCTCAACGTCTTTGGCATGTTTTCATTTAGTTAAAGAAGTAATTGAAAGCCTAGACAAACAAATACCGATAGTAGCTTTGTTTCTAGACATGAGCAAGGCTTTTGATTTTGTAGACCATGACATATTATTAAATAAATTATACAGATATGGTGTAAGAGGCCCAGCATGGGATTGGATTGCCAGCTACCTTAAAAATCGAAAACAGTGCGTAGAAATTACAAGAATTCTTGGCAGGGATAAAATGACCTTTAAATCAAGCTATAGACCCAATTCATCTGGTGTACCGCAGGGCAGTATATTGGGCCCATTATTATTTTTGTTATATATTAACGATATGCCAAACACTATAAGCCATAACTGCATTCTTTTTGCCGATGATACCACATTGCTCCTTAAATATGACGCAAATGTAGGATTTGGAGGTCAAATAAACAAGGCTCTATTAGATATAATTGATTGGTTAGACGTCAACAACTTACATATTAATGTTAGTAAAACAAAAATGATACAGTTCCAAACATACAGAAGTAAACCCGTTAAATTAGACATAAGGTATAAAAATATAAAATTGAAGAAGTACATTCTACATCATTCCTCGGCTTAACTATTGACCGCTTTTGTAATTGGAAAAGCCATATTGAAAATTTACGCTCTAAGTTGGATCGCTTTATATACGTGCTGTATCGTATTCGCAATGTGGTTTCCGAAACGGCTGCTCGCTCGGCATACCATGGGTACGTATCATCTCTTTTGAGATACGGTATTATACTATGGGGCAACTCAGTAGAAAAAGACACTATATTTAAAACGCAAAAAAATGTATCCGGGTCCTATCGGGAGCAGGTCACTTGGATCATTGTAAATCTCTATTCATAAACCAAAAGATATTAACATTGCCTGCAATGTATATCTTTGAAATATGCATTTTTGTCAAAAAGCATCCAGAGTGTTTTAAAACCAGGACTATAAAATCCAAACGGGGTGCATATAGGCATAAATTATACTTGCCCAACAAGACAAATTTATCACTCAGTGATAAAAATGTACAATGCATGGCAATAAAAATATTTAACATTTTTACTGACGATTTCAAGGCTCTGCCGATCAATTTATTTAGGAAGGCATTATTTGACCATTTAATCAAAAACAGTTACTATTCAACTGAAGAGTTCATGACAAAATGCAATTTATAAGAATTATTACAAGTATAATGATAAAGACAAATATAATGATTAATGTAAATTTATAATGAATGACATACTAATTATTGAGAGAAATTGTATAGGGATGTATATGAAATATGGAAATAGTAATCTAATGGGAATTTAAAATGTATAGGAATATTTGATAATATAGGCGATATCAAATGGATTACCCTTATATCCACCACCCAGATCCTAATTGTTATTCATTATTTTTTAATTATTTTAACCACTTAAGCTGAGTCTTGCATGTACCTGTTTTGTTAATCTTCTTTAAAAACTGCATGCATGACAACACACTTAAATATTTGTACACCATGTCATGGTAAAACAAGATTGGCTATAATCATTTATGTAACATCATTTTGTACTCTTGTTTATACGAATAAAATTTCTGATTCTGATTCTGATTCTGATTCTATTTACGTGCATTATTTATTTATTCATAGGTACCCTGAGCAGTTATAATAGACCAAATAAAGGAGAAAGCTGCCCCCCTATTCTGTAACTTGTTTAAGCTCATCTCAACGCTCACCCACAAATATATCTTGACACCGCGATGCGTATTAGTAACTAAGCGTAGGCAGAGGTCTAATTTCGTAACGGGTGACCTGCGGATAGGCGAAGCGAATAACAGCCCTGGTGTCGTGTCGTATCAGCAAATCAAAGGGCTGGCGTGCGACAGAGAAAAATGGAAAATACTCCACCGACAAGAGGATAACTCTTAAATTTAAAAGACCCTGAGTGACATGCATTGAGGACATCACACCTCATAATTTGCTTATCAGTTGCTCCAAAATGCCCGAACATCTCCGTCCAACGAAGAGTTTCAATAGGTCATTTGTCAAGCTTCCTGCGACAAACTTCACAATGGACAGCGAACAGAGGTTTTAGGCACTGGTCCCACCGCCGGCTACAGACTATAAGCTATCGGCGAGTACCTACTCGCCCAAGAAACGAACAAAAGATAATAGCTCAAGTGTAAATAAATGTATAGTTCATCGCCGGCGGTGTGAACAGCCAGCTATAAACTATAAATATATAACTCTCTCTTTTATTTATACGAAAGCGATTATCTTTTGTTCGTTTCTTGAGCTAGAAAATAGCCGATAACTCATGTCATAGCTTACTCGCTCGCGGTGGGCTTAGGCTGTAGGAATATTTTTTCCTTTTTAAAAATACCGAATTTTGCGAGTACAGGACTTGTTTGTATAAAATCTCGTTCAAAAAAAAAACATTAAGCCCGACGACGAAAACAATTTAGCGACCAATTATATAATATATCTTTTACTTGGGTATATCTCTAACAATTCTATTGTTTGATATTTTTAAAAATCAAAATAATTAGTTAAGACGACCAGTTAGCTTAGTGGGTAGTGACGCTGCCTACGAAGCTGAAGGTCCTGGGTTCGAATCCCAGTAAGGGCAAATATTTTGTGTGATGAGCATGAATATTTGTTTCTGAGTCTTGGATGTTTTCTATGTATTTAAGTACTAGCTTTTGCCCGCGGCTTCGCCCGCGTACTAAAAGTAATTTTAACCGTCTATAAAAAAGGTGCATCTCAGTTTGACCCCTATGTTCCAATTGAATTGCAATTTGGCACAAATACTTTCAAGAATTTTCATGTCTACGATGTTAAATTTCAAAATCGATGCGATTTTCATAATTAACGTCCCAAAAAACCATAAAAACGACACCCATATTGATATTTAGACATTTCAACCCCATCGCACCCCAACAGGGGAGATGGTATTACACGTCCGCCACGTTGAATTTTAAAATCCTTGTTTTCGTAATCAGCGACCAGCGACCCGATAAACCATAGAAACAATACCCATGTTGATTTTCAGACATTGTCAACACATTTTCCCCTTTTAGGGGTTGAATTCTCAAAAAACCTGAAATATATATTTATTTATTTATTTAAACTTTATTGCACAAAATACAAAAAAATATGTACAAATGGCGAGCTTAATGCCATGCTTACTCATTTATCGCTGGGAATACTCCTGTTAAGTTTTGAATGAAATACTCTTACTTAATTTGTTTCCCCATACAAACTCTGGACCCCCATTTCACCCACTTTGGGGGTGAATTTTGAAAAATCCTTTCTTAGTGCACCCTTAAGGAACCTACGTGCTATTGGAATCTCTAGATCCAGCGGTTTGGGCTGTGCGGTGATATGTCAGTCAGTCAGTCAGTCAGCCAGTTTCTTCTTTTATTTAATTATCGGCTCTACATAGACTCTACATATCGACTCTACATATCGACTACCTTTCGACTCTAGATAACGACTCTACATATCAACTTTACAAATCTACTCTACATATCAACTTTACAAATCGACTCTACATATCGACTCTACATATCGACTACATATAGACTATACATATCGACTCTACATAATTAACGTCCCAACACATTTTCCCCTTTTAGGGGTTGAATTCTCAAAAAACCTGAAATATATATTTATTTATTTATTTAAACTTTATTGCACAAAATACAAAAAAAATATGTACAAATGGCGAGCTTAATGCCATGCTTACTCATTTATCGCTGGTAATACTCCTGTGAAGTTTTGAATGAAATACTCTTACTTAATTTGTTTCCCCATACAAACTCTGGATCACCATTTCACCCACTTAGGGGGTGAATTTTGAAAAATCCTTTCTTAGTGCACCCTTAAGGAACCTACGTGCCAAATTTGGAATCTCTAGATCCAGCGGTTTGGGCTGTGCGGTAATTATCGGCTCTACATAGACTCTACATATCGACTACCTATCGACTCTAGATAACGACTCTACATATCAACTTTACAAATCGACTCTACATATCGACTCTACATATCGACTACATATATACTATACATATCGACTCTACATATCGACTCTACATATCGACTCTACATATCAACTCTACATATCAACTCTACATATCGACTCTACATAACGACTCTACATATTAAGATAATCGTCCACAATATTAAATTTCAAAATCGACGCCATTTTCGTAATAACGTCCATAAAAACCATAAAAACGACACCCATATTGATATTTAGACATTTCAACCCCAGCTCACCCCAACAGGGGAGATGGTATTTTACGTCAGCCACGTTAGATTTGAAATATAAACCATAGAAACGATACCCATGTTAGATTATTTTATTATTCGTTAGTATCATAGAACCTGTAGGTACTAATTTTTCGGAGTCTCACACAAATTTCCATCCCCTGTTTTAGGGGCTGAGGGAAAATTAACAAAAAAAAGGCAGGTATTTTTCGTTGGTAACAGAGTCTGTGTACCGATTTTTAGCTTCCTACCTTGAAAACTGCGAAAAGTCCCATATAAAATTTCACCCCGTCTTTTAAGGGGTTGGGTACAGATTTCCAAAAAAAATAAATGATGCACGATTTTTTTGTTAGTCACAAATATTCCACATACCAATTTTTAGCTTTCTACCTTGAAAATTGCGGAATGCTCCATACAAACTTCCACCCCCCATTTTAGGGAAGTGGGGGGTTAGAATGAGACAAAAAGTAGCCTATGTCACTCTCCATCCCTTCAACTATCTCCACTTAAAAAATCACGTCAATTCGTCGCCCCGTTAGGCCGTGAAAGACGGACAAACAAACAAACAAACAAACAAACAAACAAACAAACAAACAAACACATACACTTTCCCATTTATAATATTAGTATGGATTTATATCTATTATATATATCGTCGTCTAGTACCTATAACACAAGCCTTATTGAGCTTACTATAGGGCTAGTTCGATCTGTGTAAGAATGTCCCCTAATATTTATTTATTTATTTATTTATTAGTTACTTCTATGTCCCTACGTAAAACGTCATCGTTCACTTCCTTGAAATAATTATCCATTATGAAAAAAAAACCTTTTGTAAACCGATATTTGCATTTTCTGCGCGCGGCCAACAAGGAAAGCATCTAAGCATATCGATCGAGCTAACATATGTATAAGCGAGTAAGCGAAACAAATTTTGACGGCTACTTGAGTGACTAAATTGAGGGTTTATCTAGTATGTAGGTACATTTATTTATTTGCGCCCTGTAGCCCGGACATTAGGGTGGTACACGGTTGCAGTTGGGGGCTGCAATCGGAAAAAAAGGTAGATACCACTGAGGCATGACGCTAGGGCGGCACTGGTGCGTTCCGTAGGAGATCCCAGAGCCGTCCGAAATGCGTCGAGGAGGACCATCGGGGGGTTTTAGTCGGTGCGAGTCTAACATAACCTCCGCGCTATCCCCGTGGCGTGGAGGTATCCATAACGGATTTTCCTCCCATAAAAAAAAAGCTACATTTATTTTAATACAATGAATTGGGCTATCACGTCCCGCCTTTGATTATCTCTTATCCAATTCAATACAACTTTGCTGGTCCTTATTTTACAATAGGTACAACGAAATTGAAATCAGAAAAAACGGGAACAATAAAAATGCTTCAAGTAAATTGAAAAACTAATGAATGCCTCGTCTAATTGAAGTCTAAGGGACTTCTAGCTTTTATCTAAAGACAAAAGAAACTCAATGACTTCACACAATAGCACTTATAACAATGGCACCACATTTAAATCTTACTGTCAACAACTTGACAAGTCAAGCGCAAGCCAGACACAAATATTGATCCTTATAATAGTTATAATTTATCTGCAGAATAAGCATATGTCCTGCAGTAGACATCTTTCGGCTGATATGATCATACATACATGCTGCAGAAAAAGCTTATCAGAATATTAGTAAACATTAAAAAAATGGACAGTTGTAAGCCGAACTTGATTAAACATAAATTACTCACTCTACCTTTTTTATAAAAAAATAAACAAGACAAAAAAGAGAAATAAATATTTAAATGTGTCCACAAGTACCCAGAATTTTATAATAAAAGACTTACCAGTAAAATATTAATTAAGAAATAAAACCAGATTAGCACCGCCTTCCGGTCCGTTAATAATGTCAATCAAATTATATAACAAACTACCTGAAAAATTAAAAAGAAAGCAAACAAAGGAATTTTATAAATCAATTAAAGCAAATTCTAACAAATTATATTATTCCATAATTTGTGAATACTTCTAAAGCGCTCCGATAACAAATACCTACTGTAACAAATCTCAACATTTCTGTACACATAATAGAATTGTTAAAATAATATTCGTGAATCGCACTGAAACGCTTTTAAAGAGTAATTTTTATAATCCTGAGATTGGGTGGTTTACAACTCTATATTTAGTGCACACGCGCCAGTGATCATCCTATGGACTAATTAATTTCATTCATTACTTAAGGTACCTTTACTGCCACAAAACTGTTAAAACTTAATGATTTTTTCTATTTAAAAAAAGTTAGATTGTATGAGTCATGATATAAAATTAATTAAATTGAATAACTACCCACCAGGAGTCTGATCCCATGAAACAGCAACGCGAGCACGATACTCTATAACATCATCATCATTATCATAATCATCATCATATCAGCCTATAGACGTCCACTGCTGGACATAGGCCTCCCCAAAGAGTGCTACAATGACCGGTCCTGCGCCACCCGCATCCAGCGGACTCCAGCGACCTTTACCAGGTCATCAGTCCACCTTGTGGGGGATCCTACCCACGCTGCGCCTTCCGGTACGTAGTCGCCACTCGAGAACCTTTCCGCCCCAATGGCCATAGGTTCTACGTGCAATGTGCCCCGCCCACTGCCACTCTATAACATGTTTAAATATATTGCACAAATCACAATAAGCAGCTGATGATATAACCCAATGAAAACCCTAAACAAAACCCTATCCCAATAGGGTTTGAGATTAACTCAATTAGAAGTTACGGTTACCACTTCCGATAAGGTTACCATAACAATAGGTTAACCGTATGTTAGGTTAACCCTATAATAATGTATAGTATTAGTATGAATCAACAATATTATGTTATACATTTTAATGAAATCTATCAATCTGACATTCTCATGCAATTGCAATCAAAATTATTATTAAGTATGTTAATGCTATTTTCTAGGTCTAATACGTGAATAAGGTAATTTATTAATTTAATATGTATAATTTTCTCAATACATTTAATTATATTATGAATCTACATGTAAGAACCACAAATATTGAGTGCCCTTTACAGGGTGTCATGTACCTACCACCCTATACTTGCAACACCTTAATGTACTATGAACATGACTACAATATAATAAAGAATAATAAGGTAACCTAATTGATAGGGTTACCAGATCGATACGGTTAACCTTAAAGAGAGGTTTTTCGGTCCCTGGCCTTATGTTTCGACGTCTATGGACGCACGTGAACGAGTTAATTATTTCCAAAGGCATTATTTCCATGCTAGTTGCCAATAAACCGAATGGACTATAATGTTTACTTAGTACGTACATAAAACGTAAAAAAAGTACTATGAATCTCGCAAAAGCGTTCTTTTTAAAACAAAAGGACGCCAAAGCATTTAAAAGTGCCATCAGGTCTAGGAGAATCTCATTATTCTCATACAATTCAATTACTGAGCTATCCAATACTGGCCGGGTTGCGAAAAACTGGGAAAAAGGATTTTTCATCGTGTTCTTAACACTTTCACTACCAAGAACCCGCCTAACGGGTGCCTACGCCCGGCCTAGGCACCCGGCCTACGCCGTAGGTGCTTTCCGCTATGTACGGAGTAAACCACGGGATCGTATCGGCTACGAGCGTAGAGCGTAGCGATTCTTGGCACTGAATGTCTAGGAGATGCGATAGCAGTGCCGTGGTTTCACTGTTCTTAATGACAGATGGTCACGTGACTAAGATATCGCTTTTCTTTTATGTCTGAATATCAAAAAGAACGAAGCTATGTCTTCATAGATTATACAAAAAGCTACGGTAGCCTAGTGGTTCAGGCATGCGGCTGTCAAACGACGGTCGTGGGTTCGAATCCGAATCCGAATGAATTTTTCGGCCGTTAGCTTTTCTGCGAAGGAAAAAATCGTGGGGAAACATGCATACGTCTGCAGAGAAGTTCAAGGGTGTATGTGAAGTCCCCAACCCACACTGGGGACGTGGGGACTAATGCCCGTTCCCTCTCATCCATGAGAGGAGGCCTGCACCGACGTATGTATATAGGCTGGATTTATTCATTTTTTGTCTTTATATATAAAACATAATCTTCACACATCTCTGGTGTATATTCATCCTTATTGTGCCTTTGATAGACATAGATATTAACCCATCCCCGGCCCGTGACGACACATATGCGTCCCTACGCCGTAGTCGCTTTGCGCTACATGCGAGCGAGCGAGCGATTCTGGGTCCTGAATGTGTACATTCAGTGCCTAGAATCGCTACGCGCTACGCTCGTAGCCGATCCCGTCGTTTTCCTCGTATGCAAGGGAAAGCGACTACGGCGTAGGGACGCATACGTGTCGTCACGGGTCGGGAAAGGGTTAAATAAAAGATATTCACTATAGCATGTTTCGGGACTGTTGGGGCTATCTAATCACTCTATTTGTCTCTAGCTATTACCTAGGAGGCCTGTGCCCAACAGTGGGACGTATATAGGCTGATGATGATGGATCTGAACATTTGTTTAAACTATGTCGACCGCATTCAAATCGGTCCATCCGTTTGGGAGCTACGATACCGCAGACAGATACACAGACACGTTAAACTTATAACACCCCTCTCTTTGCGTCGGGGGTTAAAAATGGCAATGGTATAGAGATACTTTAAAACACTGCGAAGGATCTAGGTTTTTTTTATGCCGGAAATCAAGTTTTCCGTTTTAGCTTGGGAAAACATTATTTCGTATGTCCGGCCGGCCGGCTGTCCGGCTGTCCAGCTGTTCTCCTCTTGTGAAATTCTGTCAGCAGGTTCGTCAAATCCATACTTCCATACTATACTATACTAATATTATAAATGGGAAAGTGTATGTGTTTGTTTGTTTGTTTGTTTGTTTGTTTGTTTGTTTGTCCGTCTTTCACGCCAAAACGGGGCGTCGAATTGACGTGATTTTTTAAGTGGAGATAGTTGAAGGGATGGAGAGTGACATAGGCTACTTTTTGTCTCTTTCTAACCCCCCACTTCCCCAAAATGGGGGGTGGAAGTTTGTATGGAGCATTCCGCAATTTTCAAGGTAGAAAGCTAAAAATTGGTATGCGTACTATTTGTGACTAACAAAAAAATCGTGCATCTTTTTTTTTTTGGAAATCTGCACCCAACCCCTTAAAAGAGGGGGTGAAATTTTATATGGGGGTCCAGATATGTAGAGTCGATATGTAGAGTCGATATGTAGAGTCGATATGTAGAGTCGATATGTAGAGTCGATACCTATGTAGAGTCAATATGTAGAGTCGATATGTAGTCGATATGTAGAGTTGATATGTAGATTCGATATTTATAGTCGATATGTAGAGTCGATCTAAATATATAAAAGACTGAAACTGAGATGCACCTTTTTTGTAGACGGTTAACATTACTCTTAGTACGCGGGCGAAGCCGCGGGCAAAAGCTAGTCAAGAAAATAAAGCCTATTTCGTTATGGCTCCGTTGTTCGTGGTCTGATTAATAATTGAAATCGGGCAGGGCACAAAAATGCTCGGTCAAGGTTCCCGCCAGACCAAGGGTGGTAAAAATAGATTGTCAATTTATGCCGTTTCAACTGGACGCTGATTGGATTTCTACTCGATTGCTTGGTCACCAGTTATGAAGCCACAGCAACCGGGAGGTAAAGTCGCGCGACTTTCAATATGAAGGTCGCGGGTTCGGACGCCGGCGCGTACCACTGGGGTTTTTTCAAAAGACTTATGATAAGATAAGATAAGATAAGATTCATTTATTGTCAATAACTGTGTACAAACAGATCACATCTTAAAAATAAAGTCCAACAGTTTGCCCATTTCGGGCGTACAATAGTAAATTATCACATTACAACATTCTTAGTCAATCTAAACATCTAAAATATTCATTTAAATTATAAAAAGATTTCATTAATAGCCACTCCTTGAGCTTTTTTTTAAATTTGATTCCATCTTGCGACTTAATATTATCTGGTAAATGATTAAAAGTTTTAATTCCATTGACATATGAGCTCTTGCGAAGTATAAAGCTAGAAGGTCTAACCGTACATACATCATTTTTATACTGTGAACGGATATTATTTTTAGAGTCACTTTTCTTTATAAAAATGTCATTTCGCTCTTTAACAAATAAACAAATTTGTTGTATATAGATACATGTCAGAGTTAGTATTCCATGTACGAAATATAAGACGATATTTAACAGTGGATTTTCGGTGAAGGAAAACATCGCGAGGAAACCGGTCTAATCCCAATAAGGTCTTGTTTTCTCTTAGGTTGGAAGGTCAGATGGCAGTCGCTTTGGTAAAACTAGTGCCTATGCCAAATCTTGGGATGCTCCTTTGGGGCACGACCTGGATTTAACGCGATCTTGGATAACGGTTCACAATTTTTGATATGACTTTTAATTGTCACTTCGCTCGCGTTTTACAGAAAAAGCAGGCGGTGTCGCGGGATGAAAAGCTATTAGTTTTGTACGCTTTGAACTTTTATTGTATATTCATACAAACTTTGGCCCCTCATTCTCCCCTTTACGAGATAATTTCAGGGATATAAACTATTCTATATCGTTCCCAGTGTCTCAAAGTACCTACTTCCATACCATATTTTATCTAAAGAGCTTCAGTGAAAAAAAAACAGACAGACAGACATACAGAGTCTATTCTGAAAACCGGTTCTATATACTGCTGACTAATACAATACAATACAAATACTCTTTATTGCACACCTCACACAAACAAAGCAGTTACAGAGAGAAACAATACAGTACTTCCCAAATCGTATGAGTACTTCCGTAGATTACCCTCTACATACAAACTTATAACCTCACAGACTTTTCCTCTTTATAGTATTAGAGAATACTCCAGAGAGTCGTCAGCGCGTTGCTAATTCCTTATTGGTTTGAGGATTTGTAATCGCTCCTTTCCTTCGGCAGTCGGGTAATAAGGCCCGTCAGACCGTAGCTGCGATGCTGCTGCTACAGGGCGCGAAGGAAATCATTCTCCGGATATTGCATGATTGAGTCACCTAGTCCTAGGCCGTTGGGGCGGAAAGGTTCTCGAGTGGCGACCACGTACCGGAAGGCGCGGCGTGGTGGACTGATGACCTGGTAAAGGTCGCGGGAGTCCGCTGGATGCGGGTGGCGCAGGACCGGTCAATTTGGAACTCTCTGGGGGAGGCCTATGTCCAGCAGTGGACGTCTTTCGGCTGATATGATGATGATGAGTCACCTAGTGGACCAGTTACGAGAGTGCTCATGCTTAGTATGTTTAATATGTATCGTCGACTACGTGGTCCGGTTTTTTTTGTGGTCCCAGTGCGCAAAAGCTATTTGCAGAAATCGCGACACGTTCTGTTAGCTGATTAAATTAAAATATTGAATATCTTGATAACAACAATAGTTAAGTTGGTACTACCTATTTTATACAAATGTAATAAATATAGAGGCCTCGGCAGAGAGTACGACTTTGTACCCTTTGGCGTCGAGACCCTCGGTCCGTGGGGTCCCAGTGCGCATAAGTTATTTGCAGAAATCGCGAAACGTCTGGTCGATGTAACTGGTGACCGAAGAGCTGGCGGCATTCTCGCGCAACGCATCAGCATTGCAATTCAGCGAGGAAATGCCGCCAGCATCCTTGGTACAATGCCTCGAGGGCCTTTTTAGGGTGGTGTACTTCAAGATGAAAAAACGAGACCCTTATAGGATCACTTTATTGTCCGTCTTTATGTCTGTCTGTCTGTCAAGACCCTTTATCTCGGGAACGCGTGGATAAACCGACTTGAAATTAATTCCATATATTATACTCAGTTGGTCGATCACGTTACGCATTGTACGCGCGTCGGGTATATCTAAATGTTAATTTTTATATGAAAAATGACAGTTGGGTCTACCCGACGCGCGTTCGGAACGTTACGTGATTACCCCCCAGGTCAACAAAAGTTGTAAAAAATCAAACTTCAAAGTTAACGTAAAAAGAAGATACGGCTATTTATACTGCAAAAATAGTACATTTCGATACTAGTGCGGAAAGTATGTCATTACGTCACGAGTACCGAGATATCTTGCTACGAGCCGTAGGCGAGTGGCAAGACTCGGGACGAGTGAAGAATGATATTTCCGCACGTGTATCGAACGACGTTTTTTAATACAGTTGCGAAAAAATAAGAAAAACAAGAAGTAAAGAATTCGAAACTTTTATATTATTCATTCTGTAACATCATTGTACAGTAATACAGTTGAAGAAAATGATGTTTAATACAGTTCTATCTTATTTATTTTTTATTGACATAATAATTAATGGTACAATTTGTACGAGGAAAAGTGAAAAGCACTAGTGCGCGAAAACCAACTTTCCGCACGCTAAACAGCTACGTAAAGTAGCACTTTTTGAGCAACTGTATTAAAAAGGTATATTTCGACACTAAAGATAATCAAAATTTATAGGGATTTTACCTACGTTCAATTGTTTCTTTTCCGCTTCCAAAAAAGTGGACGTGGATTATTAGGCCGTGCGTTATCACGTTATCAGTGTAAGCTGCCCGACAGTCCATCAACGCCATCTATGTATCAGCGTTAAAACTTCAAGCCCTCCCATTGACTGAAACGAACTCTGTTACGAGCTGTTGTGAGTTTCGTTTTGATTTTCCTAAAGACCGCTAGATGGCAGGATTATTTTGTTTGCTCAAAGTTCCCTAGATAACGCTGTTGTCGCTAATTTAAGTACTAATAAAATAGAATATCTTTTATTTCGGGTAATAGACCCATACCTAATGATGTGTCAGTGACAATGATTGCTTATGATAGGTTAGTAGATATAAACATGAGAGATTATAATGGTAATGACTAATGATGCTTTATTTGACATATTTGACTGCCGTTTTATTTTGCTGAATTCAGTAGGTATATCAAAATCGGTAGGTATCGTATTCAGGATACTGTTGGGGCTGTTCCAGACCCAGTTCTGTAACGACGCTATTTCCTCGGCAGTGCCTGAAGTCCGTCCGTGCGTGCTTCAGGGAACATTTCTGACGCACAACTCATCGCGGCAGATCCAACAACATCCTGAATGCGTTATTATCAGACATCGTACATTTTGTAGCATTTTCGGTGCAGCATGGTTGTGTTTGGAATACATAGGAAGCTCCGGCACATCTTTTCGTCCAATATCCCGCAGTGTCTCAAGACGAGAGTCTTTGACCAGTGTGTGTTGCCAGTGATGAAATATGGCACTGAAACTTGGTCGCTTACTATGGGCCTCATAAGAAGGCTCAAAGTCACCCAAAGGGCAATGGAGAGGGCTATGTTAGGAGTTTATCTGCGTGATCGCAGCAGAACCAAGGTACTTAACCGATATTATAGCCCTGCCGAATTGCTAAACTTAAGTGGCAGTGGGCGTTGTACGTAGAACCGATGGCCGTTGGGGCGGAAAGGTTCTCGAGTGGCGACCACGTACCGGAAGGCGCGGCGTGGGTAGGCCCCCCACAAGGTGGACTGATGACCTGGTAAACGTCGCGGGAGTCCGCTGGATGCGGGTGGCCCAGGACCGGTCAATTTGGCACTCTCCAGGGGAGGCCTATGTCCAGCAGTGGACGTCTTTCGGCTGATACGATGATGATGATGATGGTTGTGTTAACGATCAAAATGATTAATTAAGATTAATTTTAACATTATTAACGCTAATTAAGCATTACTTACAATTGAAATTGTTTATACCAATTCCGTTAATAACACTACGCTGCACCGAAAATGCTACAAAATTAACGATGTATATTGAACGCGCAGGGCGATATAAGCTCGTATAGTATACCTAGTTGACCCACAGGCCGCTTGAATATAATAATTGACAATAGGCTTTAAATAAGGTGGTTTTCACACTTTATGGCATCCTAATACCCTAATATTACCTTATTTAAGATCTTAAGTGATGAATAACTGTAAAACGATAAATGCCAAATACTTATATCGCTATTCACTTAAACTCAAACTCAAACTCAAAACATTTATTGCACACATAAAATTACAAGTAACAAAATGGACCCCGTAAGGGCACAGCAAAGAAACTTATACCTAGGTTACATCTAGGTTACAGGTACTACCTGGATACTCTTATAATAATTAATTTGGTAGGAATTTGGTACTTCGCTTAAAGTATGTACCGAAAAAAATTGAGTTGTGGCCGTATAGTCACAAGGCGAGATATGCATGGGTGCATGTTGAATGTTGATACTGTTCACTTTATTAAACACCATGTAAAACAAACGTAAGCAATTAAATTAATAGTTTATGTGACTGTACATAATGAGTCAAAGTCAAAGTCAAAGTGATTTATTCTTCAATTTAGGCATATTACATGCACCTATGAATGTCGATAAACTACCACCGGTTCGGAAAGTAAACCTCTGCCTCGAGAAGAACCGGCGTAAAAAACTCGGCGAGGTGTCATTTGAGAAAATTTTTGATTTGTTTTTTTTTGAGATGCCTTAAATCACGAGTGTCGTTTTATGAAACAAGCGTCAGCGAGTTTTCATAATAGGATCACAAGAGTGTTTTAAGGCCTAATTATCTACAGTTGCATACACTACTTTATCTACACACATATCTAAATTACTAAGTTAAACATGTGGAAGAGCGGGGTCTCTTAACACAAGCTTGCTTAAAAAGAGGCACCAACTCAAACTTAAATATTATAAATTACCTAGGTACTGAATTTTTTTTTTGTTTTTTTTTTAATATAATAAATCCCCAATGATGTGTTCGGGAACCATTAGCATAACCTCCATTGCACCGCCAGAGACAAGTAATTTATTTTTATAAATCTTATTGTTATAATGCTGGTCATTAGGTACTGCCAGTTTCTGAACGCATTTTTGCGGGTTTATAGTATGTGTGTAGATAAAAATAAATATAGTTCTCAACCCTATAATAAGCCTGATTACATATTGATATTGCGTTGTGAGGTAGGCACATCTGCATTTCGCCGTAACCTTACAGCCTTAGAGGACCTAAAATAAGGAATAACAACAGCTTCGATTTTACCAATCAATGCCTATAAACAAATGCGAACGACGCTTTGGCTCCGTGCCATCCGTCGAGTCGGATCATCGAATTTTCCTCCCGCAGCGAATCCCGATAGGAATACGGGAACGAAGCGATTTTTGAACGGCGCTATCTCTCAAAGTTGCAAATGGAACTGAAGATGGTTGTTGCTACAAACAAATGATGCTATTTGTGGTTTGTGGGACAGGTGTTTGAGTTTGCGGTGGATGGAACAAATGAGGATTTTATAGGGAGCGTCTATTGGTAGACAGAATATATAATAATGAATGAAATGAAATGAAATGAATGAAAAATGAAATGAATGAATGAAAAATATTTATTCCGGAAACATAGTAGTCCATGTAGAGTATTATATCATTATTGTTATTAATTGAATTAAATTAAAAAAGATAAAAAAAAAAAAAAAAAAAAAACAAATAATATATTAAACTAAATTAGGTACTACAGGGAGACCTTTGGGCCATCGCGGGTCACCCCGATCCCGCGATGACCGGCCTATGGTACTCCCTCCAGCGCTCATGTAGCGGGCTGGCGTCCCACTCTCTGACCGCCGAGAGCAGTGTGTTGGAGGAAGCATAAATAGCCTTTCTGGCGGTGGCGGTCCTCGCGCGCAGCAGCGCGGGCCAGCCCGGCGCGCGGCCCTCCGCGAACATCGCGCTCGCGCTGCACCAGCGCGGCAGCCGAAACAAGGCGCGCCACGCGTCGTTGTATTGCACGCGCATGTCTCGAACGGCAGCGCATGTAAAATTTGACCACAGTTCTACTGTGTACACACTGGTACAGAAGCTCAGGAATAGCTGCCTTTTGACGCTCTATAGGTACCTACTTACGTGCAAAAGGCCCTCTATTGACAGTGACGTGCCGGCCGCGCAACTAACTAACCATATGAAATGTATGGGTATAATTGCCGTTACACAATGGAAAGAAAGTTAAAGCGTTGACAGCGAGGGTGGAAAACAAAACGGTGCCCAACTGAGGCCAGAACAAAAACAATAGCCAGACAAAATGTGAATAAAACGAAACTTCTGATAAATATTAACATGTCAAAATTAATCAAAGTCAAATGTAATAAATATAGAGGCCTCGGCAGAGAGTACGACTTTGTACCCTTTGGCGTCGAGACCCTCGGTCCGTGGGGTCCCAGTGCGCATAAGTTATTTGCAGAAATCGCGAAACGTCTGGTCGATGTAACTGGTGACCGAAGAGCTGGCGGCTTTCTCGCGCAACGCATCAGCATTGCAATTCAGCGAGGAAATGCCGCCAGCATCCTCGGTACAATGCCTCGAGGGCCTTTTTTAGATTTAACTTAGTTTTAATTTATCTTAGTTAATGTTAATTATAATCTTGTATTTTTATTTCAATAAAATAAACGCTCACATCAAAGTCAAAGTGATTTATTCTTCAATTTAGGCATATTACATGCACCTATGAATGTCGATAAAGACCACCGGTTCGGAAAGTAAACCTCTGCCTCGAGAAGAACCGGCGTAAAAAACTCGGCGAGCTGTCATTTTTTCAAAACAGTACCTATACAATAATATCATTTCAGTATCAGAGTATTATAAAATTTAAAAATTACATTGCTACAATAGAAGTCTATTTATTTTACGACAGATTTCTAGTGCAGGATTTTATCGCTGCCAAATATCCCTATCCATGATGTAGTCGTTTATCTTATAATATGCTTTTGAAATAAGTGTCCGTTTTACGACAGATTTGAATTTAGAGTCAGTAAGTTCGGTAATGTGTTTTGGAATTTTATTTTAGAATTGTATACTATTTCCCAAGAACGACTTTTTCGCTTTTACTAGCCTGTAAAAAGTTGTTTTGAGCTTCCCTGCGCTTCTGGTAATGTACGTATCATGAACTAAAAAATGGGTCAAGTTACTAGTAAAGCTTTTTATTACATAAAATTAACGAAAAAGCGCAAAGCGCACGCGCGGCTGTGGCCATTTTCGTCCGCGTCCGCAGCCGTCTTTAGCTCTCAAAAGGTTAACTATTGTACCTAACTATATTTTTTTTGCAATCCTCTCTACTTATAAAAAAAATGATTTTATAAGTATAAACACGCCTTCCTGTTTGATAGTCATTCAACCACTCGGCTGCTGTCTCGACACGGCAAAACAGGAGAAGTGATTGAATACAAAAGTTTTTTTTCCATTATCATCAAAATATTGAGGTCGTTATTTGTAAATCAAATCATAATCAATGCGTCTTCCGCTTATCAACAATTCTTTACGATCTTTTTTATAGTAATAGATGCGTGAAATTTACGAGAGGCCCACCCGATGGGAATAGGCCGGCTGTCCATTGACGCAGGCAACATAATTAACAGCCATACTTCATGCTAAACTGGCGCGCTTTGCATATACACATATTTAAACGATTACTTTACATTTTTTTTAATATCGTTTCAGACCATGTACAGGAATAGTTTAAATATGCATAGTTCAAGTTTTTGTTCGTTCTTTTTGGTTCGCATATTTGAAATATATTTGCGTATGACGGTGATGGCTTGTATGTATATACTCCTGCCAACCACAAAACGGTAGCCAGGTTTTATAGATATATAGCTAAATCATGTATTTGGTATTTTACAGTATCAAGCAAAAAAGTACACAAAAATAAAACATATTTAAAGATCCATTGACCTTTATTTCAGTAAAGTAGCCATGTAAAAATATGTACAGTCGCCATCAGATATACCGGAGCGGCCAAAGTGCTCACAAATATCTGAACACGTCTCTATTGTCGAGGCGTTAGAGACGTGTTCAGATATTTGTGAGCACTTTGGCCGCTCTGATATATCTGATGGCGACTGTACAGCCCGTGAGGACAATACTAATGAAAATAATTTAATTATTCTTAAATATGATTGCTGGTAAGTTTGATTGTCCCCTGACAAAAATACTTACCGACCGCACCAAACCCCTACTTACTATTAAATACTAACCTAGAGTAAGATTAACCAACACCAGTGGACCACGTAGTTGTCTTAAAATTGAAATAAATAAATAAATTAATGAATATTAGAGGACAATCTTACACAAATCCATCGAGCGCCACAGTAAAAAAAAATATATCGTGGGACAATTCACACCAATTGATCTAGTCCCAAACTAGGCAAAGCCTGTACTATGGGTACTAGACAACGGAAAACATACTTATATAGATAAATACATACTTATATAGATATTAAACATCCAAGACTCGAGAACAAACATTCGTATTCATCATACTCGACCCCCCGACCGGGGATCGAACCCGGGACCTCTAGCTTCATAGTCAGGTTCTCTAACCACTAGGCTATTCGGTCGTCAAATATAGTAACAATGAGACTTGTGTTATGCGTACTAGACGACGATACACTTCATTCTACGAGCTACTGAATCACTACATTTTGACCTGTCACATTACTATTGTGTGGAGCAAATTATTACAATTTCATCATAAAAAAATCTGGTCTTCTTACGCAACTCATTCGTAACAGTGAATATGTATTTATACTAGGTTAGCCTGTAAGTTTTCTCCGATCTTAGACGAGAAGAAATGGTCCTGTCATTGTCTTCCTTATTATAAGGAATGCTGCAAATTATCACGTTTCGGTTGCGGCGAATTTAATATAAAATTGAACCTGTTTTTGTCTCAAATTTCAGCTCAATCGGAAACCGGGAAGTGAGTCAAATTAAACATGCCAGATTTGATTACAGGCACATAGACAGGCAGACAGATAGCTGACACCGGAACAGGTGAAACTAAATAAAAGCTTGTAATAAAAAGGAATACGGTGAAAGCAGATTAAGTGTGATTCAGACATACAAAAAAAACACATTTTCTAGAAAATACACGGGGGTGATACTTCTTGAGGTGCTATATCCATGGACTTCCGCATGACACTACTTTCTGGAACACCGGGTATAAATACACATACACAGGTACCATACATACAAATCATATGGATATGTTATATTGCAAAATAAGTAATCAGGCAGATAATTTATGCACTCACCGGAAGCCTTAGAGCATACATCATCGACATTCATAGGTGCATGTAATATGCCTAAATTGAAGAATAAATCACTTTGACTTTGACATAACGGAGTAGCCTTATTGTCGTGTTTGCGTACAAAAAAGTCTGCCGAATTTTGCAGGGGCGGGGGGCATGGGGGGGGGAGCATCTTAATAGGATATTGAAAGTCAATTATATATTAAAAGCTTGAAGTGGTTGAACGTTTATAATATCAAGTGCTTAGTGCACCATGCGGGCATTTTTATGATCAGTGTTCTCTTGCGAGGCGATTTTGTGAATGACCATTAATCGATTGTGAAATTGTCTTTGTATGATTTTTTGCACATTGTGCAAGATTTTCTACAGAGGGGTAAGTTACTGAAAGGCTACTCCAGTTATGTATGCTCTAAGCCGGAAGCTAATTCCAATAAATCTGTGATCTGTTGATCTAAATACTCTGCTTCTCCTTTTTCAGCAAGAAGTTTCAAAATCTTTACTTTAACCAACGGAAATTACAATTAAAAGACACTGGATAACTATAAAATAATTAAAAAAACTAACAGTGACCTTTTGTTTCCGTTACCAACTCGTGATACTTTCCTAAATGCCTCTCTGCTTTAGCTCGCAAATCGCTGGACGTTCGGCTTTCCGTGCCCACCGTTTTACGAAACAAAGGAATGGATTTGGCAATTTGGGTCACGGGTGCGTTTTTTTACGACTTATTTTTTCTCTCTCCAATTTGTTAGTAAATTCGACATGACGTGGTACAATTAGGTTGATGCTATGTTTTGATTTCGTTTGCTGCCGTAAGAACGCTGAATTTCCATCGTGATTCACGACATTAGGCAGTATCTTGCCAATTTCTTTTACTACTTCAAAGTCAAAGTGATTTTATTCTTTAATTTAGGAATATTACATGCACCTATGAATGTCGATAAACTACCACCGGTTCGGAAAGTAAATGCCTCGAGAAGAACCAGCGTAAAAAACTCGGCGAGGTGTCATTTTTTCAAAACAGTATACAATATATCATTTCAGTATCAGAGTAATATAAAATTTTAAAATTACATTGCTACAGTAGAAAGCCTATTTATTTTACGACAGATTTCTAGTGCAGGATTTTATCGCTGCCAAATATCCCTTTTCATGATGTAGTCGTTTATTTTATAATATGCTTATCATATGACTTAAGTTTTGAATGTAATAATAGCGCCACTACAAGAAAAATTAAGTTAGCATATCTCCTTCTGGATAAGACTGGCTCAGGATCAGGACGGATACTCGAAGAGAGGTATGGTCAGCACTGGGCGATTCCCTAAAAGGTACGGGAGCGTTTTTCAAAAAAAGTGTACATGAACTTTTTTTTCAGAATTCGATTTTTTTGGGTTTTTCTTACTATCGATCCTTATACAAGAATTTTTTTTTCCCAGATTTTACTATGTAAGTTTTTTCTTCCAGTGCGTCACGACCATATAAATAAAAAGAACTGCATACCTACAAAAATGTGACGATCTGGAATGGAATATTTTGGACACTTTGTTTCTTGTATGAGGATCGATAGTATCAATGATTCTGAATACGAACCTAAAAAAGTCGAACTGCGAAAAAAAAAGTTATATACACTTTTTTTGAAAAACGCTAACGGGCTGAAATTGATGATGATGATGATATTTACGTCTCTCATCAACATCCTCCTAGAGTTTTCCTGGAGCCGTAGCATGGTTGGCCTTATCACGCGACAAGTGACTAGATAAGTGCGTCGTCTCGTTCTATCGAACGGTGTCAGCCAGTGACGCACGCTCTATCCTATCACCTATCGCGTGACAAGGCCAACCATGATACGGGGCCTGGATGTGCCTAAAGGAGACCGGGCTCCACTTTGACACCTAATCCTAAGATTTGACGCATATCTCTCTGTCGTCGCTTAAATACGCAAGTGCGATTGAGATAGATATACAGGAAATAACTAATCTCGTGTTTTCCGCTCTGTGTGGCAAGGAGGAAAAATTTAAATGAAAAAGTACGATTTGTTATCTTATAAAATTTTTCCCCGATACATAAAATTAATCTCCTTTCCCCATTTTCCCATAATACATACTACGTATCTACTGTATTTTTTTGCAATTCCTTACCTTAACTAATATAATTATAAATAGGTAAAGTTTGTGTATAGTATTCGAGGTAACAGTTTATTACATTGACCACTACAAACAATTCTTCGAAGCTCTGCTTTCTCATATGCTTCTGTTAAGAAAATGTAAGTATAAGTACAAGCGGTTTCAGAAGAGTTGAGTGCAAATAAAGCGTATTATATTTCTAGTGCGGAACGAAGTGTATTACATGCTCTCAAGTCGGACTAAGTGCTCTAACGGAGACCAATGTCGATCAACGTATTGCGTTCCAATATGATATCAATGTGTCACGGGTGAACAATTGACGAGCGCCCTGCTAACGTGTAATGCCATGTTCCCACATACCTTTTTTTTTATGGGAGGAAAAACCGTTATGGATACCTCCACGCCACGGGGATAGCGCGGAGGTTATGTCGGACTCGCACCGACTAAAAACCCCCCGATGGTCCTCCTCGACGCATTTCGGACGGCTCTGGGATCTTCTACGGAACGCACCAGTGCCGCCCTATCGTCATGCCCTAGTGGTATCTACCTTTTTTTTCCGATTGCAGCCCCCAACTGCAACCGTGTACCACCCCGAGGACCCCTTTTAGTCGCCTTGTACGACAGGCAGGGGATACCGTAGCCGATGTTCCCACATACCTACAATCGCGAAGCGGGATTGTTGAGCCACTTGATACTTTACTGTTTCTACGTTCTGGTTTTGCTAAACGACAATTAAACGCAGAACTAGTTTTTGATGTTTTCCGACCAATAGGATTATATTCCTGACGGATCGAATTAGTGTCTCTGTGTTTCCCGTCACAACTACTAAACAGCATAAACTGCAGCACAGTTATCACAAGACGGTCCGCGAGCAGTGCCACGGCAAGATAATCCGTCTCTTTTTAATTAAAACACTTAGAAAGAGAAGGATAGTCTAGATCTCACCACGAAACAGCTCGCGCGCCGTCTTTGGATAACCGTGCTGCACAGATACCTAGCTGTCATATTGCCCCATCTTTTGATCAAAACGATTCCGAACTAAGGAGGTTGTAAGAAAAAATGTCGTAAACTAAAGTCGATACAACGGATGAAAAAGCAGCCATATAGTTAGAACCAGATAGTAATACAAACTTGATCCGAAACATATTATTTATTGCATATCACAAACCAAACGACAGGTGAAAATATACAAGGTATACATGACGCCTTTCAAGGTCATCAGCAACTTGTTGTTTGAAGTTTGACTTTAACTTTGAGCAAAGTACACTAAATATCGATTGCTACCAAAATGATCAGGAGAGCCAAAATTACTGTATGTGTATGGCTAATATAGATGTGCTGAAGCGCCACATGCAGAGATGTGATATTGACCCATCGCGCTGGGAGATTTTGGGTCAAGATCGGTCAAAGTGGAGACATACAGTGAAGGTTAATGTGCAAGCCTTCGAGGAACGAAGACATAACGAACTCGACGCTAAGCGCGAGGAGTTGAAGGCTCGACCACCTGCGGCTATCCACTACAATTTTGTCGGAGGGGTGCTGACCTGTAAGGAATGTGGTCGCACATTCTCTGCAAAGATAGGCTACGTCAGTCACCTGAGAGCTCACGAACGACGCTCCAGTTAGCCAGAATTCTTTTCTTTTTCCAGTCGCCGTGGTCGAAATCGGCCAGGATGATCATGATGATGGGTAGGTATATGTGTTTCTTCAACGTTATTGCCGGTATATAATAGACCTTTACAAAGCTTCAGTTTTAATGTTGGACGTTCGCTTTGTAGTTGCGGAAATTGCTCGTAGAGCCATGGCTCATATGTGAGTCATCGTCCTTGGACGTCATATTCATATTGGTATCCGAAATGTCGTGCAAGACTGACCTCTTTTGAGTTTCCGCTCGTGGTCTAGTTATTTCAATTGGACTGTTGACTTGCATCAAGTATTAGAAATACATGTTCTGTGCTGAATATGTAATAATTCGGTCTGTGTGGATCTGTACTTACTGATTCAGATGAAATAAGGTAAGGCCATATTTTGTATGACAGTTGACAGTAAAGTTCAATCACCGAGACAAATTGTGTAAAAAGCAACTTGCGGAAAAGCGGTGCTCTCTTAGTACAGAGGGAAATGTATTCACGTACAGTCGCCCACACTCCTAACTGACCATTCGTGAACCTTATTTCAGTGACATAAGGTTCACAAATGGTCAGTTAGGAGTGTGGGCGACTGTACCACCGTAGAACCCTGTCGCAATTGACAGGCCGCCGTCACTCAAACTCGAGTGATAGTCACCTTATTGCGATAGGGTTCTACGGTGGTACGTGAATACATTTCCCTTACTGTACAAGTGTCCTGAACGTTAACTCGCGTGTGAAACAAGCGTGTAATACACATCTATATTGAAATTGTAATGCAAAATACGCGGCTTTAATCAACCCACTAGTCTATACTAAAAAATACCTTTGCTTCTATTTTAATCGAGAAGAAATAGACTTTTTTTTAACGCTAAAACGTAGAGCATTTAATTGAGTAAGTCACCTATTTCTTGTTGTTATTTTATCACGTTAGCCAAGACACAACATGACAGGGTTTTTATTAAGAATGAATAAATGTTACAACATGAAATTCTAATGATTGTAGAAGACAGACAATAAAAAGGAGTTAACATGTCAACAAAACCCAAACCCATTTGGAGGATTAAAACACATCACGATATTATATAGGGGAGAGGGGGGCAGCCTGGTACATTTTTTACACTCATTAACGTATTCCAAAATACTACCCATAAAAACCAGTTTTAAGCCTCTACACAACAACGTATGTTATTAACCTATGTAATTAATGCATTTTCACATGCCCAAAGCTAAAGACAAAGGTACAATTTAGAATTTTGCAACTCGAGGAATAATGTTCAATACTGCCCCAAGCGTGGGTAGCTTTGAATTTACTTGGGGCAGATTTGAAATATGGGTTATAAGGCAACAATGTTGAGATATACGTGTTTTTTTAACCTGTACTTAGTACAGTTAGTCACTAGGAATGGTCGTATTAACATTTTACTTGTATAATTTGCAGTTATAACTAAGAAGGGGTAGTTTTGTACAGAAATGTTTTTTGTAGTGTTCAAAGGTGCCTCAGGAGGGGTACCTTTGAAACGTACTGAAATCCTACTAAAGCTGCCCCCTTGAGGCAGTTATGCACACACTGTTGTTCAAAACTACCCCAACAATGTAGCAGGGGATAATAATTCTGTATTAATTATGTTTTGGCTGTTGTTAAATAAAAAAAACATAAAATGTTCTAATTATAATGTTTATTTTATCATATAAAATAACAGAAAAACAAACAATAGAATTCTAATAACTATTATACCAAACAAGACTAAACGTAATAAGTATACAACTAATTAACTCAGGTAAATGCATTATGAGCGTGTACTAAAATATCTAAGATTATTAGTTTACGTACCTACATGTCAGTTTATATCGGGGCAGATATGAACATTTCCTATGGCCGGGGTAGTTTTGAACAGACTGCTAATCAAAACTGCCTCCTAATTTATTTTCAAAACTACCCCAACACCTATTAAAAAAAATAAACATTGATATCTTCCAAAACAATAGCAAATTCTGATTGTTTATTCTTTGTCACTAAAGCTTATAGATTGTATTATCGAATAAAATAAGTTTCACTTACCGTTTCCTTCAAATACAGCCTGAAAATCCTTACACATGGGGAGCAAAACCGCTAACGGATGACATCGAAATCAAAATATGTTACTGGTTCGTTCATGTCCTGTCAAACGTCAAATCTGTCAAGTGACAGTTGTGTGGGTCAGTGTTGCGAGCCCAAAAAATGGATTTGGACCATAATTGCACTAAAAATACGTCTTTGAACGCATTTGTTCTAAGCTGCCTCCAGTGATAGCTGCCCCCCTCTCCCCTATATATATATATATATATATATATATATATATATATATATTATAACCGTGGCAGCAAGCGGCAGAAAAAAGTGTATTCACCCAATAACAAAATATACCTTGTCTAGCCTCTTAATACTACAAACAGCCGTCTACACTAGGGAGAACCGAGAACCTAGACAAATATCCTAGACGGGGGGATGGAAGCAATCGGGTCACGCGTTATAGTCACAAACTGGCTATCTATGGTGCCTCGAAGGCTGGTCAAAACGGATAAAACCATACACGTAATGGGCCCTTCTGTATATAATAAATTGCCAATAAGCATAACAGACGCCCCGTTTCAAAAATAAACTCAAAGCATGGCTTGTTGAGCGGTCGTTCTACACTTTTGAAGAGTTTTTAGATTCAAAATAATATAATTAATAGCTATGTTAAATTATTATTGTGTTGACTTCTAATTTTTATTATCAATAAATAATGAGTATGAGTATAGATTTAATTTAAAAAGTTGGTAAAACTGTAATCTATCTATCTATATATATAATACGCGAGCCCGATTTTTGTACATGCCATCAGATCTACAGTTATGGTCCGATTTTGATAAATGATATGTCGTTCGATTCGTCTCATGCTGGAGATTTGCAATAAGGTCTCCGATTTTTGATTTTTTATTGAAAAAGTACTAAAATTTTAATTTAAAGAATCTACCGTGCGCTGACCACGTGACCTTGGCTGTGTGACGTCACGTGACCTACCTAATAGTCTATATTAGCTAAAGCAAGTTGGCAAAGAGGGGGCGAAGTGAGGGGATTGTTCGAATGGGGGAGCGGGTAGTGTAATATCGATGATTCCCCCGCTGGCAATATCCACCGCCGCCAATTAGAAATAGTCAACTCAATAATTTTATCAGGTTTTAATGTAATTAAGAGATTATAATGTAAATGACATTTGGGAGGCAGGGATCAGATCCATTTGAGCGGCTTTTGATTATTTTGAATAATTACTTAATTGCTCTGACGATTAAATTTAGCATGCTTGCTTTTCAAATAGCTTGGGTACGGGTAGGTAACTGTCAAAGCAGTAGAACTTATAACCTCATGCGTTTAGTTAATTTATTTAAAGATAATAGTTTGATGATGATATCACTGGGGCAGTAGATAGGTACGACATCAGTATAAAAAGCACAGTAATGTTTTAATCAGTCTTTTTTGATGGTCTGTGTTCGGTTCGGTTATGTATCGGTTAAACCTATTACTTATTCTATGGTTAAACTCACACTGCGTCCAATATTGTAAACTACATTATACATTTTATTGCACATCTCAATTATATTATTAACTAGCTTCCGCCCGCGACTTCGTCTGCGTGGACCCGGGATAAAAACTATCCTATATTTTAATTCAGGCTATACACTATCTTCGTGCAAAATTTCATCCAAATCGGTTGAGCCGTTTAAGCTTGATTGAGTAACAAACATCTAAACATTCAAACATCCAAACTTTCTCATTTGTAATATTAGTAGGATTTTGATGCTGTCTTTACTGCTAAACCCACATTCTTTATGCATTTATTTGCGTTTCAATTTGAATAATGAATCGAATTATGCAGCGTCATATTTCTACGAATAAATTTTTCTTCACCATTCCAATGCGAGGAACTCAATTTATTTATTGAATTCACGACATTTTAATCGGGATTTTCATTCTCTCTAATAACGTGAAACTCGATTGCATCCTCGTTAGTATTTCTGTGCGCGATATGTTACCCTCAGATTATGAACAATTTATAATCTTACTCGCGATATTATAAACTGTCGAAAAATTGTAAACTTTCAAAACCGTTCACAATTTAACGGATTAGCGTTTCGTTAATTTATAATCTATCCAAGTCAAATTGTGAACTGAGATCAAAGAATGCTAAGGAACGAATACACAATAAAAAAAAGATAATTTAGAAAATAAAAAAACCCGACTGCAAAAAGGCTATCTTTAGAAAAAAAAAATTGAAAAGAAAAAAACAAGTTTAGTAGTCGAGAACATTGAATCAGTTTCATGATTAACATTTCGTATGTCAATTTGGACCTTGGAGACAGCAACTTCAACAGTCGGGACCCGTTATTGTCGTCAACGTTAGTGCCGCAGCCTAGACTTTTAATGGGTCCCGACTGTTGAAGTTGCTGTCTCCAAGGTCCAAATTGACATACGAAATGTTAATCATGAAACTGATTCAATGTTCTCGACTACTAAACTTGTTTTTTTCTTTTCAGTTTTTTTTTCTAAAGATAGCCTTTTTGCAGTCGGGTTTTTTTATTTTCTAAATTATCTTTTTTTTATTTAACACTTTTTAGTTAGTATTAAAAGACGGCAAATTTCGCAATCTTGTCATTTCATTGAGGGAGTTAATATCGTGAGGATTATTAAGTAGCTTGCGGTGGTCTAAACTACTGATAATTAATCCATTTAGAGACCTAACGCGGCTCAAAACTATATATGCTTGACCTTTTGCAAAAATGCGTGAACTTAAATCAACCACAGCTCGGTCTAAAGTCGTTCCTTGCAGCTTATGCAGTAACATCCCAGCACAATATCAACGGCAACTCCTTTGCGTCGCGCAGTGCAGTATTAATACAGAACAGAATTACTATAACTTTATAACGTTATAGATTTTAAATGGTTACTCTAAATGAAAAACCGTAAGAGAAACCTATAACTGATTTTTAAATACCTATTCAGTGATACCCCACTCGACATATTTCGTTAACTTTTTTTTTTTTTTTTCAATTTTGGCGTCTGGTTGTCGCCATATTGAATTTTGATTACCGTCATGTCTTTAGTGACACTCGCAAGAGTAAGACGGTTCAATTGACGTGAGAATTATCAAAATCGGTTCACGCGTTTGGTCTCTGGAGTGCCACATAGGAACAAACATACATACATACATACATATATAGGCTGATAAACACATTACCCTCCTTTGCGTCGCGCAGTCGGGTAAAAATTAGGAAGGTTAGGTAACCTTGAAACATTGAGCAGAATCTCGTTTTTGGACTCGAGTCTTATTAAAGAAGACTCAGAGAACTCGAGTCTTTTACAATACTAGTTAGGTTAGTTAGGTAGCTTCATTTGCCCGAAGGGCTAACTGCCCAGAGCGCAGCGGGATCTTCATTTGCCCGAAGGGCTAACTGCCCAGAGCGCAGCGGGATTCCATCGACGCAATTGGGTAGGTACTTGCCTGGGTAAAAAATATATATGTAATTCTATTTAGTCCGTGTCCGTAAAAAGTGTCCTATATTTTTTGATAATCTAACTGAGATTATCAAAAAATATAGGACACTTTTTTTTTGTTTGTCAATTAAACGAAAAATGATGAAGATATAGCCCGTTAAAGTTTCGAATAAGATAATCGATCTAATCTTGTTTCCCCATAACTTTGGATCCCCATTTCACCCCCTTAGAGGATGAATTTTGAAAAAAATATTTCTTAGTGCACCCCTAGACCCTAGACCTTATAAGGAACCTACACATTTGAAATCTCTAGAACCACCGGTTTGGGCTGAACGTGAGTCAACGGAACGGGACAATGCGTCACACTTTTTCGAGCATGCAGCCGGCGTTCATCGATTTATAAGACGTTGAAAGTTTAATTAAATGTATTCATTGATAAGCAATAAAACAACTAATATCTTCTTTTATGATACTGGTAGTTATACTGCGTGTATTTTTAATATTACCTCAAATTGTAACCAGAGATAGGTGTTAGGGCTGTGAACCGATATTGCAAGAAAATTTTAATTTAATCTTAACTACCGAAGCCTAAATAATTTTTGAAAATGTATCGAGCACCAATGTATTGCGTACACACATTTGACTCATGGAAGAAGCGGGTCACTTGTGACAGTTGTGACAGTTGTGACGTTCCGTCAGTAAAGCCGGAATTACATTACGAAATTAGTGGCATGAAATTAATTTCGTGACATTAGTTTTACCAACAGTGTCACGTGTAATTTATTAATTTCGTAATGCATGCATTAATGTCGTGCATGCAAATTAGTTTCGTGCTCTGCGCGATTTTTTGGTGAAATTAGTGTCATGCAACTAGTTTCATAGTGTAAGCTGGAATTACATTTCGAAATTAGTGTCATGCATGTTGAAATGGCTGATGCTGATGGCGCCATGGCCACTGCGATACTGTTGTTTTCACGACACTAATTATGTTACTACTTTCTACTTTCGTGAAACTGATGTCAACATGCATGTGTAAGGAGTGAAATATAAAGTAATATACAATTATATAAATAATATTTGATTATTGCGGGTATGTCTGTATAACTGTGTATATTTGATTAATAAAACATTAATCGGTTGTGAACTTGACTCTTTTCGGTGGCGCTGCTGTCGCGCCCCGCTACTTTCGCGCCGTTACGAGTGTTACGACGATTGGTGGCGTGATCGGAGTGGGGACGGACCGGCATTGGGTTCATGGCTGGGATCGAGAGCGGTTCTGTCTTGAGAAATAATTTATTGTAACAAGGTGTAATTGTGTGTCGGCTGCATAAGAAATCAAAGTGTAATCGTAAAATAATGTGGGAAGAATAAATTAATATCGAGAGCTATTGGTTTTCATCGTTTAAACTCGTCGAACCCAATAGATCAGAAGCCGGGATCTAACAAAAATCAATAGGATTTTTGCCACGCCACAAAAACGTAAGCACGTTTTTTTTTCACTTTTTGATTTTAGCAGTACTATTTGTGTGCACTGACCGTATTCACCATTACGGAGTTAGTCCGCAGATTTATGCGGTTGGTCTTGCATGTTTATCTTGCTGGGGCACTTGCTGGAGATGGAAATGCTAGATAAACGAATAGTTAGAATATTTTTAGGATTAAACTGTATTTATCGATACGGAGGTAGTCCGGAGATTTATGCGGTTGGTCTTGCATGTTTATCTTGCTAGGGCACTCCCTAGAGATGGACATGCTAGATAAACGAATAGTTAGAATATTTTTAGGATTAAACTGTATTTATCGATACGGAGGTAGTCCGGAGATTTATACGGTTGGTCTTGCATGTTTATCTTGCTAGGGCACTCCCTGGAGATGGACATGCTAGATAAACGAATAGTTAGAATATTTTTAGGATTAAACTGTATTTATCGATACGGAGCTAGTCCGGAGATTTATGCGGTTGGTATTGCATGTTTATCTTGCTAGGGCACTCCCTAGAGATGGACATGCTAGATAAACGAATAGTTAGAATATTTTTAGGATTAAACTGTATTTATCGATACGGAGGTAGTCCGGAGATTTATACGGTTGGTCTTGCATGTTTATCTTGCTAGGGCACTCCCTAGAGATGGACATGCTAGATAAACTAAGAGTTAGAATATTTTTTTTGGGATTAAACTGTATTTATCGTTACGGAGGTATTCCAGTGATTTATACGGTTGGTCTTGCATGTTTATCTTGCTGGGGCACTCCCTAGAGATATTATCTTTTAGCTAGGACATCACACATATGTAGAGCCGATATGTAGAGCCGATATGTAGAGCCGATATGTAGAGCCGATATGTAGAGCCGATATGTAGAGCCGATATGTAGAGCCGATATGTAGAGCCGATATGTAGAGCCGATATGTAGAGCCGATATGTAGAGCCGATATGTAGAGCCGATATGTAGAGCCGATATGTAGAGCCGATATGTAGAGCCGATATGTAGAGCCGATATGTAGAGCCGATATGTAGAGCCGATATGTAGAGCCGATATGTAGAGCCGATATGTAGAGCCGATATGTAGAGCCGATATGTAGAGCCGATATGTAGAGCCGATATGTAGAGCCGATATGTAGAGCCGATATGTAGAGCCGATATGTAGAGCCGATATGTAGAGCCGATATGTAGAGCCGATATGTAGAGCCGATATGTAGAGCCGATATGTAGAGCCGATATGTAGAGCCGATATGTAGAGCCGATATGTAGAGCCGATATGTAGAGCCGATATGTAGAGCCGATATGTAGAGCCGATTTGTAGAGCCGATTTGTAGAGCCGATTTGTAGAGCCGATTTGTAGAGCCGATATGTAGAGCCGATATGTAGAGCCGATATGTAGAGCCGATATGTAGAGCCGATATGTAGAGCCGATATGTAGAGCCGATATGTAGAGCCGATATGTAGAGCCGATATGTAGAGCCGATATGTAGAGCCGATATGTAGAGCCGATATGTAGAGCCGATATGTAGAGCCGATATGTAGAGCCGATATGTAGAGCCGATATGTAGAGCCGATATGTAGAGCCGATTTGTAGAGCCGATTATGTAGAGCCGATTATGTAGAGCCGATTATGTAGAGCCGATTATGTAGAGCCGATTATGTAGAGCCGATTATGTAGAGCCGATTATGTAGAGCCGATTATGTAGAGCCGATTATGTAGAGCCGATTATGTAGAGCCGATTATGTAGAGCCGATTATGTAGAGCCGATTATGTAGAGCCGATTATGTAGAGCCGATTTGGTAGAGCCGATTTGGTAGAGCCGATTTGGTAGAGCCGATTTGGTAGAGCCGATTTGGTAGAGCCGATTTGGTAGAGCCGATTTGGTAGAGCCGATTTGGTAGAGCCGATTTGGTAGAGGCGATTTGGTAGAGCCGATTTGGTCGATAGAGTCGATGTGTATAAAGAGTCGATGTGTATAAAGAGTCGATGTGTATAAAGAGTCGATGTGTATAAAGAGTCGATGTGTATAAAGAGTCGATGTGTATAAAGAGTCGATGTGTATAAAGAGTCGATGTGTATAAAGAGTCGATGTGTATAAAGAGTCGATGTGTATAAAGAGTCGATGTGTATAAAGAGTCGATGTGTATAAAGAGTCGATGTGTATAAAGAGTCGATGTGTATAAAGAGTCGATGTGTATAAAGAGTCGATGTGTATAAAGAGTCGATGTGTATAAAGAGTTGATGTGTATAAAGAGTCGATGCGTGTAGCCGATATCCATATAAATACTCCCGTGAGTCAATATAAAGTGTTTAAACGCAAATTCTGCAGTTTTCTAATGCGAATGGTGTAAGTTTCAGACATGGACGAAGACCCAGGAGTGTTCCGATCAGGGGACCGGGGTCCAGACCCAGGAGTGTCCAGTTAAGGGGACCGGGGCCCAGGCCCAGGAGTGTCCCGATAAGGGGACCGGGGTCCAGGCCCAGGAGTGTCCAGTTAAGGGGACCGGGGCCCAGGCCCAGGAGTGTCCCGATAAGGGGACCGGGGTCCAGGCCCAGGAGTGTCCCAAAGTCAAAATCAAAGTCAAAGTCATTTATTCTTCAATTTAGGCATATTACATGCACCTATGAATGTCGATAAACTATGAATGTCGATAAACTACCACCGGTTCGGAAAGTAAACCTCTGCCTCGAGAAGAACCGGCGTAAAAAAAAAAAAACTCGGCGAGGTGTCATTTTTTCAAAACAGTATACTATATATCATTTCAGTATCAGAGTATTATAAAATTTTAAACAGTAGAAAGCCTATTTATTTTACGTCAGATTTCTAGTGCAGGATTTTATCGCTGCCAAATATCCCTATCCATGATGTAGTCGTTTATTTTATAATATGCTTTTGAAATAAGTGTCCGTTTTACGACAGATTTGAATTTAGAGTCAGTAAGTTCGGTAATGTGTTTTGGAATTTTATTGTAGAATTTTATACAATTTCCCAAGAACGACTTTTTCCCTTTAAAGCCCGATAAGGGGACCGGGCTCCAGGCCCAGGAGTGTCCCGATAAGGGGACCGGGTTCCAGGCCCAGGAGTGTCCCGATAAGGGGACCGGGGTCACGACATCCACGACTGCAATCCAAGTGAGCCCGGGCTAAAGGGGCAGGATTCAGTCACTCAATTACCCAGGAGTGCCCAGGCGAGAGGGCCGGGGTGTACATCACAATCGTCCATTGGACCCAGGAGGCCAGGAGTACCAGATCAGGGAATACTTATAGAAGTATGGACGCCGAGGGCAGCGATCACCTACATCCCCATCGTGGAAGGTGACCGAGTCGACCACGTCTAGCTATATAAAGATAAGATAAAGATAAAATCATTTATTTGTTCAACGTAGGTTACAGGATGTTAAAGAATTATGGTCAGTTTCACTATGTGGTGCCTTACGGCTTACAAATTGTTGAGCATGCATGTCAAAGTCACTATCATTTATTAATGAATTTATGGTATAATACTTCTATGAGCTAGAACATTTTTTAAAGGTTTCTTATATTTAAGTAGTGGATCTATAGCATTTAAACATTTAGGTAATTTAATATTACTAGATTCTGGAGGTATCGAAGTTCATCACCAGAAGGAAGGCGATACGAGGATATTGTAGCGAGATTTAGAATCCAGTGATGACGATGCTGGTACTACAAGTACTACAAGCTTATAGATAAAAAAAAAATGTATCTGATTATTTGTGCGATGTGAGGTGTTCAATTAGGATCATGATATTTTTAAAGTAATTTTTTTACATACGAGTAGTATTTACATTTACTTGTGTAAGTAACTGTAGATACTCGTAAGATTATGTTACGTATGTAAGATATTCCCTTAGTCTGTAATGTTGATTTAAGGCGCGAGGTCTCGCCTTGAACAGGATGGCCGAGCTGTAAGGAGTGAAATATAAAGTAATATACAATTATATAAATAATATTTGATTATTGCGGGTATGTCTGTATAACTGTGTATATTTGATTAATAAAACATTAATCGGTTGTGAACTTGACTCTTTTCGGTGGCGCTGCTGTCGCGCCCCGCTACTTTCGCGCCGTTACGAGTGTTACGACGATTGGTGGCGTGATCGGAGTGGGGACGGACCGGCATTGGGTTCATGGCTGGGATCGAGAGCGGTTCTGTCTTGAGAAATAATTTATTGTAACAAGGTGTAATTGTGTGTCGGCTGCATAAGAAATCAAAGTGTAATCGTAAAATAATGTGGGAAGAATAAATTAATATCGAGAGCTATTGGTTTTCATCGTTTAAACTCGTCGAACCCAATACATGACACTAATTTCGTAATGTAATTCCCGCTTAAGACAAAGTAGTGATACATTGCGTGCTGAATTATTTTATATGGACAAAAAAAGTTGGTAGTTAAGAGAAATTCCTTGCAATATAAATATGTTCATAGCCCTAACATCTACTTCTGGTTACAATTTGAGGAAATATTAAAAATACACGCTGTATAAAAGACGCAAATATAATGTTTACAGTTTCCAAACGTATTCCATTGTAGTTGTAAATAAAGCGGTATACATATCTTAGACGTCGACTGTACATTACTGAAACGCGAAATCGGCTAAAGTGGAAAGCAGAATTTATTCATTGGCTGAAGTTTGCGCCGCGAACTGAAGTTGCAATTTTAGGTGTTCGACAATTTAATATAAAATGTTTTTGCGATCTGAACTTTCTGGCTTTGTTTTAAAATGGCTATTTGAAAAGGCAACTTGGTTTTGAATGGGCTATCTCCAATCGTTTCAAGTATAGAAGTTATAGCTTGATTTCGAACTAGGACGGGATTATTATACACGCATGGGGATTTTGAAATCAGAATTTGATTGATTGGAACACCTCATGATTATTTTCATCACACTTGCTCGTAACTTGCCTCTTATAACGTCGCCGTTTGGCTAATAATCCAGGATATTAAACACGCGTGAGTTATAGCATTACGACACTCGTGCGTTATATTTATATGCTTATCCCGATTAAGATGTACCTCGCAACAAGGCGTATGTATAAACACGGTGCATTTTTAAAATAGCCGAATATTATGAGTTTGTGTGTGATCTGATTGGTTAAGCAAATCTCGTTGGTCGTGGCCCACAAGAATTCTGCTCTGTGATTGGTTGAATAAAAAAATCTAGTTGGTCAAGTCGCCCCGCCCCGCAAGAATACTGCTCTGTGATTGGTTGAAATATTGAGCTGCGCGCTCCACTAGCACTGATCTGGAAGTGAAGTTGTCAATTTTTGATTGGTGCGGCTGTATGAAACTTAGATTTTTCTGTCTTTTGTAGTTATTTATTTCCTCGCAACTGTGATGAAAAACATTGTGTATAACACGGGCGTAAGAATATTGCAAACTCAAGTCATCAAAAACCCTCCACCTTCGATGTCGGGCTTTTGATAGACTCTCGTTAGCAATATTTCACTTACGCCCCTCGTTAAACAATGTACTATTACGATACTAGCACAATTTCCTACAATTGGGTACTTTCCTGAGTACAAAATATATAATTCTATTTAGTCCTTCAGTTAGATTATCAAACAATATTGGATACGTATATTTTTGTTTGTCAATAAAACGAAAAATGATGAAGATATAGCCCGTTAAAGTTCCGCGTGACGTCACATTATGCTAAAAAGTGTACCATAATGTGACGTCACACGGAACTTTATAATATCGTCAGTTTTTGTTTAATTAACAAACAAAAAAATATGTGTCCAATATTTTTTTTAATCTAACTAACGGACTAAATAACATATTTTAGGAAAGTAGCCAATTAGCTCCGAGAAAATATTTCCAAAATTTAAGAATAGGTACCGTTTAGGATTTTGAATTAACATTGCACAGAATCACACCCTTTTTTTAAATCCTGACGTAAAATAAAAATCAACTTCATTCCAATATAATACGTTTACTAAAATAGGCCCTGTGTAAAGTAGGGTAGATTTTAGGTACGCGGCGTTCGTTCTAGGTCCCAGCCGCCGGGCGCTGTATCGATCGCGCGCCTACTGCTGTGCGATTCAACCTGCCTGTCCCTAGTCCCTACTATAGGCATAGGCGGCTCACTCCGTGGTTTCGTCACGCCCCTACAAATACATGCCGGCTACCAACTTAGTTGGTAGGTACCTGGATGCCACGCGCTGGTACGTAACCCACGCATTGGCGTTATACGTCAGTGCAACTTTTAACAGGGCATTTGTTAACAGCGAACCTTCTGTACGTAGTACTATTGTTTATTCTGTGCTATAGACGCATCCAAACGGTCATGTGTGGCAGACTACAATCGTCCTGCAAGCTATAAGGGATATATAATCAAAGTCATTATCTCTTTATCTAAGGGATGAGAAGTACCTAAGGTGTGTATACATTTTAAAGGGTCCGCAACGCACATTTAACGTCCCTGTTGCAAGCGTGTAGGCTGCGGTGACCGCTGGCCATTAAGCGGAACATACGCTTGTGCAAAACGTGGTATAAAAATTCTTTTTAGGGTTCCGTACCTCAAAAGGAAAAAACGGAACCAGGATAACCCGTGCGTCTGTCTGTGCGTCTGTCACAGCCGATTTGCTCCGAAAGTACAGGACCGATTGAGTTGAAATTTGGTAAACATATGTAAATTGGTGACCCAAAGATGGACGCGTAAAGTAAATTAATGAATTTTGAACAAGGGGGCCACTTTTGGGGGGTAACCTGGAAAATTAAAAAAAAAAGTTTCGCAAACTGTATTGTGTGATATATTAAATGCAAGCATCTCAGATTTTTTTTTATAATTTTAGCAAAAACAGATTTTAAGTAATTTAGGAAAAAAGACGAAAATTGACCATCCATTTAAAAAAAAATATGGAAAATAGTTCCTTGCCTAAAGATTACAGGAAAACCTAGAAGTTTAAGTATCCAAAGTAACTGGAAAATTCTCAATATTATACGGAACCCTCATCACGCGAGTTGAAATCGCATTTGTCTGGTTTTTTATTAAAACTAACTAAACTATTTTAATTATTAAGTTCGCAGGCCGATTTCAGGCCGCGGCGAAGGTGCCTATGTCTAGATGTGCCTTATCACCACTCGTCAATAGTATTTAAGTACTTGATTCTGGGCTTAGTAACAATTTTATATTTGAGATTATTTAAGTTGGCCGAATTGCATCATAGTAGTCCATTCAAAAAGCAACTCCACAGTCCAAGATTCGAATTACAATGTCAGTTTCATAAAAAGTGGGCGACTCCATTAAAATAGTCTCAACTATACCTTACAGTTAGGCCCCCCCACAAGGTGGACTGATGACCTGGCCCCGTAGCATGGTTGGCCTTGTCACGCGATAGGTGATAGGATAGAGCGTGCGTCACTGGCTGACACCGTTCGATAGAACGAGACGACGCTCTTATCTTGTCACTTGTCGCGTGATAAGGCCAACCATGCTACGGCTCCTGGTAAAGGTCGCGGGAGTCCACTGGATGCGAGTGGCGCAGGACCGGTCAATTTGGCACTTTTTGGAGGAGGCCTATTTCCAGCACTGACCTCTTTCGGTCGATATGATGATGATTATACCTCACAGAAGACTGCAGCCATAGAATACCAGTAGGTACTTGCTCTGTAGGGATGTGGTGTTCTTGATGGTGAGTACGATCGCCAGGGCTGCCGAGGATACGCTGTTGAGAGTGATGGACCTGCGTTTGTGTCTAAGCTGTCAATACAACAAATCCTCAAATCAATAATGGCAACCCATTGACGCCATTGTTGCCAACGCAACACGTTTCTGAATCTCCTGAAGCGTCCATTAACTGCAGTGTCTCCTTACCGTCAGGCAGGTCAGAGGCGTATGCACGTTTGGCGCCGTCATAATTATAAAAATAATCGTATTATTTGCGTCTAACTTAGAGCATACATAACTGGGATAGCCTTATGTCGTATTTACGTACAAAAATGTCTGCCGAATTTTGCGGGGGCGGGGGACAGCATCTTACTAGGATATTGAAACTCAATTGTATATTAAAAGCTGGAAGTGGTTGAACGTTTATAATTATCAAGTGCTTACAGCAACATGCGGGCATTTTTATGATCAGTGTTCTCTTGCGAGGCGATTTTGTGAACGACCATTAATCGATTGTGAAAATGATTTTTTGCACATTGTGCAAGGTTTTCTACAGAGGGGTAAGTTACTGAAAGGCTACTCCAGTTATGTATGCTCTAAGACGTCTAAGCAAGTAAACTCCTTTACACTGTAAAGTTGACCCAATTTTTCGCTAGATGCAGCTGTACCGGCCGTGCGAATCCTGAATCACGCGAACGGTATGTCGAAGTAGAATTTATGGGTGATCGAGGCAAATTGTATTTGAATAACAAATCCTAAATATACAGTCAGAGGGCGCCCTTTTTGACAAAGTTAGGTTAGTGTTTAGCAGTAGGTAACAATAGTTTACTGCGGCATAAACGCATATTGCTTGTATCAGCGCAACCTAACGTGTATAAATAAACAGGTATTATATGATTAAAGGATTCTATAAGACGCTCTTCAGCTTCTACTTATTGGCTCCAACCACCATACAAGTACTTTATCACAGGAGCACAATCACGTACGAGGTCAGACTTTTCGCCTAAGGTGAATTATGACCCAGCTACGCGGATGCTCTAAAACTAACATTGCTGTTTTAACATTGTCAGGCGCTATATAAAATATGCCACAATTTTCAATTGGGTTTGTTTTCAAATTTTCAAACCCTTTACTTTGTACGACTTTATTAATTTCTTGATTTTGATTTACATAGGTAATCCATAATTATTATTTGTGTCTTACTTTGTTGTTGCATCAACGACACTTTACATATCATCTTCATCATATATCAACTGAAAGACTGCTGGACATAGGCCTCCCCCAAGGAGTGCCGCAATGACCAGTACCGCGCCTCCCGCATCCAACGGACTCCCGAGACCTTCACCAGGTCATCAGTCCACCTTGTGGGGTTCTACACACGCTGCGCGTGCCGGTACGTGGTCACCATTCGAGAACCTTTCCGTTCCAACCTATATATGGCGGCGGCAGATGCATCTCATAGAAAGCTGTTAAGTTTTGCATAAAATCGTATCGAGGTGTCTGTCTGACACCACGGCACAATGCTGAGACAGCGACCGTTTCACTGCCGCGAAGACACACAATATGTGTCAATTGTCATGTATGTCTACTCCTTTGTCTCTGTGTGTCTTTTGTGTAGTGAATAAATGTCTTCTTTTCTTTTTTTTTTTTTACAGACATAGATTCACTCCTTCATTCCCAAAATGGGTAGGCAGAGGACATGAAACTTATGTTCCAGAGCCACTTTAGCATTAATGTGGGTATAAATGATCGGCAAAATGTGATATCGCAGTGATAGGTTGCTAGCCCATCGCCCACAACACACTTCAGCCCCGTTCCCTTAGTTCGACTCTTACGACACCCACCCCACAGGAAGAAAGGAAAGGGATCCGTACCTATGTATGGAAGGGAATTTACCATACATACGGATTTTAACGGAAGTACAGTAAGGGAAATTCACGTACCACCGTAGAACCCTATCGCAATAAGGTGACATATCACTCGAGTTTGAGTGACGGCGGCCTGTCAATTGCGACAGGGTTCTACGGTGGTACATGAATACATTTCCCTTACTGTACTTCGATTTGACAGTTTCAAATAACGGACCCTATAATGACGTAAGTGGCAATGTCCTTAATTAAAATTAAGATTTTGGTTCGCAACTTATTGCGTTCTCTTTTGAATCACTAATGACGAGCCAAACCAAAACGTAAGAATTTATTCATGCAAAGGGACTTAAATTAAAATTGTCATGGAAACTCCTCTAACTAATTTGTTTGAAACAAACTTGTGAAATAAAATAGAACACGCCCAAAATAATTTATTTTCTACACGAATTTCAATCGAGATTCCGTCCAGCGGATATTTCAAAAGTTTTTAAACGACGATCCATATTCGAGTTCTCTGATTAATGAATAACCATTTGGATTAATTGAACAGGAGGTCTATTTCTACTCGTAGCTTCAGATCCCAATTGCATTTCGATGTATAGGAATCGCGCACTCACTTCAGCCGGCTAACGTAATTATTAGAATGGGATGCAAATATGAACAACCACATTGA
The DNA here is from genome assembly GCA_932294315.1 of Epinotia nisella. Classification (NCBI taxonomy): domain Eukaryota; kingdom Metazoa; phylum Arthropoda; class Insecta; order Lepidoptera; family Tortricidae; genus Epinotia; species Epinotia nisella. The sequence continues at coordinate 24,295,197 of OW028676.1, forward strand.
GGCCCAAGGATCTTAAACACAATGGTTACATACAACTCGCCATGGTCCAGCCAGTGAAAGGTCTGGCCCCCGATTTCTTGTTGTTGTTTTGCAAATATGAACAACCACATTGAGGCCCAAGGATGTTAAACACAATGGTTACATACAACTCGCCATGGTCCAGCCAGTGAAAGGTCTGGTCCCTGATTTCTTGTTGTTGTTATGAAAATCCAGTTAATATTGTAAGATTTAGTTGTTTAAGTAGTCGAGAAAATTATAAATCATATCACAGGGATAGAAATACGAGTAGTAACCGATGGATTCAAGATTTTAATAGTCTAATGTGACGTAATGTCTGATTTTAAATACTTAGACTATAAAATTTTGTAAGTGTAGACCTTGTTAAGAGTCCGGAGTAAGTTCGGTTCTCCATACAAACGTGGCCACGCTCTCATTTTAAAACGACTAGCTAGTTTGCTCTGAAACTTTATAAAGTTAAGGTATATCCATGTCTGTAATTAGTTTATGAAGCTCAGATGCCATAGTAAAAAAAATTTAAGTTTTTCACACAAAACTTGCTTTTGCTGTATTTCATTTGTTTTATAAACTAGAGCCATATATATACTAGCTGCAGACCTAGATATCCCTCATGTCATTGTATATGCAAAGTTTCGTTACAATCCAATACGTAGTTTTAAAATGACAACGAAACTCCGTTTGTATGGGAAGGTGAAATTCGGCCGAGCTTGCCGCGGACTCTTAAGAGTTGCCTGTGACCTGTGAGCAACTGCTAAGTACTCCATACATTAGTATGGAGTAGTTAGCTCTTTTCTGCGATTAAGTTGTTCATAGGAAAAGTTGTTAAGGACAATGGTTGTCTCTTCACTTTTTGTAATTTCTGACCATGACCCTGAAACCCCCATTAGGTATGACTGTATGCTTTATTTCTGTGAATAGCAAACGATGTTTATTTCCTTAGCAATCGGCCAGTTTCCGTTCGACAATACCGAACGCCGTCACTGTTCCGGCGGACGACCCGAGGGTCTAATGGGACTGTTGTGAATAAATTGTAATGGTGAAAATATGACTTCGGCTTATTATTTGGTTCGGCTGTTTTGGTTGTATGAGTTCGAGGTCCAACATATCGCTTTACTTTTGCTTCCACTTTTAGTGGGTACAGTCACGAGCTTGAATTTAGGACCCACCTAAGGTGGAATATCGTGTAGCAAACTGAAGACATTTAGAGCTAATATTTAAAAGGCGTGTCAAAGTTTGACATTACGCTCTGTCCGCCACGCAGCCGTTTGGATGCGCCTGTAGATGCATGGAGTCAATATTTTGTATCTGTGTCATAGCAGTTTATGCTGCTAAATTGAACAATCTCTTCGCCGTGAAATTTGTTATTGATTGTGGATGGATAATCTTTGTTTTACTATTTTCTCGAGTGGAAGTGAAAAGTAGAGTGTATAACTCGGGTCCAAAAGCCATATTACCCCTCGAAATATTCGCTCGGGAAAATATCCATCTCGTGGTAATATGGCTTATTTTAGCCCCTTGTCATACAATCTACTATTATCCAATGAATCACAATGAATAATAAAAAAAAAATGTGTCATGCATCACAACTTTCTTTCTCTATCTATATCTTACACACATTTTAATATTAAATGTTTACTAGTACAATTAATTATATATCAAGACTTACTGTAGATACTATGGCGCACACATACAAGCCGCGCGCGGTGCGTTTGTATGAAGATATCAAGATAACGTACTTTTCACTCCTTTTACTATGCTTATAGGTTCGACTATTATTATACTTGTGCTTTAGGACTCCGATCGTCGTCTAACAAAGTACTCGATGGGCCAGAGCAGAAGACAGGGCCCGCAGCACGCAGCCAGCGCGTAGAAGGCAGGCACGTAATCAGAATATACGTCTTTCAAGAGACCTGAAATTATTGACAAAGAGTAAAGTACACAAAATACTCCAATAAATACCTATTTTTTTGAAATTTGGGCAGTGCAACCGTTCAAAAATTTGGGGGGAAGGGGTCCCCCAAACCCAAAAGTCACAATTTTTGTTACTTTCGGGGCGATATCTCCGACTCTATTCACTTAATCAAAAAAATTGCTGAGAAACATTATATTTATTTTTAAAGGCTTTTTTTTTACTTGCAGTTACATGAATGAACCCCATAAAAAATGCTGTAGTCATTTGATTACAGAAGCTAACAAAATACACCTATCCTCAAAATTTTATTCAAGTGCACTTTATAGTTTTCGAGTAAAATGCCTGTGACATATAGACAGACGGACATGACGAAACTGAGGGTTCCGTTTTTGCCATTTTGGCTACGGAACTCTAAATACAGCCACTAAGTGGCCGCTAATACTTGCTCCCAACCAAAGTGACGACTTGCAGTATGGTGTCCCGTAGGTTGTGGCTCGGACGCTGCCACAGAACGCTTGGCGTGCGCCAAAATTCAAAATGTATGAAAGAACTCATGCGCAGCATTAATTACCTATAAGAGGTGCGCATAGCACATTGACTACACCAGTAGACAGCATAAACAGTGCATATGCGCCAGGGAAATCCACGTGGCTGACGTGGTCGGCTACGACCAGCGGACTGGCCACGTGGAGACACGCGCGGAGCACCCCCAGCGCTCCCGTGATTACGCACATCCAGATGAAGGAGCAGATTTGGAGGGCCACTGGAATCAAAATTATGATGCATACATGTATTAGATTTTAGATATATAAGTACGACTCGCGTGGAGAGGGTTCCGTAAAATTGCTATGCTCTAAGCATCAGGCGCTCCATACAAAATACACAAAAATATTGAAAGTTTTCGCGTTACTTCTAAAATTATAAAAAAAAACTGAGATGCTTACAAAAACCCCTTTCATTTGATATGTCACACAATACAGTTAACGAAACTTTTTTTTAAATTTTCTATTTACCCCTCCAAAAGTGGCCCCCTTGTTCAGAATTCATTAATTTACTTTACGCGTCCATCTTTGGGTCACCAGTTTACATATGTTTACCAAATTTCAACTCAATCGGTCCATTCGTTTTGGAGCAAATCGGCTGTGACAGACGGACAGACAGACGCACTAGTGATCCTATACGGGTTCCGTTTTTTTTCCTTTTGAGGTACGGAACCCTAAAAACGATTTAACATGTTACTCAGACAGATTTCACGCCTTTCGTGGGTACCGTGTAAGCGTGAACCAAAAATGCATATTTAAGACATCACTATTCTGTACGTTGAGGTTTACCTCTTCTACTGTGGCCCTCGCATAGCGAAGCGCCTGGGACCAGTGGCTAAATAATGGTCAAAGCATAAAAGAGACGGCGGATCTCGTGCAGTCAAGTGCAAAAATATGGGTGCACACTCAAAAATATGTCTCATGGCTCTTAAATCGTCGGGTTTCGGTACATGAAAAGATTAATTCGATTGATATTTTTGCAGGCCCCTGTATCTGAATAGTGTGAGCAGCCTAGCTTGCTTGTCATAAACTCAGTTTAACATATCTCTGGTGGATGAGCACTCTTACTCTCTTCCCGAGCACAAGTGACGGTAGACCTTACCTAGTCTAGTTAGCAGTGTGAGCAGAGTGGCAGTATAGAACAGAAACCTCGTGTTCAGGGGTAAAACACTGCTGAGCAGAGCCAGCGCGCAACGTCCCGCTACATCAGCGCCCGCGCATACTGAGATGCATGTCGCTACTTCACTCTGGAAACAAAATAATAGTGGGTTTGATTAATACTAAAAACATTTAACAGAGTGATACCTATATGGAGAAATATATTATAAATGCGAAAGTTTGGATGTTTGTTACAGTTCAATCAAATTTTGCACGAAGATAGTTTATAGTCTGGATTAAAATATAGAATAATTTGAATCCCGGGTCCACGCAGACGAAGTCGCGGGCGGAAGCTAGTATGAAATATAAATAAATTGGTAAAATTTGATTGTGGTTGTTCAGTCTACATTGAATAAAAGTTGACAATTTGGTACAGAAATACTGCCTCTAGTCCTTTGCCTAAAGGCCAGTGTCAGTATAATTTTCAATTTTATTGCTACTATCTACAACTCAAAGAAAATGGCAGATTAATGGCACCGTCGTGCATGACGGAATACTTTAATTCCGTCAGTTCAAATGTTGTATGTTTCTTCAAAAACGTCTAAAGCATTTAAAAAATATATAATGAATGCGTATTAATGTCGACACAAAAATCGCTGTGCAAAGGTCACATTTTGATACTTCTTTTTCTTACATAAGTAAGAAAAAGAAGTATCAAAATGTGACCTTTTCTTTTTCAGATATTAATATCGGAAGTGTCACAGTCAAAGTCAAAGTGATTTATTCTTCAATTTAGGCATATTACATGCACCTATGAATGTCGATAAACTACCACCGGTTCGGAGAGAAAACCTCTGCCTCGAGAAGAACCGGCGTAAAAAACTCGGCGAGGTGTCATTTTTTCAAAAGTGAGAGATGTGAATGTATCATTGAAAATGAAAATTGCCCTAACTTGTGGCAGAGCACTTACTTTATCATACCCGTACTGGAACAAAAGCATCGGTTGGAACACAAAGAAAGTTATGTCTGAGAAATTGACAAAACTTTGCCCCACACAAATGTTGAAGAAAATTGGATCCCTCAGAGCTCTCAAATTGAAGAACTCGGCAATTTGCGATCTGAAACGTTAAGTCGTACTGTGAAGATGAAACAAACACAGTCAAACTTGTAATACCTACTTATTAAACTTTTGTCTTCTAAATATATAAAAGAAGAAACTGACTGACTGATTAACTGACTGACATATCAACGCACAGCCCAAACCGCTGGTTCTAGATATTCCAAATTTGACACGTAGGTTCCTTATAAGGTCTAGGGGTGCACTAAGAAACGGTTTTATAAAATTCACCCCCTAAGAGGGTGAAGTGGGGGTCCAAAGTTTGTATGCGGAAACAAGACTAGTTAGACTTTTTCATTCGAAACTCAGAAAAGAAAGAGTTTAAGGTTTTTTAAGAATTCAACCCCTAAAAGGAGGATATGTGGTGACAAAGTTTGAAAATCAACATGGATATTGTTTCTATGGTTTATCGTTTCGCTGATTATGAAAACAACAACGATTTTAAAATCCAACGTGGCGGACGTCAACCATCCTTCCTTGGTGGGGTGCGATGGGGTTGAAATGTCTAAATATCAATATGGGTGTCATTTTTATGATTTTTGGGACGTTAGTTACTAAATAATGGATGCAAATCGTTAGAACAGCCAAGAATAATTTATTATATGATATAAAATACCTGATCTTATTAGCATTGCTGCGCTCGTCTTTAACAATTTGATTTTCCGCAACATTTAACAACTTCACGCTTTCTTTAGGCTTTCCTTCTTCTATGTTGACATCTGAAATATTCCATTATTAGCTTCAGTATTTAAACGGAAACATAAAAATATCAAAACGAAGAATACTTGCTGCTTTAATTCCCACAAGCTTCTTGTCTTCGGTCCTCATAATAGCCATGCCAGGAATAGTGTGCATGGATATTCCACTTATGATGAGCAAGGTGCCTCTGAATCCATAGCTTGTTAACAACTCTCTGAGCAACTGAGGGTATCCCATTAGAATGAATCCTTGGACAGCCTTGCATACACTCATGACGGTTGTTCTTCTCTTCTTGTCGAAGTAATAATTCATTGTGGCGTAGCAAACCGGCACCATCATGCCGAAGCCAATGCCCTGAAGAATACCGAAGGTGAAGGGGAGTTGATTGGTGCTGGATATGACGATGGTAGTGAGAGAGCCGACGGTGAATGTTGTTGCCCCTAAAAACCCTCCGAATCTTAAAGAGTGTTTCTTGGACACCAGGTTGAGAATTAAACCTGGAAAGAGATGATGTTTCTATGTAAACAAGACTTTCTTACAGTAGTGATGGTGAGATATGGCGTTGAATAAAATTCATTTAAAAAGTGTAACATTCTATCTTTATGGAGTAAAAAGTCGAATGAAGAAAGATTTAATCGATAATTCATTATTCGTTTCATGTCTACGTGAGATTCTTATAATAATAGCGGGATCTCTTGTCACAAGTATATATATACTTACTAGGATATCCCAACATTTGTGATATTTTATACCTATTTTGTTTAGCAAAAATTGGGTAGGTATCAATTTTTAATTTTAATTAATTTTCAATTTGTGGGCACATCACTCACTCCGATTCTCGGTCAATAGCTTACGATAGGTACCTAATTAGTAAAATATTCATTTATGTACCTATTTATCAGTTTGTTTGTATATTTGTCCAGAGATAATTAGCAATCTATGTAGGTTATTATGCAGTTTCTTGACCCAAGCTTGATGGAGGTGGACGTTCATCAGTTCGAAGACCTCTATGTAGATTGCGCATAGAACTTTGTTTTGGCGTATAATGATATCAGAGTATTGGCATGATAAATAAGATTTACGTCGTTCATTACATTGTGCAACATAAAGTCCTGTATTGGACACAACATGTCGGGCTCACCTCCAATAGCCAACATGACGGCAAAAACGCCGTGCGCCGTAGTCAGCGACTTTGCCGTTGACTTCGTCTCGTTGATGAAGTCATTGTATATGAGGCCGAACGAGTTGACGTGCCCCATGCCAGCGATCTGCAATAGACAAAGAGGTGTGATGCGTCGGATGATGATTACTGACCAGTTGTCCACGGGTCTCTGAATAATTATATGATCAGAGGGCTTGCTTGTCATGCAAAAATTTTTGTGTACACTAGCGCCATATCTCGGTTGGAAACTATTGTCTGTTGCTATAAATTATAATAATAAAAATATAGTAGAAAAAAAAGCCAAACGATTCAGGGACTTTGTATGAAAAACGTTCTACTCGCCTAATTTTTTTTCTGGCAACAGCAACTAACCAATTTCCGACCTAGATATGGCGGATGTTCATGTCCCTTTAAAATGAAAACCAAACTACGATTGTGGAGAGTTAAAAAAAACCGGCCAAGTGCGTGTCGGACCACGCAAAACGAAGGGTTCCGTGCCTATTAAGAAGGTCGTATCGTCACAGAAATTTTACGGCACTTACGTCCTTTTCTTTGAGGAAGGCAGTTTTTCAGCAATATCTCGAAAACCACTGAACCGATCTTGTTGAAAACAATTTTCGGTGAATAAAATTAATAAGCCCTATGTCCATGAATTTTTCCATATTTTTAAAATACACCGTTCAAAAATTAGAGGACAGAATTTTAGTGACTTTCGGGGCGATTATCTCCGACCCTATTCACTTAATCAAAAAAAATCCTAATAAACCTACCTTATATTTATTTTGAAAGGCCTATCGATTGATGTGCCACACGGGGGGCCACAATGAAAAAAAAAATTTGTTTTTTAGTTTTATGTATGGAGTGCACCCCTAAAAAAATTTTTTTTGTTCTTTTTAATTACAAAACTGTAGCGGCTAGAAAAAAAATACACCTATCCTCAAAATTTTATTCAAATACACCTTATAGTTTTCGAGTAAAATGCCTGTGACATACGGACAGACGGACAGACGGACAGACGGACAGACGGACAGACGGACAGACGGACATGACGAAACTATAAGGGTTCCGTTTTTGCCATTTTGGCTACGGAACCCTAAAAATGGCAGATTAAGGTAAATTAAAGTGTCTAACCTGTCAGTTTTGTTACTAAATATAATATATGTGGTTAACATTGACTGTCAGTTTTGTTACTATCCGTAACTATCCGTTTAAGGATTATACATTAATGAATATGCCCTTGTATAGACGGTTGACCATTCTGGTGACCCTTAAAACAATCCAAACTGTGGTCCGTGCTGTATGAACATGATACAAATCTAAATATATATTCCCAATTTGATTTTGGAAAATTTGACATGGAAATAAGTTCAAAAGATTAAGAGTTAGCAATGTATAGTTGCCAGCGAGCTATGGAGCGCAGCATATTAGTGTAAAGCTAATGGATCGCATCCGGAACACCACGCTGCGCTCCAAGACCCAAATAGAAGATGTAGCTCGGAAGGCGGCCAAGTTAAAGTGGGACTGGGCTGGTCACGTCTATGCATGCCGAATGGGCTGTGTGCCAAAGGGACCACGGAGTGGAAGCCACAAAACTCAAAACGGAGACGCGGTAGACCTCGTTGGCGATGGCGGGATAACTTGGACTCCTTTCTAAAAGACTGGCCAGATATTGCTCAAGACCACGATTAATGGAAAAAGAAGGGGGAGGCCTTTGCTCAGCAGTCGGACATAGCAGGCTCCATATAATAATAAAAATTGTATAGTCAGTATAATTCGACCGATTATCTTGCATTTCTTTTTGTTGACGTTAATCATCGGTGACCTTTAACAACGCGTATTGATGTAGGTTTTACTGGTTTTGAAGTATTAACATACAGATCTTTATGTATTTTAATACATGCTAATAAGATTATACTTAAATCTGAATTTAGCTTCGTATGTTCGTCACTTTTGACACGCGAATTGCTGAACCGTGAAGATGAAATTGAGTAGGTGTGAAGATAGTTTTGAGTCCCAGAAAAGGGCATAGGAAAATATTTATCCCCGAAGTTGATAGCGTGTATGAGAGTGCGATTAACGAGTTCTACGCAAGCGATGTCAGGGGCAATTGGTAGTCTATCTAAAAGTGACTCTAAACTTAGCCTTTGTAAAGAATGTCTGGAACGACTTCATCCGATTCCGATATTGACTATTCGTGTGAATATGTGGCGCAATACATATCTTTGTTGTGTAAAGTTTATTTAAACATAGGAAAGGTACAAACAAAAACAAGGTTATCAATACTGGTTTGATTATAAATGTACTTAATTAAAAACAAATTAAAAACTACTTCAACATATTTCTTCCGTATTTGAGCCCTTCCGAGAGCTGGGGGTCTGGCAAACGCAAGTTGTACCAAATAGAATCAATTACTCGGCAACACGCTTAACCACGCGTTGCCACGTGATTGGTCTATTGGATTCACCGTAAATAATTTTACAAACCTCATATGAAATACTGTTAGTTGCTTTGTCAGCGGACGCCTACACCTACTTATAGTGTTCTTGGCGTTCAAAGGGTTATAAAACCTTCAGACGTTCAGAAAAAATATTAACGAGTACTAAGAAAGTAATCAAGCGGTACTAAGAACCCGCATGAATTTGTGTAGAATTATTTAAGACTTCTGGTAGAGCCTTTGATTAGATTTTCAGGAGCAGGCCTCTCTCTAAAGTGTGGTGTAGAAAGCAATAGCAACCAACTGCACAATCCTCTAAAGCTTGAAACTGATAGGAACCAAGGGCGTAGCAAGGTACGGGCAGGGGGGGGGGGCCGTTGCCCCCTCTAGAAGATGCAATTCCATTGCTCATGCAGCATTTACCTTATTTACATATATTCTTGGTTCTAGTACGCCTGCCCCCCCTAAACAAAATCCTAGCTACGTCCTTGATAGGAGCCCACAAGTTTCGAACTCTTCGATTTATGGTGATGTTTCCTTGTCCACTGTACTTGCAACACCCTTAGCCCGAGTTAAAATGAAACAAAGATATAATTGAAACTCACAAAAGTGATAATAGTCCCGAAGCACACGACATATCCCCAACTGTCAACACTGTTACCCGCAGCCATCTCGCCCGAGCATTGTACGTGGACTGCCGGATACCACTGCAGCACTGATAGTCAATTCAGACAAATGATAAAATTGTTCCAGTAATCTTTGCTCGCGTCTGTTGGCTTTGTGACGTGAATGTATGTCATGTTTGTATTGCTAAGCATATGTACAGTCACGGACTTTAATCGTTGAGCTATTTAGAGCTCACCTTTTACTGGATATTCGTAGCTTAACTATTCAAAACCAAAATTAGTTGACACCTAAATGGCGCAACGATTAAAGTCCGTGACTGTACGAAAGTGGACCGTGCATTTTTAATACACTTGATACTTAAGACAAGTCTGGTATTCGATTTTTGCAAGGTCGACGTCAAGAATATGTTTACGCTTTGGCACCTGAATCCTTTGTTATAGTGCGTTTATTTCCAAAAAAGTGACTTGACAAAAAGAAACCGCTTTTTGACTTAAGAGCGCTCGAAAAGTACATACGAATTTAGTGCCAAAATTGCAGGCACTTACTTTCTACAGATATAATTAAATCAACTTTCTATCGCTATTTCAAAATAGCATTCCATAATTTTTAAGGTTTCGAGTGAAAGAGTCGAACGTTCGAAAGTCAAAAATCGGTCCCCAAATCGGAAAATTTCATGAGAATCGGTTGAAAATGCGACCTGTAGTAGAGGACAACCTGACAGCGTGAAAGGCGGACAGCGGACAGCGTGACAGACACCAGACTCCGGTCATAAGAACAATTTTCGGCACAAGCTGAAGCATAGAACTTAGTTATATATATATGTAACCTAATGATAGTTTTGTTATTGTTTACCAGTGATACAGTAAACGGAATGCAAGTACACAATGCTTATGGAAACCGTCACGATCCACACACATTAGTTTTACTAAACCACATAGGTTAATATAAATAGATTACATATGTGATTAAGTCTCGTTTAGTTAAAAAAACCGGTCAAGTGCGAGTCTGACTCGCGCACCGAGGGTTCCGTACAAAATATGATTCAACATACCTGTCTTGCCCCACCCATTAATTTTGGAAAAATCTTAACAACGCATAGTGTAGTTAAGTCATGAGTACCTACAGCGCCATTTATCGGTGCATTTGTTACTAACTTGCGCGACCAAGGAACTCGGTATGTACATACAGTAAGGGAAATGTATTCACGTACCACTGTAGAACCCTGTCGCAATTGACAGGCCGCCGTCACTCAAACTCGAGCGGTATGTTACCTTATTGCGATAGGGTTCTACGGTGGTACGTTAATACATTTCCCTTACTGTATGTTGGTTTTTCAGCGATAATTCTTTATCAAGTGAATTCATTTCGATAATTCTTTTTTTATTTGCTAGAAGGTACTTTCACAACACTTTCATACCAATTTGAAGGCAAAAAATTAAACACAGAAGTATTAAATTACAAACAAAATTAACGTATGATTTTTGAAGAATAAAAAAAAACTACGCTAGATAGAGGTATCGTTATACTTTTCCGGTAATATTCACGTTAATATTAATAATATATATTATTTTCAAATTTTTCGCTTGGTTAACTTCGGAGATAAGTGGTATAATTTTCTTTATAAATCAAAATTTTACCATTGTAGAAAAAAAAAAACTGTTTTAGAATGTACAATTCAAGCCCTTTCATATGATACCCCACTTGGCCTACTAACTAGACTTTGAATTTTTGCCCCCCCCTCTTATCCGCCCTTTTTTATACAAATTAAAAGTATATATTACATTTTTTCATTTTCCATACACGAGGATTAGCTTTATTTACAACTATTCCAAATTTCAAATCGATAGCATTAGTAGTTCCTGAGATATTTGACTTTGTGACAGACAGACAGACGGACGGAGTCCATAAGGGTTCCGTTTTTACCTTTTTGGTCCGGAACCCTAAAAATAATTGAATGTAAACTACATACCTAGTAAATAGTTAGTCCGAACTCTAGCTGTAAATAAGCCATTAATGGCTTTAGCAAGTAATACCATGAAACTGCGAAATAGAATTATTTGGAACTTTAAATAAAAAAAAATAAAAAAAGTTCGCTTCGCTCGCTCGTTCGAAAAATCTGCTAAAATAAAGATACGTCACTTCCGTCATATTATGAGCTTAAATGAAACATACGCCTTTTCGTTCGTACGACAAGAGATTATTGGTCCATTGGAATGCGCAAGCGGTTATTCAAACTCAAACTCAAACTCAAAACATTTATTGCACACATAAAATTACAAGTAATAAAATGGACCCCGTAAGGGCACAGCAAAGAAACTTATAACTAAGTTACATCTAGGTTACAGGTACTACCTGGATACTAGGTACTAGGTAATTCTACCTTGAACAACACCTGATTGATTCACACAACAACTGATTGCGAAATATTTAGCGCAAAAAACTAAACCAGTTTCCTATTACGTCAAGAGATGGCAGACGCGCGTCGTTTTGTACAAAGATAATATTTAATACGTTCTAAGAGACGGGACTTCGAAGTATTCGCGCATAATTTCTGCAAATTTATATTTAGGTGATTAAAATGTTCTGCCATGTAGGAATGCCAAGATTAATATAAACAATAGGATTCCTTAGAAGTTGAAATATCAATATGTTTCATATTGACATTGACGTATAATAAAGCAAATAGAATCACAATGAAGTCGTGTCGTTTTTGAATAACCGTCGACAGAGTACTTACGTGCATGACGCCAAGTCGGGTCTTAAACCGATAGGTCACTGTGGAGTGCCCCAGGGTTCCGCGATGGGGGAATTATCTTAAATATCTCACAGTGAAGGTCAGGGAAATTTTGGTTTAATCTCTAGTTTTGTCCCAATTTAATTACGCTGACATATTTCATGCCATGGACCGAGACTCCTAAGAAGTAAAGAATGAGTACAGTCGATTTCTCCAATATCTATACAGACAACCTTTCAAAAATATGTGTACAGTCGCCATCAGATATATCAGAGCGGTGAAAGCGCTCACAAATATCTGAACACGTCTCTAATGCCTCGACATTAGAGACGTGTTCAGATATTTGTGAGCGCTTTCGCCGCTCTGATATATCTGATGGCGACTGTACACAGGCTTTATTATTACTGACATAAGACGCATGTGTAGATATTTTTGAAAGGTTGTCTGTATAGATATTGGAGAACTCGACTGTACAAAATGCATGTTGTACGTTTTTGCTATGAGGTTCGCACTTTGCTTTATATATAAATGAAAGGAAACTGCTAAATATGGACAACTCCATTTGGCGTATACGGTCCGAGAAGTCTTAGATTTTCAAAAGCCATACTACCTTTCTGAAAAACATAAATGCGTCAGGTCAGCATTGAAAAAAATGAAAAATGAAAAAAGTTTATTGAACAAGGGCAGCATTACAATATGAATCACGACCCTGCGTCCTGAGCTAGGAAACCCTGTGTTACAGGACCCAGTTTCGTATCTATACAATTACTTATCTATATATAGATGCATTGTAGAGAGAGTTCAAATTTGCCACCGCCAAAGTTTGGAATGATCTGCCACCACCACTACGATAACCCATACCACTGTCAAAATGCAAGCGAGCAGTCCAAACGCATCTAATCACAGTACAATGCAGACACACACACACATACACACACGCGCGCGCGCACGCGCACACGCACACGCTGAAATTGACAGATGGACACAAAATCACTTACGAGAACAATATTCCTTTGCTATTCCGCTAAAAAACGTGCAGGTCGATCAGCGGAGATCAAATGTAACTAATCTGAGCTGCTCAGTGGACGTGGCGCAAGCAACATCTCCTGCCAGCATCTCCTGATGATGCCTCGTAGAGAGGCGAAACACGTGTCGAGGTTTTTTCATTATTGGTGGTGGTTTGCTGTAATTATTTGCATGTTTATACGCAAGTTACATTTGATCTCCGCTGATCGACCTGCACGTTTTTTAGCGGAATAGCAAAGGAATATTGTTCTCGTAATATATCATGAATTTCCGCAAAGTAACGCCTGATTCAATAAATTACAAAATCACTTCATATGACGGTTTCATATATTCATGGTCGGATTACTATATTTACCTATACGGAATCCTAAAAACAGAAATAGATTTCCCCACGCCCTTGTCACTAATTAAAAACAAATTATTTAAACATACACAGGCCCTTAGCGTTATTTACATTGACGTTTGAGTAATTTACGACATCAACATCAAAATGCCATAAAACCTCATTCGCAGGGTCACTTTTATCACACATTAAAAAGGGCATAAGCGACGCGTCAAAAAATATACCATATTGCATTTTTTGTTCATATATTTTATACCAAAAACGTCTTATTTGACTCGTCTTTCCTGATTACTTATGCTCTTTTCTGTAAATAATTGGATCTTCCGCATTCTAATTATAATACAAATCGTTTTCTGAGAGTTATTCAAAGAAGTAGTCTTATCTTATCTCTAATGGGTCTTATAGCTCACGTTACTTACCATATGGCGTTTTCAGACGCGGCTGCCTACTACTTACCATTATGATCGTTACGTTTGTCGAAATGTGAAATAGTTTTTGTTGCGTCATAGACTAAGCTCAGTCAATGGGTATTTATTTTTAAAGTAAAGATGGTTCCAAAGAATCGTGACCCCCTGCGAACTTTCTAGCTATCACGGTTCTTGAGATACAGCCTGGTGACAGACAGACGGACGGACGGACGGACAGCGAAGTCTTAGTAATAGGGTCCCGTTTTTACCCGTTGGGTACGGAACCCTAAAAAATGACGTAGATGTAGCCCGTTAAAGTTCCGCGTGACGTCACATTATGCTAAAAAGTGTACCATAATGTGACGCATTTTGGCATTGGGCGGGGCACATTGCACGTAGAACCGGTGGCCATTGGGGCGGAAAGGTTCTCGAGTGGCGACCACGTACCGGAAGGCGCAGCGTGGGTAGGCCCCCCACAAGGTGGACTGATGACCTGGTAAAGGTCGCTGGACTCCGCTGGATGCGGGTGGCGCAGGACCGGTCATTGTGGCACTCTTTGGGGGAGGCCTATGTCCAGCAGTGGACGTCTTGCGGATGATGATGATAATGATGATGAATGTGACGTCACACGGAACTTTAACGGGCCATATCTTCGTAATTTTTTTGTTTAATTGACAATCAAAAAAATACGTGTCCAATAGTTTTTGATAATCTAACTGATGGATTAAATATTTTTTTTTAGGAAAGTAGCCAATTGTGTTAATTAGGCATGCCGATGCCGGTAGGAATCCAACCTAATACTTTTTCAATCATCAGATGCTATCAGTATCGGGTGCCTCATATGTGCTAATTTGTCTACTCCATCTAAATAAATAAAAGAAGAAACTGACTGACTGATCTATCAACGCACAGCCCAAACCGCTGGTTCTAGATATTCCAAATTTGGCACGTAGGTTCCTTATAAAGTCTAGGGGTGCACTAAGAAAGGATTTTTCGACATTCACCTCCTAAAGGGGTGAAGTGGAGGTTCAAAGTTTGTATGGGGAAACAAGATTAGTTAGACTATTTCAGTTGAAACTTCACAGCAGTATTCCTAACAATAAATGAGTAAACACGTGTTTCAGGTTTTTTGAGAATTCAACCCCTAAAAGGGAGGAATGTGGTGACAAAGTCTGAAAATTGACATCGGTATCGTTTCTATGGTTTATCGGGTCGCTGATTACGAAAACAAAAACGATTTTAAAATCCAACATGGCGGACGTGAAATACCATCTCCCCTGTTGGGGTGCGATAGGGTTCAAATATCTAAATATTAATATGGGTGTCGTTTTCATGGTTTTTTTGGGACGTTACTTGGGTCGTTCTTCTATAATACCGACAATGAACCGAGGTTTTCCTTTTTTTTGGTTTTTGAACTATCGAAAATTGTTATTTTGAAGTGCGATTTAAAAAAAATGCATTGGTTTCTACATTAACACTAATTCAAGTTTCCTTTCCGGCCAATATACATATTTGTTTACGGTTGGTTTAAAAAAAAATATGTGACAAAGTGGACTCTTTCAGTGGGGACTGGGTCGTTCTTCTTTTCGACCGACAATAGCCTGTCCTTCGTCTTATTACGGCATCTCATTTGAGTAATGATGTTTACGGTTTTATAATGTTCGAATGAACGTCCATATTATTTTATTAATTAGTGATATTTAATATTTCACTTTCTCTAACTAGCATTTTTTTAAATGTTTGTTTTTTTCGTAGAATGCCGTGACAGAGTGGTAAACCAAAATGTTGTCCCCAATGAAATAGTCCACTTTGTCACATGTTTTTTTTAGAAACCAACCGTAAATAAATATTTATATTGGCCAGAAAGTAAACTTTAATTAGTTCTAATGAAGAAACCTATGCATTTTTTTTTAAATTGCACTTCAAAACCACGATTTTCGATAGTTCAAAAACCAAAAAAACAGAAAAACCTCGATTCATTGTCGGTAAAAAAGAAGAACGACCCGACTACATTTTGGTTTACCACTCTGTCACGGACTTCTACGATAAAAATACGTTTAAAAAAAATGCTAGTTAGACAAACTAAAATATTAAATAATACTAATTAATAAAATAATATGGACGTTCATTTTCGAACATTATAAAACCGTAAAATCATTACTCAAATGAGATGCCGTAGTAAGACGAAGGACAGGCTCTTGTCGGTCGAAAAGAAGAACGACCCACTTACGAACATGGCATCGATTTTGAAATTTAATATTGTGGACATGAAAATTGTTGAAAGTATTTGTGCCAAATTGCAATTTAATTGCAACATAAGATCCTCCTTTTGTGTAGACGGTACAAAAAATATTTTAGTACGCGGGCGAAGCCGCGGGCAAAAGCTAGCGTTATATAAATAACTGATTCAGCTGATTGTATGGAACAATGAATACCTAGTAGTTTTTTTTTCATGGTAGCTAATGTCATTTTAACTGGTCTATGTGTTGATTTGTCGGATATCATCAAAATAAGCATATTTAATTACTGTTCTACGAGTGCAGCGGGTGAGGTTGACAGGTAACATTAAGAAACCTTGGTTAAAAGTGGTTCACGACGGCTAATTAGATTAAATGCATTCCAACAGCTTTCTAACAAGCAACCAAACTAACAGTATAAAAAAAAACTGGACAAGTGCGAGTTCAACTCGCGAGGTAAGGATTCCGTAAAGTGTTGTGAATTTTCCCGTTACTTTCAATACTCAAACTTCTTATAGGTTTTCCTGTAATCTTTAAGCAAGGAACTTTTCCAATTTTTTTTGAGAATTTTAAGCCTAGTAGTTTCGGAGATAAGGGAAGGGAATGGTAAATTTTCGTCTTTTTTCCTAAATTACTTCAAATCTGTTTTTAATCAAATTATAAAATATATAATATATCTGAGATGCTTACAACAACCCCTTTCATTTGATATGTCACACAATACAGTTTGCGAATTTTTTTTTTAATTTTCCAGTTTACCCTCCCAAAAGTGGCCCCCTTGTTCAGAATTCATAAATTTACTTTACGCGTTCATCTTTGGGTCACCAATTTACATATGTTTACCAAATTTCAACTCAATCGGTCCAGTAGTTTCGGAGCAAATCGGCTGTGACAGACGGACAGACAGACACACGAGTGATCCTATAAGGGTTCCGTTTTTTTTCCATTTGAGTTACGGAACCCTAAAAATACTAGAATTGACTATTTCTTTCAGAATGTTAATCAACTTGGCTACTTCTCCTGTAATTTTGGCGCATTGGGTCGATAACTAGGATAACTCATATTGTGTTTTATTATTATCCCAAAAGAAAGAATACTAAAAACTAAACATCTTGATGTGAATCCATTTTAAATATCAAACAAGTTACGAAGTTGTATAACAGTTGTACTGTTTTTAATGTTGCTAGTTAGAGAGATAAAGCGCCACTGGTTCGTGACGTCATTAGGGTCGTTCTTCTTTTCGACCGACAATAGCCTGTCCCTCGTCTTATTACGGCATCTCATTTGAGTAATGATGTTTACGGTTTTATAATGTTCGAATGAACGTCCATATTATTTTATTAATTAGTGATGTTTAATATTTCACTTTCTCTAACTAGCATTTTTTTAAATGTTTTTTTTTCGTAGAATGCCGTGAC
This sequence comes from Epinotia nisella, assembly GCA_932294315.1. Lineage (NCBI taxonomy): Eukaryota > Metazoa > Arthropoda > Insecta > Lepidoptera > Tortricidae > Epinotia > Epinotia nisella. The sequence goes on from OW028676.1 coordinate 24,312,971, forward strand.
AGAGTGGTAAACCAAAATGTTGTCCCCACTGAAAGAGTCCACTTTGTCACATGTTTTTTTTTAGAAACCAACCGTAAATAAATATTTACATTGGCCAGAAAGGAAACTTTAATTAGTTCTAATGAAGAAACCTATGCATTTTTTTTTAATCGCACTTCAAAACCACAATTTTCGATAGTTCAATAACCAAAAAAACAGAAAAACCTCGGATCATTGTCGGTAAAAAAGAAGAACGACCCATTACCCTTTAGCGTCATAGTAAATTATATTCGTTCCATTGAAGGTACGCGAAGAACGGATAGCGCATGCCTCATCTTAAAACGTTGTACACTGGTTTATATCACTATAATTATGATTATTCCCTTTTTTCTCTCATCATCATCATCACCATATCAGCCGAACGACGTCCACTGCTGGACATAGGCCTCCCCCAGAGAGAGCCCAATTGACCGGTCCTGCGCCACCCGCATCCAACGGACTCCCGCGACCTTTACCAGGTCATCAGTCCACCTTGTGGGGGGCCTACCCACGCCGCGCCTGCCGGTACGTGGTGGCCTTTTTTCTCTATTTGACTATATTTTTAATCATCTTCCAGAATATTTTTTTAAGCATTTATTTACAAAAACAAACAAGCTTGCGAATTAAAACAGTGTTATAAGAATGTAAAATGAAAATACCACAAGTAACAAAAATAGTAAACATTTTATTTAAAATTCAAGGTTGAACATCATTGTCGAGATCGTATTTGACATAATATACATTTTAAGGCTTCGTCACAAAATAATTATAAAAGTATTACATAGCTTCGTATAATATTATTTGTTATAATTATTATGATGCGACTAATTATTTTATGTATAAGTGAAATTCTTTTTTTTAACATGTAAATTGGCTTTATAAAATAAATGACTATGACTATAAGTCGGATCAGTATAAGTACAGACAGACACTTGACTCTAACAAAAATTAGGACAAGCCCAATATTTTAAACAAGCTATCCAACGATACTTCACACCATGGGTTTGATAAGAAAAAACATTACCCCGTATTAGGTATTGGGGAGGTACCCGAAAACAATTTTTTTACCAAGAGTTTATTCTACCATTTTGTCGGCGTGATTAATTTATATACTCAGGCCGAAGTACAGCTTTCTAGTCAATGATGTCATATAAAAAAGAGGTAGATATGTTATCTATATGAAATTCCGTGTTTAAAAATGGCCACCAAATCTGACAGCTAACGTTTCCACTGACGACTCGGAACTGAGGCAAGTTGTGTGAAATGACACAATTTTAGTGTGCCACTTTCGGAGCGTACCTCTTTTTATATCACATCATTGTTTCTAGTAGTAAGGGTCACTGAGCTAACCCATGGCGAAACTATAAGGGCTCCTTGTTGACTAAGAAACCATACAAAATAGGAATCTTGACATTATCCTTGAGTAACCAAATATTTTTCAGAATTTACAAATTACATTGAAGCAAGCACTTAAGCTAGCAGCAGTATTAAATATCTTTATAAGTATAAAAATAATTATTTTATATTCACAGGTAAGGAACTTCGAACTTCCACATAATCCGTGAGTAAAAAACTTAATGAATCATCTACAGGAAATCAACATTAGACTAGTTTTGAAGGTTTCTGACCTTCAACATATATTCTTGTAATCATTTTATTTACTTAATTACTGACTTGTACTTTGTAATATGGCAGCAACGCAAAACCATACTTAATCAGAAATGGTCAACATAATTCTTTGTAATTTATTTTATTCAACATTAAACGCTATTTTTATGTACATTATTGTTATGTAAATTTTAACATTAAATAACCGTAACCGGTTATTTTTCCACCATAACCGAAATCATAACCGGTTATGAAATATGACTGGTTATTGCATTCCCTACTAAATACTCTTCAACGTGTGTAGGTATTCTAAATGTCATAACAAAGTACCTATGTATACCTAATAATTCAGTAATATTTCTAAATTACAATAAATACTTATTAAACTTAATAATCTCATGAATATAAAGTCCTATCCAACAATAGTGCTTAATTACCTAACGAGTATTTACAAAATAAATGTTACTAAATTGAAAAGTTAGCTCCATTTATGTAGTTAGCTATATTTATGTAGGTAACCAGTACTTTAGATCCAGTTTTTTTTTATAAATAACATACATCGCGGCTGCATTTGGTAAACATCTTTTAACCCCCTTATTCATGAAACAACAAACATTTGTTCTTTCCCAAGATGAATGTCAAAGAGACAAATAAGATCAAACGAATTCAAGGTCATTAGATGGTCATCATTCATGCCTTCTGTGGATTCAAACTGTCCAACAATGTTTTTGTAGTCCAGTTGGCACAGCGATTCGAACAACGCTCTGCGCTCTCTTGTTTAGTATTATGATGTCTATTTTCATCTATAATTATTTGCAATTTCCTCGCAGTAGGCGTGAAAAGCACTATGTAATTTCTTGGCCAAGAGTACAATAGGTGGAACCCACTCCATCTAATTCCTACTTTTTAGCCTCTACAATAATATAGGTATACTATTAATTACATTGTCCTTATTGCCGCCTTTCAGTGAATTTATTTCTGGATGCTTAGTTGATCTACTCTTGATCACGAGCACTTTCCCGACTTATCATGCCTACTAGACGCGCCAGGTCAAGGGTATTGACCCTAACGCGAGATACCCCGCTATCGTACATCTTAAGTGTCCTGAGTAGTGTTATATAACGTGACCCTCGCCTTCGCTCGTCACTAAAAGGTCAGACAAGAGCAACACCACATCCTAAACCTGGGTAATGTTTCTTATGTTATGACTATATTAACAGTAAAGCGTCGCGCATTGCGAGTTCACATGACAATCGCCTTCGCTCGATTAGAGTAACAATGGTTCGCTACACTTCACCTGACTTGCTTTTCACAGTTTGTTGCGTCTTTCAACAACTCTCGCCTTCGCTCGTCACCAAAAGGTTCGATAAGTCTTTGTAATTTCCTACACTACTGCCATCATGGGCATTCATAAGTGAAGAGTTCTTCTAGCTATACTACCTTACCCTTAATCTGGGTGGTTCTTATGTAAGTTCTTCTTTCACAAAAATAGTTTTCTCGTCGGAATGTATTCTTCTCACGTCTCAACCGTGTTTTGTTTTCTTCTGGAGAATCTGATGACACCCTCGATGGACCAGGGTACCACGCAGCACAAGTTGCACAGTGTTAGCATGTAAAATGCTGTTTCGTAGCTATCTGTGTAATCCCTGACGAACCCTGAAAAAACAAATGAATTTGTATGTTATGATGATTAAAACCTAACTCGGAATACATTCAGGCGATTAGTTGACGAAGAAGCTGGCTTAATTGGTATCGGCTGGAAAGAGCTAGAAGATGTAGCGCATTTCATTTTTGTTTCAAGCTTTTTTTGCCGACTGTACTTTTCTGTATACCGTCATCAATTGCTCATTGAGACAATTCTAACGAGCCCAAGCTCGATGAGGTTGTGTCGTTTCATTGCGAAGTTCCTATGGCCACCTTCTAGCTCCATCATCAGATCAGCACCATGTCATCATAATATTGCAATGTCACGTGTTTTACACATGTGTGCAAAATTTCAGCTCAATCGGTTACCGGGAAGTGGATCAAAGTTAATTTGCAAGATTTGATGACAAACATGCACAGGTGAAATTAAATAAAAGTTTGTAAGTAATAAAACGTATAAAGTATAAAGTGTTTTCGGAATTCGACGTTTATTGATTTACGCGCGATATTTTAGCTACAATTGGGAATACGGCCAATATCATTTTACTGTGATATAGAATCGCATATTGTTATACGTTCTTACATGGTCGAAAAACCATTTGCAAAGTTTATAATTTAATTCACTTAGAGATGGATTGAGATAATTAATCAGATGTCGAGAAAGCGCATTGACTGAATATTGAACTAATATCATTTGTGCACAATTAAATAGACGACCGGTTAGCCTAGTGGGTAGTGACGCTGCCTACGAAGCTGAAGGTCCCGGGTTCGAATCCCGGTAAGGCTAATGCCTTCGAGATTGAGCGTCGTAACGTGCTCGATAAAAAGCGAGACGAGCTCAAGGCTCGCCTACCGGCAACCATCCACTACAACTTCATCGGCGGGGTAGTAACTAGTAACCTGCCCAAATTGCGCTCGTACCTTTGCAAAAAATATAGGGTATGCAAGCCACATGAGAGCGCACCAGAGAGTAGAACAACAACACTCCAGTCATATTTCAAATCGTTAACACTAAATCCAGAACACACAGTCGCTGTGGCCGAAATCGGTCAGGACAGCATCAGCATATATCGTCGTCTAGTACCTATAACACAAGCCTTATTGAGCTTACTGTAGGCCTAGTTCGAATTGTGTAACAATGTCCCCTAATATTTATTTATTTATTTATTATTAATTGCTTCCACGCTGCCACGCGTGCGTTGCGTGCAGTCCACGCAAAGCTGTTCAAGGTAGCGCAGCCGTATGCAATAAAAAAGTTGCACCAACAGGCATTGGCATTGCCGAAAATGTCACTGGTTCTAAGCAATACCAGTTCTCTTTAAATATAAACATCTTTAAAAGGGTAAGTATCCATGCAAAGCGAAGTAGCGCAGTGGTATGCGAGAAAAAACTTCCACCAATAGGCATCGCTCTCGCAACTCTTCGTGTTTGTGTTGTTTTCATCGCATACCGCTTCCCTACCTCGCGCAGCCCTGGTGACGCCTAGCTATCAAGCATGGTGAGGTGTCAAACATGAAACATCTTCGCACATCACTCATGGACATTCAAAGACCGCAGGGCTGTTATTCTTTACGCACTCATGCGTCTCACCTCGCCCAAGCCCAACGAAACTAGACCTCTAGCTACACTTAGATACTACCAATCAAGATATATTTGTGGGCGAGCGTCGAGGTGAACAAACAAGTTACTTAATAGCTGGGCAGCAGTCAATATTGTCTTACCTATCACAGGTCCGACGCTCAGACTCAAGGCTCCAGTAATCAGCATATAAAGCCCATACGCTGATGGGTACCGTTCTATGGGCACATGTTCAGCCATCACTATTGGCTGCGCTATGTGCAAAAGGGACCTTAGGGATCCCAGTATCCCTGTCAAGATCAGGAGTGGGATATACGTGTTGAACTGGATTAGAACTGGAAAGAAAAAAAATTGGCATTGAAAAATTATTGCTGATGTCGAATGCAATTTGATTTTAATGGATCAATCAACTATTTATTGTTGATACTCTGTCCCGTTTGCCAGGAAACAACATGTCATGGTCTCTTAGAAAAAATGTTGCAACACGGACTTCTAACATGGGTAGAGGATGGCTCATAAACAGTGGTTAAAAATGCCAACAAAGCCGAGCCGTATTTGGTAGATCTCTCTTTAACTTAAGAGTAGCACCCTTGTCAGTGGAGCAATCGCCAGCCGTACATTTGGTAGATATAAACCGCACCTAAAAATCTAAACATTCACTTTTTAAACATTAAAGTGTAGGTATTTCTTCTTATTTGAACTTTGGCCTAGAAATCTAAATAAATACTAAAATGGCCTTTGGCTGAATTTGGATCGGTATCCAAGATCGGTGTCCAGAATGAGATTCTAACGTCTTTTCACAAGGTCAAGAATCTGATGACGCACATTTGATGTAACTGGATATATTTCTTTTGTATTTGCATAACGTGTCCTTCCTTGAAAAATCGTATGCGAATTTTGCTCGGTATAGGACCTATACACTGCTCAAAAGTGGCTAGGGATCAAGTACGTTTTAGAGTATTGCTGCAATTGAGGTTTGTTATAGTAAAATAACTCTCTCTTACTCTCTCTCTTATTCTGGACCTTTAAACTTTAATTACTTCGGCATTGGCATTGCCATTAGCGGGACCGGGATAAGTGGCGTATACTCAGCAGTGGCCGATAGCAGGCTGAAAATGATGATGATGATGGATGGGCTGGTATTACAGCGATTGATAGACATTGTCATTGAAGCAGTTGTGGCAGTGTAGGTAATATACTAGGAATATGCGATATAGATGGTTCAACTCATCTCTGCGCACGGTATCAGGTGTTGTGTATGCATGCACTTGTTACTATGGTTTATATGTACTATGACACGCCAGTCGTTGTTGACGGCGCACGCATCCACACAGTGCAGCGGCAGTTAACTTCAAAGGTCTGATGCATTTAGTGGTGAAACTTAATAATATAACTTTCATCATCATCATCATCATCATATCAGCCGAAAGACGTCCACTACTGGACATAGGCCTCCCCCAAAGAGTGCCACAATGACCGGTCCTGCGCCACCCGCATCCAGCGGACTCCAGCGACCTTTACCAGGTCATCAGTCCACCTTGCCTTGCCTACCCACCACCAATATTTTGATTAATCCCAATTAAGTTCCATATTCGTGTTGGAATACGACCTTAGCTGCTTAGTAGCTTACCTATTCGGAATATAGCAGTGAAGAGCGCCCCAGAATAGTACATGTATCGGCTGTTCATTGCGAAAAAATGTCCTGTCACTCCGAGAAGTAGCCTAGCTGTCATGTCAGTCGCGCCACCTACTGCTATAATGGTTGCTATCTCGCCCTGCGAAAAAACAATCAGGTAAATATTTTCAACACAGATAAGCTAGATCATAAGTATAATAAAAATCCGGCCAAGTGCGTGTCGGACCACGCAAAACAAAGGATTCCGGAGGGGTGGTGGTCAATTTTCGTCTTTTTTCCTAAATTACTTCAAATCTGTTTCGCTAAAATTATAACAAAAAAATATCTGAGATGCTTACTACACAACCCCTTTCATTTGATATGTCACACAATACAGTTAGTGAAACTTTTTTTTTAATTTTCCAGTTTACCCCCCAAAAGTGGCCCCTTTGTTCAGAATTCATTAATTTACTTTACGCGTCCATCTTTGGGTCACCAATTTACATATGTGTACTACATTTCAACTCAATCGGTCCAGTAGTTTCGGAGCAAATCGGCTGTGACAGACGGACAGACAGACGCACGAGTGATACTATAAGGGTTCCGTTTTTTTCTGAGGTACGGAACCCTAAAAAGGATATCCACGCCAATCTGTAATCGGTCATTTATATACTTTTTTATTGCCACCCCAAACGATATTTAATACAACAGGTTTGTAAAAATCGTAAACCAGTTTCGACTGTAGAGTAGATTTTTCATTAATTATCTATATTTGCTTAGAACTGATACAGTAAACAGTAAGATCAATGATCATTCACAAAATATGTGATAATAACTTCATTCATTTGCCTTGTTAGCCTTGTCTTATTGATCCTAAATAAGTTTTTTTCTTTTCAATTTGATCTAGTTCTAGCATCTTATGTGTGAATATTTAATCATTTATTTCTGCTTACCCGACTAAGCCCATTTTTGTCCAAAAACATCGGCTCTAAAGTGAAGAATGTAAGGTCGGCAAAGAACGCCAGTGACATCCCAAACGCAATGTTGTCAAATATCTTATCTTTTAATAGTGTCAAGTCCAAAAACTCAGCGACGGTTTGCCTGAAAGAAATTAAATTGCAATTATGAAGATTACACAAAAAATTACATTATTTGCTTCTTCATTCTGCACTGTTTAAATCGGCAACTCAACTCAGTTATGAGATGAGGAAGTACTCGTAACTGGTAATATTTGACACTCCTCTGAAGTGGCAAGTGCTCATGGTATCAAAAAAGTATGCCTTTTTGGAAATTCCCAAAGTTCACGTCAGCTATTGAGAATCCATTTGAATAATTTAAAGCCATTTGCAACTGAATCCAAGGTAACATTTCTGTTGTAAGATAGATAATTACTTACCATTTCCCCTCCTTGTTCTTAATAATCGGCATAGGTGCTACCGCGATGCCTCCGAAATTCCCCAAACTTGACAAAGAAGCGGCTTTATATAAATTCTCCAGATAAACGTCGTCCGATGAATTGAATCTACTGTCAGTCTTCCCGTCCTCGGGTATTAGAACCACCGGTATACTTAATCTCCTCGAACCGGTTAATTTTGGTACGAGAAGGAAATCCGAACCTTTTCTCGCCTTCTGAATGTATAAATTTTCTACGGATTTGGCTGCATTTGTATGCGAGTGTGGCGACAGAGTTAGACTGTTGTTGTTTTTGATGAATTCGAATTGTGATTCTTTGTCAGCGGCTGGGGTTGGAGGTATTACTAAAACAAGAGATGTTTGGTTATAAGGTTAGTAATCTCAGTCAATAATATCACATTTAGAATGCTGATGGGCTTGCCCAGCAAGTGCAGTGCGTCTGGCATGTTTTGCGAAGCGCGGACGGACGGTTTCCTAGCAATCATGCGCAAAACAAATCGTATCACTAGTCCCTACTGGGGCGAATTAGACGGAGCGCATAATTTTTGTGACTTTCGGGACATGCCACACGTGGATTTACAATGATATATTTTTTGGACGCAAGTTACATGTATGGAGTGAACGCAAAAAAAAATTTTTTTAGTCATTTCAGTACAGAACGGTTCTCTAAATCATCTCCGAAAATTGTATGTACGAATATCATATCGCAACCAATTTTTCGCATAATGTCATTTCGCCGAATGATCATGTTCCAATTGAATTTTATGGAATTGTTTCATTTCCCAACTAAATGTTTGGCAATTCTATCTTTGGGCTCGGTTTTTAATTGGAACTTTTTGAAATACATATTTTCATGTGGTTTATGGTTTAGTCGGTATAATATACATTTAGTCAATTATTAATAATTACCAAAATAATGTGTTTTTTGACGACGAAGACGTTTCCGCTATGTTTTTGTTTATGCACCAACAAAGACAAACGTTCTTAGGATGTAATGTTTGAGTTATTGATCGAGTATGGAAATGAACATGGTATTAATCTGGTGCCAAAAGTATGCGTGTTAGACTTTGAAAACGCTGCCATACAGAGTATATAGCCGAGGGAATAAAAAAAACAGTCGGTTCTGGCGCTTCGCCGGCCGCTGCCGCGGCACGCTCGCTTCGCTCGCTCGGCTCGCGCGCTGTAGGGACACAGTTGAACCTAACACTCCTCCTCGCTTCGCTCGTCGTCGCACCTAACTGGACTCTGTGAAATGTTTTTTTTAACGATAGATAGTACTATTTTGTTTTTTTTTTACCAAATGAGTATCATATTTGTCTAAGGCAAGTACAAGAGCAGTCATAGTTTTAAATAAAAAGTTGCCTCATATATGAAAAGGGCACTGTTACACTGACGAAACATTATTCGTTTAGTAGTTGTTAGGCCTAGTGAAAGATTTGACAAATGATCAGTATGCCAAAAGTATTGAGTCATTACAATAATCCGCTTTATAATAATTCTGCCAAATGGAACGTTGTCATACAAAAATTTGCTAGTAGTTGGTTGTCAAAGTGAATCATCGGCGAAATGTTGGTTGGCAAATGAAATTCGGACAAAAAAAGTTCGGAGAAAAGGCAGAACACCGTACAGAACAATGTAGCGGCTAACAAAATACACCTATATCCTTCAAATTTTATTCAAATACACTTTACTGTTTTCGATTAAAATGCCTGTGGCATACGGACAGACGGACATGACGAAACTATAAGGATTCCGTTTGACACATACAGACTTTTATCTTTTATAATATTCATCATCATCATCATCATATCAGCCGAAAGACGTCTACTGCTGGGCATAGGCCCTCCTTCAAAGAGTGCCAAAGTTATGGTCGGTATAATATTAGAATAAACATTAACTAATTGCGATGCGATACTTACAAACTATTTTCTCGCAGGGTTTCACTTGTTTCACCATGTGCCATTCAACCGGATGCATTACCACCGCTCCAAAGATGCTGTGTGCCGATATAGCGCACAGAACAGCCAAAGTTCCTCTGAACCCGAACTCGGTAATCGTGAATTTGATGAACAACGGATACACCATTGTGATCATTCCAATTGATGCCTTACAAAGACTAAGATAGAGCACCTTTTTCTTTGTAAAGTAGCTGTTAAAACTCGTGTACGAGACTGGAATGAGCAGTCCCATTCCCAAGCCTTGGAGGAAGCCGTTGGTAACGATTAACTGTGTTGTGGATGTGACGAATATGGCCACGAATGACGCTAATGTGTAAATAAATGCACCAATAAGTCCCACTTGTCTTAGCGATAACCTTTTCAAAGCGATGTTCGCCGAAAATCCTGAAAAATAACAAGCAATAAAATGAAAGTATGTATAAAGCGGTCATAAAAGGATATTTGTGTTTATTACTATACCCTTAGAGCATACATAACTGGAGCCTTTATGTCGTATTTGCGTACAAAAATATCTGCCGAATTTTGCGGGGGCGGGGGGAGCATCTTAATAAGATATTGAAACTCAATAATATATTAAAAGCTTGAAGTGGTTGAACGTTTATAATATCGAGTGCATACAGCAACATGCGGACATTTTTATGATCAGTGTTCTCTGGCGAGGTGATTTTGTGATCGATTGTGAAATTGTATTTGAATGATTTTTTGCACATTGTGCAAGGTTTTCTACAGAGGGGTAAGTCACTGAAAGGCTACTCCAGTTAAGGTAGAAGTACTAGTGCCCGACATGTCAACAGAAAATACTTATTTGAATCACGATATTATGCTCATTTAAGATGTATTAAACAGTTTCATACGGTTTGGGAGACGAGGTATTTACTCAAGTTACTGATATGGAATTCGTTTCATATGGTGATCTTATAAAAAATCCTGATAATATAAGAATTAGGTAATCAATCCGAATGTACGAGTAAATGGCAGGCGGTTATGCTGGCAGTCCCAATAGATGTCATTTCAGTACAAATGTCATGAATGACAGACTGACATTTTAAAATGGGGGTCCAAAGTTTGTATGGGGAAACAAGATAAATTAGACTTTTTCATCCAAAACTTCACAGGAGTATTCCTAACAATAAATGAGTAAACACGTGTTTCAGGTTTTTTGAGAAATCAACCCCTAAAAGGGGGAAATGTGGTGACTCAGCATCATGCTGAGTTGGGCCCATTTCGTGACACGGCACAGATTCACTTTTTCCTTGTCTTTGTCTTGTAATAAGTAATGTATGTTGTGTTGTGTTGCGAATAAATGTTTGATTTGATTTTTTGATTTTGATTTTGACAAAGTCTGAAAATAAACATGGGTATTGTTTCTATAATATAAAAACAAATAAGCAAAGGGTTTTTGCTACGTGGTTTGCATACAAAAGAGACTATAGTGACGAAAATTTGTCCAAATTCCACAGCTATATTTCAGCACTATCTTTCAGGGATGTATACGCCTCCAATAAGTTTACAGAAGCATTTGGGTATTTTTATGAGACCTACTGTTTATTTTATGGACTATGTTTTCCTTTAGTTAAAGTAAAAATCGTAAATCGTTCAAAAAAAATAAAATGGTTGTCAAAAGGACTAAAAAAGTCTTGCAAGACAAAACGAGCGTTATATATAAAATATAGAACAAACAACTTAAACAGAAGGTTAAATAAGCTAAAATTTAAACAGTACAATGTCATTTTTAAATCTTGCATGCAAAAAGCACAGCGAATAAGTAACAATAATTACATTAAAAGTAATAGTAATAAATGTCGAGCCAGTTGGAATGTCATATCAAAAACTCTTTCAAACGAAACTACTAACACTGAAATTGACAACTTTAAAATCAATGATATATTGTACAGTGACCCTAACGACATATGTAATTATTTTAATAATTATCTTATAAATTTGACAAATAAAAATAAGCCCGATCTGTCTGGCAAGAAATTACACTACTCGTTACACAATACGGCATCTATCTTTTTGAATCCTTCTGATGGCCGTGAAACCCACGGAATAATTATGTCTCTTAAGAACACTACAGCCTCTGGTTTTGACGAGATTACAACAAAAACATTGAAACTATGTGCGAAGTCTATCTGTGGTCCTCTCTCGCACATTATAAATTTATCTTTTACTGATGGTATCTTTCCTGAAGCACTAAAGATATCCATAGTCAAACCTTTATTTAAAAAAGGGGATAAATCGGATCCCAACAATTATAGACCCATAACAATAGTTCCAATCCTATCGAAAGTCTTTGAGAAAGCCATATTTAATAGGATCAACGAGTTTTTTACCAAATATGACATACTAACACCAAAACAATTTGGATTCCGTAAAGGAAAATCCACAACGTTAGCCTGTTTTAACCTAATAAAATCTATATCTGAGAGCATTAATCAGAAAACCCCTATTATGGCACTTTTCTTAGATTTAAGTAAGGCTTTCGACTTCGTTGACCACGAAATTGTCTTAAATAAATTGTATTCCTATGGTATACGAGGTAAAGCTTACGACTGGATCGAGAGTTATCTTGGGAAAAGAACTCAGTGTACCGAAATCGAAAAACTTATACAAAGAAACGATAGAAATAAGCGTATGGTTAAGGAAAAATTTAGATCAAATTTTTTAGTAAATGGTACTGGTGTTCCACAAGGTAGTATTCTTGGACCACTACTTTTCCTTGTAGCAATCAATGATCTACCAGTTTCCATAGATCAAGATTGTATTATTTTTGCTGACGATACGACTCTTATAATAAAAAGTGACATTAAAGATATATCCGTATTTGAACGTACTATTAATAAAACTTTATGTGACACGGTTAGCTGGCTGAAAAGAAACAACCTACAAATTAATATAACTAAAACAAAAGCCATGCAATTTCATAATTATAAGGTGAACCCTGTACCATTACAAATTAAATATGATAATTCCTATGTAGAGACCGTTGACATTGTAAATTTTTTAGGTTTTAATATTGACAAGAATTTGAATTGGAAATCTCATGTGGATCACGTTTGTAAGAAACTAGACAGATTTGTCTTTGCCTTGAAGAGAATAAGACAAACAGTTTCTGTAGAAGCTGCGCTCACGGCGTATCATGGACACGTTTCCTCTGTTCTAGGCTACGGATTGCTATTATGGGGCAATTCTGTTGACATAGAGAGAGCATTCAAACTGCAAAAAAAATGCGTTCGTGCCTTGGACAAAGCTTGGTTTCTTGACAGCTGTAAGCCTTTATTTAATAAGTTTAATATACTTCCACTTCCATGTCAGTACATTAGGGACGCGTGCTGTATGGTCAAGAAAAACCAGCAATATTTTACTCAGCGCAGCGAAACCAGTAAAATACATGTAAGAGCTCAATATATGAACCTTTTAGATCAGCCTCCCTGCAGATCTGCCATATACGAAAATAATTGTTATAATATGTGTATACTCCTGTACAATAAGTTACCTGACATTATTAAATTAGAAAACATGACTTCTTTCAAAACTAAGTTGACCAAATGGCTGCATGAAAAATGTTTTTATAGTATCAAGGAGTATTTGACAAGAAAATAATAGGTATGTAACAAATAGCTGTAAGTGTTAGTATTTAAGTCTTGACATTGTGGAACTATACATTTTTTAATTGTTTAATTCGTAAAAATTTGCACACCTGTATCCAGGTTGATTACGTTGGTTTATTTATTATTTTTAAGATCTTGTAACCGTAATCTTGCAAATAAACTATTTCATTTCATTTCATTTCATTTCATTTCATTTCATATAATTTATCGGGTTGCTGATTACGAAAACAACAACGTTTTAAAATCCAACGTGGCGGATGTCAAACACCATCTCCCCTGTTGGGGTGCGATGGGGTTGATATGTCTAAATGTCAATATGAGTGTCGTTTTATGTTTTTTTGGGACGTTTAGTTACGAAAATGTTATCGATTTTGAAATGTTATAGTAATTGTGGATATGAAAATTCTTGAAAGTATTTGTGCCAAATTGCAATTCAATCGGAACAATACGAATCAAACTGAGAACCTCATTTTTTTGTAGACAGTTAAAAAAGGTTTAGTACGCGGTCGAGGCCGCGGGAAAGAGTTAGTTTTAGATAAGAACCACCTCAACAGACAAAATATTTGATTAAAAACACACACTAAAATCGGGTCATCCGTTTGGGAGCTACGATGTCACAGACAGATACCTTTATATGTTAAACTTATACCCTTCGTTGTTGGGGGTTATTAAATCTGTCAATCTTTAGATTTTTTTAAATCCCCTATTATGCTGTTTTATTAATACAGACGATACATAAATCTTTTTTTTAATGTGATAATTAAATTGATAGGTGTTGATCTAAATGCCAACATTATGTAACGTCGTTGATATTGAAATTAGCAGATTTTACATATTTATAAACGTTTATTATAAACGTCCCATCCTTAAATAAAAACGATTTTCCTTTTTTTTATTATCTCAAAAACCACGGCCATTTCGGGGCTAAAATTTGGTCAAATTACAACGTATGTAAAGACAATTATCCGAGCCAAAGGAAAACCACTTTCTCGTCAAAGGCAGTTTCGCCATCCTTACAGGGCTATACCCTTTATGGGCACACTTGAAGCGATTTGGGTACCTAGCCACTGATTTGAAGTCCGTTAAAACTTTGTTTTTAAAGTGATTTATCCTTACCGGCTAAAGCCAGGGTGACTTGGAAAACGCCGTAGATGACAGTGACAGCGCCCGTGCCCGCGCCTACGTCGTCTAAGAACTCGTTGTAGATGAATCCGAACACCGGCTGGTGCGCCGTGCCGGCTATCTGTGGAGACACGCACAGTCAGCTCAGCAGTAAAACAAATCTGTACAACGTCCGATTTGTCGCACTCATACAGAAAGCTCAAAAAGATCTGTATTGTATTATATTGTGAGATTAGAGTAACCTATCATTACCTACACCTACAGTATCACATTGTTTGATACTGACTCAATACAAATCTCGTAAAACAGACACTTATTTCAAAAGCATATTATAAGATAAACGATTCATGGAAATCTATCGCAAAATAAATACAATGCAATGCAATTTTATAATTTTATAATACTATGATACTGAAATTATATATTGTATAATGTTTAAAAAAAAAACCTCGCCGAGTTTTTTACGCCGGTTCTTCTCGAGGCAGAGGTTTTCTTTCCGAACCGGTGGTAGTTTATCGACATTCATAGGTGCATGTAATAAGCCTAAATTGAAGAATAAATCACTTAGACTTTGATTTGCAAAGATATGTTTTCATTATTTATATATTTGACCCTATTTATTGCATGCTTGGCACCTAGGAGCCAAACAAACCTTCGCATATTTCTTGTAGATGTGTATACCTTAACTAAACTGATAAAATCAAACAGTGGCAATGAAAAATATATTTTTTATACAGTTGCTCAAAAAGTGCTACTTTACGTAGCTGTTTAGCGTGCGGAAAGTTGGTTTTCGCGCACTAGTGCTTTTCTCTTTTCCTCGTACAAATTGTACCATTAATAATAATTATTTTTTATTGACATAATAATGTCAATAAAAAATAAATAAGATAGAACTGTATTAAACTGTATTTAAACTGTATTAAACTTCATTTTTTTCAACTGTATTACAATGATGTTACAGAATGAATAATATAAAAGTTTCGAATTCTTTACTTCTTGTTTTTCTTATTTTTTCGCAACTGTATTAAAAAAAGTCGTTCGATACACGTGCGGAAATGTCATTCTTCACTCGTCCCGAGTCTTGCCACTCGCCTACGGCTCGTAGCAAGATATCTCGGTACTCGTGACGTAATGACATACTTTCCGCACTAGTATCGAAATGTACTATTATATGGTCTGCCTACCCCTTTAGGGAATTTAGGCGTAAGTTTATATTGCAATAATAATCAGCGGCATGTGCTATTGAAATTGGGCTAGATATAAATCCAGTTTGATCTGGTTCGAGACGGTTCGGAGGGCAAGGCGCGCGATACACTGCTATCGATAAGTTATGCAGATTATGGTACACACGATTAGTAGCTATACTATAACTATACTAATTACACTATAACTTTAGTCTCGTATAATGCCACACGTGTATATAGCTGTGATTAAGGGGACGCCTAGCGTTTCGTAAACCACGCCTTCATTTAAGGGACAGAACTCGTGATAGTTATTTTTAATACAGTTGCTCAAAAAGTGCTACTTTACGTAGCTGTTTAGCGTGCGGAAAGTTGGTTTTCGCGCACTAGTGCTTTTCACTTTTCCTTGTACAAATTGTAGCATTAATTATTATGTCAATAAAAAATAAATAAGATAGAACTGTATTAAACTGTATTAAACTTCATTTTTTTCAACTGTATTACAATGATGTTACAGAATGAATAATATAAAAGTTTCGAATTCCTTACTCCTTGTTTTTCTTATTTTTTCGCAACTGAATTAAAAAATGTCGTTCGATACACGTGCGGAAATGTCAGTCTTCACTCTTCCCGAGTCTTACCACTCGCCTACGGCTCGTGGCAAGATATCTCGGTACCCGTGACGTAATGACATACTTTCCGCACTAGCATCGAAATATACTATTATGATACAAGTGCGGAAAGTAGGTAATTCCCAACGAGTGACGATGGCCAAAAATACGACCGTCGGAGAGTGTTTTTGATCGACACGAGTTGGGAATTACCTATCCGCACGTGTATCATACAACATTTTACGATGCATCACGCAAGGAAATAAAAATATGTAAATAAAAGGTGAAATTTTAACTGTCATGAAATCTAATTCTCGCACGTGTGTGGGAATTTTGGCCCGAAATCCATTCCCGCACGGCCCCGCTCCGCCGCCGTCCGCTGTGCGTCCCGTGTTTATGTTGAACCATATAAAGGCGCACTTTCAGAGCAAGTGCATTGTAAAGTATGTTTTTCGTGCATGGAGAAACTAACTCAAGATATGAGCCTAAAGACGCCCACTGCTGGACATAGGTATCTCCGAAAGAGTGCCATAATGATCGGTCCCACCTGCATCCAGCGGACTCTCACGACCTTTACCAAGTCATCAGTCTAATTCTATTAGGATTTTTTGGACAAATGTCGGCGAATATCAAAATTTATGAAGTATCATACATATTTGGTTTAAAAAGTTTGCTATTACAGTAAAATACCATTTACAGTACACATGGTGTTACTTTCCCGCACTAGTGCGGAAATGAGCACTTTCCGTGCATATTTTGAAACTTTAAAGAGCCATATGTACTGTAAAACGTTCTACGATACACGTGCGAATAGGTAATTCGCAACTAGTGTCGATTTAAAACACTCCCTTTGGTCGTGTTTTAATTTATCGCCACTCGTTGCGAATTTCCTATTTTCTGCACTTGTATCGTAAATAACTATTATTTAACTTGTTTAATAATGAATTGCTTGTGTTGGCTGAGGTAAGAAAGAAGAATATAGGCACAACTTTTCAAGCAAACATTAAACTAATGTACATAATTATTGTCAATCAGATAATTAATGCAGTGTATTTCCTAGTTTAGGCAGTAGTATACTATACGTAAAGCCTTTGAAAATTCTCTCAATTTCCAATTTTACGCCCTTAACTGCGTGGATACATTGGAAACACAGTTCACGTATTCCAATATGGTTCTGATTTCAATATTTGCGCTCTCGCTTTTCCGCGCCAGAATGAGCGCGCTACACACTGAAATCAAATTAGAATGCGTGGTGTATGTCTCAAATTGAACTTGGTCTCGAGACTTAATCACCGTTGTAACTTGACCGCGAGATTCATAAGAATTAATGCATTATCAGAGCTCAGGCTGTATTGGTTAGCCCGCGGGGTGGGTTATCGGCTTACATTGTAAACCCGCTATTTATACCTAGAATACCCATTGATACGAATAAGTGGTTAGTGCAAGTTTAATTGCGGCAAGTGGGAGTAGCTGATGATGTTTGAACTCACACTAATTACTAAATATTATGTAAATAGGCCGTAGTAGGTTTAGGATGTTTGTAGACAGCGGATCCATTGGGGATGCCGGGCCCAAGCTCTCTCCAAAGTAATCTGAGTTCTGAGTAAAATCTAACCTTAACCAGGCCAAGTCACCCCCTAAACCAAAGTCAAGCTCCCTCCAAACTAAAATCCTGGATCTGACACTGTTTGTAGAAACTATGTTTGAGATAAAAGATCGTGCTATGTGGGGATTATTTGTCGATAGTCGATACATACGTGGCACTGAAACGTGGTCGCTTACTATGGGTCTCATAAGAAGACTCAAAGTCACCCAAAGGGCAATGGAGAGGGCTATGCTGGGAGTTTCTCTGCGTGATCGCATCAGAAATGAGGCAATCCGCAGCAGAACCAAGGTAACCGATATAGCCCTCCGAATCGCTAATCTTAAGTGGCAGTGGGCGGGGCACATTGCACGTAGAACCGATGGCCATTGGGGCGGAAAGGTTCTCGAGTGGTGACCACGTACCGGAAGGCGCAGCGTGGGTAGGCCCCCCACAAGGTGGACTGATGACCTGGTAAAGGTTGCGGGAGTCCGCTGGATGCGGGTGGCGCAGGACCGGTCAGTTTGCCACTCTTTGGGGGAGGCCTATGTCCAGCAGTGGACGTCTTTCGGCTGATATGATGAGTCGATGAAACGATCACAGGGCCAGTCTGGGGGCGAGCTACGGCAAATCGGGCTGAATGAAAGAAGATTGGAGAGGCCTATACCCAGCGGTGGGCGCATACTTACACGCTGAAGAAGAAGTAGTCGATAAAATAAATAGTGCTGTCCCTCTGGACGTTTTATTTTTGCTATGAGGATTCCGCTCCTTGATTATGATGGTTACTCTCTCCTCTTTACTGACGCTGTTGGCGGTCTAAGCAAACAATACAATACAATACATACACTCTTTATTGCACACCTCACACAAACAAAGCAGTTACAGAGAGAAACAATACAATAACATGTAGGTAGAGGTAGACAACAGGCGGTCTTATCGCTGAAGAGCGATCTCTTTCAGACAACCTTTCCAGGCAAACGTGTTGCACCAACCACTTTTTACGTAAAATGTAACCAGTTAACATCCCAAACAAAAATTCCATGGAAAATTTCAACAAGTTTAACATTTTATGCGCGACAGGTTGATACATCCAGCTGTAATTAAATAATTATCTGATATTGAAACCAGTTGGCTTATCCGAACATATATTAACTAAATAGTTGTTAACGTCGTAATGAAAGAAATGCACGCTCTACCATCAATAAATTTTATTTGCAATTAACAATAATGATGTATCTACTTATATATGGACTAAATAGTATGTTTCCGGAATAAATATTTTTCATTCCATTTCGTAAAGAGTCCACAATGAAGCTTATGTCGATTAGGTACGTGACATGAAAATAATAGATAATGTTGGTTTTTAAAGCACTATGGCATTTAAATTAGCCGGAGATAAAATAAAAATCGGACAATTGCGAGTTCAACTCGCGTGGTGAGGGTTCCGTAAAATATTGAGAATTTTCCGGTTACTTTGAATACTTTGTTTTCCTGTAATCTTTGAGCAAGGAACTATTTTCCCTATTTTTTTCTAAATTAGTAGTTTCGGCGATAAGAGGGGGGAGGGATGGTCAATTTTCGACTTTTTTTCCTACAAATCTGTTTATGCAAAAATTATAAAAAAAAAACTGAGATGCTTACGACAACCCCTTTCATTTGATATGTTTTCAAACTTTTCGTTTCGACTTTACAATACCTACAGTTTTCGAAATTTAAAAAAAAAAAAACCAGTTTACATCCCAAAGGTGGCCCTTTTGTTCAGAATTCATTAATTTACTTTACGCGGCCATTTTGGGTCACCAATTTACATATGTTTACCAAATTTCAACTCAATCGGTTCAGTAGTTTCGGAGCAAATCGGCTGTGACAGGCGGACAAACAGGCGCACGACTGTTTTCCGTTTTTTTTCCTTTTGAGGTACGGAACTCTAAAGATATATATTATGCTTCGATGTTTCATTATACATCTGAACTTAGGACACATATTACTATAAGTATCAGAATTATTCTATCCAGGCTGTTTTCAGCCTAAAATCTTCTGCTGCTTCAAAACTACGTGTACGTGTGCGTGTACTAAGTGACATGTTCAGAAACAATCATTCATTTTGGCTATATATATGATTTTTTATTCTGACATCGCATGTTGGTGTTTGCGTGGGCGAAGATCTAATAGTGAGCCAGAACACAATTTTGAGGTTTACGACCGTAAACCGGGAGCGAAAAACCATCAAAATGATCATAAATAACTGCGAACTTCGAAATTCGAAGTTCGGGTATATTTTATTATTGTATCTCTATCACACTTACATTACTCGAGTGAGAGGGATGCAAATATACGAACTTCGAGTTTCGATTTTCGTGGTAGCGCCGCTTGTCGCGTTAACATTAACACCGACGCTTGAGACACCAGCGGGGCTAGCGCAACTGACGCCGCACCGCGACGCGAGTCGAGAAAGCTCTACCCCCCTTTTTAGGGTTCCGTAGCCAAAATGGCAAAAACGGAACCCTTATAGTTTCGTCATGTCCGTCTGTCCGTCTGTCCGTCTGTCCGTCTGTCCGTCTGTCCGTATGTCACAGGCATTTTACTCGAAAACTATAAGGTGTATTTGAATAAAATTTTGAGGATAGGTGTATTTTGTTAGCCGCTACAAAGTTTTGTAATTAAAACTACTAAAAAAAATTTTTTTAGGTGTGTACTCCATACATAAAACTAAAAGTCAAAAAAAAAAAATTCATCGTGGGCCCACGTGTGGCACATGAATCGATAGGCCTTTCAAAATAAATATAAGGTTTCTCGAGAATTTTTTTGATTAAGTGAATACAGTCAGAGATAATCGCCCCGAAAGTCACTAAAATTCTGTCCCCCCCCTCTAATTTTTGAACGGTGTATTTTAAAAATATGAAAAAAATTCATGGACACAGTGCTTATTAAGTTCATTCACCGAAAATTGTTTTGAACAAGATCGGATGAAAGGTTTCCGAGATATTGCTGAAAAACTGCCTTCCTCAAAGAAAAGGATGTAAGTGCCGTAAGATTTCTATGACGATACGACCTTTTTAATAGGCACGGAACCCTTCGTTTTGCGTGGTCCGACACGCACTTGGCCGGTTTTTCTAATTTGTACGGTGCGAGTGAGATAGGGGACGCTTAGTCGCGCGAGAAGCGACTGAGCAGCAAGTTGTGCTAGACGTGCAGACACGACATGGTCGCTCACATATCAGCCTTGCGAGTCATGTAAGCGCCACTAACGCCAAAGCTGCCTTAATTGATGTACAAGGTCATTATGATGATGACGTGACTTTTACGTCACCACGAAACAATTAATTGAAAAGTGGAACCCGGGCTCCAAAGCACCTGAGATCCATCTGGGATTATCACTCAGACGAAAGAGAAAAACCTTATCATTTTCCATTAAACTGTATTTTTATCAGTTCACCTTGTGGGGGCATACCCACGCCGCGGCTTCCAGTGCGTGGTCACCACTCGAGAACCTTGCCGCCCCAACGGCCATCGGTTCTACGAGTAATGTCCCCCACAAGGTGGACTGAAAACGAAATTCGTTTTCGTCCGTGTAACTCCGTCTCTGTCGCACTTGCTAGTTCGAGCGACAGAGACGGAGATACACGAACTAAAACGAATTTCGTTTCGCGATAGGCCCTCTGGTAAAGGTCGCGGGAGTCCGCTGGATGCGGGTGGCGCAGGACCGGTCAATTTGGCACTCTTTGGGGGAGGCTTATATCCAGCAGTGGACGTCTTTCGGCTGATAAAAACCGGAGTAGATTAAATTAGTCCATACCATTTAAGCAATGGCACGGGTGTTGCATAGTTTAATGAAAGTTTATGTCACTCAGGGGCTAGCTGTGCTGACACTGCTAAGACAGACACGGTGTGTAGGCGACGCGAATTGGAACCAAATTGTGAAAGGTACTGAAGATTATTCGAATTGGCCAAATTGCATCAATGTACTTCATTCGAAAAGCAACTCTACCGTTCAAGTTGGAAGGTGCCAATTCTAATAACAGTATAAACAAAAAGTCGGCCATATAAAATATTCTCAACATCTCAACCATATGATAGCTCTCCCCTGACCGCGTACAGGTAGATATGATCCAATTTGATGTGTCGTGTCAAAAGTGTCGTGTTTGACGACCGAATAGCCTAGTGGTTAGAGAACCTGACTATGAAGCTAGAGGTCCCGGGTTCGATCCCCGGTCGGGTATTTGTATGATGAATACGAATGTTTGTTCTCGAGTCTTGGATGTTTAATATCTATATAAGTATGTATTTATCTATATAAGTATGTTTTCCGTTGTCTAGTACCCATAGTACAGGCTTTGCCTAGTTTGGGACTAGATCAATTGGTGTGAATTGTCCCACGATATATATTTTTTTAAAGTGGACGAACTATTGTAAAATTTTGTAGATTACGAAATGTAGCTTGGATTGAAATTTGAAAGTTAGTCGATGTACGTTCTGAACTGAGCGACTTGAGACGAATTCTGATTTTACATGTTACCTTATTTGAATAAAATTCTAATATCAATTTTTATCATTTGATAATTTGTCTGAATTATTAGGATTACTTTTTAAATAATTATTCGTGCATTAAATTTTTCTTAATTATATATTATTTAAATTTAGACACTGCTCTTGCACTTGCTTAAAACTTCGGACGCGTATTATATCAGAAAAAAATATCGGATAAATAAATAAAATTATAATTTACTAGCTTCTGCCCGCGACTTCGTCCGCGTGGCGCGTGCGCTTTACTGTAGCTCCATACAAACTTTCGCCACCCATTTCGCCCCCTTAGGGGATGATTCCCGGGATAAAAAGTATTCTATATGTTAATCCAGGCTGAAAACTATCTGTGTGCAAAATTTCATCCAAATCGGTTCAGCCGTTTAAGCGTGATTGAGTAACAAACATCTAAACATCCAAACATCCAAACTTTTGCATTTATAATGTTATATTAGTAGGATTATGTGTATTCAAGTCATATATAATTATATATAGTTCAAATTTAGAGAGTGCTATTTTAATCAAGTTGATGTTCAACAGAAGCTAATTCGCGATCTCAATTTAAGTACATATAATTATACGAGTAAGAATGGTAGAAAACATTAACTAATATAGCTTGCTTCTAATGTTTTAATAAATACTTAATTAAACCTTAACTGGTTGTTAGTTATTTTCGTATATTATACGTAATTATCTGGTAAGGTCAATGACATTCTTTTATACCTAATACCTATTCAACTTTAAAATTTTCATAACGATATTTTCACTTGATTCTCACTTGTATTTTATTAGCAATTTTAAAATAACTTTATTAGTAAAAAAAAAATATGATTTTGATGCATATTCCGAATTTATTTAAAATACCTCATAAAATAAAATAATAACTTACAAAAATGAGTGACAAGCCGATGCACACGAGATACCCCCACCCCCCCTCCGGTGGCACCATCTCGTATTTCCCGTCATCACTGCTGGTGCTGCTGCAGATACTGTATTTTGCCTTCTCACTCATTTCCACCAAAAGTCACACCACCAAGTGCTCTCCGTACACTCACACTCATATATATAACACTGTGGGTGGTCTCATAAACGAATGTTTTGTCAGGCAGCACTATTTGCACAAAGGCTTTAGATTTATTAGAGCAATTGAGGTTGTATTCCGAACAAGTCCCTCGGTATTCCCAGGCAAACAAGCCGTACCTGTGTCGGAAGCTAGACTGACGCCTGTGGTCGAAACAGCCTCTCGATCTTACTAAATTGTTAATTATAATTTATTACTTTATCGCTATGCCGTCCACTGTATCGATTTATTAAATTGTTTGCTTTATTGACGCGTCAAACGCTTCCAAGAATGTCCGATAGATTAAAAGCGGGCAAGCTCTCTCTGTGTTATAGACGTGTTTCGTTTTAAGGTAATTGTCTATATAAACAAGTTGTTAGAGGCTTCTAATTACATGCATAGATAAACATTTTTTTCAGGGTGATTCCGTTCCACCTAAATAACCAAATTTATTGTCAGTAAATTTGAACGTTACACAAATGAGCATGGAATTGAAATTGTCAGTATGCGAATTGTTATTTTGATCTTTTGATGATTTCGGAGCATTGGTGCAATATCTGATTGCTATGATTAGTATTTTTTTTTCTTATATAGCATAGTTTCGGTAACCATATTCTAAAATAATATACACAATAAAATAATCGAAAAAAAAAACTATTTATTATTATTTCTGTTACCATTTACTATATTATTGTGAAATATAGAACGAAAGGGTCATCATATTTTTGATCATTTTCGTCATAGTAATGTAATAGAATAATTACAACCTCATTTATTTTACGAACAGATAGCTAATTATGGCGCCATTTTTTTGCCTTAGACAGTATTAAAATCGATTAAGCAATTGATATAATTATAGTTTCATCATCATGTAACAGCCGAAAGACTTCCACTGCTGGACATAAGCCTCCTCCCAAGAGTGCCACAAGGACCGGTCCTGCGCCACCCGCATCCAGCGGACTCCCGCGACTTTTACCAGGTTATCAGTCCACCTTGTGGGGGGGCCTACCCACGCCGCGTCTGCCGGTACGTGGTCGCCACTCGAGAACCTTTCCGCCCCAATGGCCATCGGTTCTACTTTTTAACCCGGCGCGCATGAGGCAGGGTATCTCATACCCTGGTAGTATTAAAAAGTATTGGTATTTTCTAAATCTTCGACTGACGACACTAGCTCGCTCAGTAGCTGGAGGCAGGGGTGTGCGAAAGGGGATAATGGCGTGATCACAGTGTGGCGTGACACACTGGCCGGAATATTCATGCACAAACCAGTCTCGGGTATGTCATACCCTGCCTCATTTTTGACGTATTTATTTTAAGTATACATTTTTAATAATTTTATTAAGTTTTTTTATTATTCTTAATTCTTTTTTATGATTTTATTGTATAGGTTTGAGACGCGTTTATTTATTTTAGTTGATATTGTTTTATTATTTATGAATACTTAAATTCAAGAAAATCAACAAAAAATTATTCAAAGCTATATCCGCAGGCAAATGGAAAAATAACTGGGTGAGCCTTCACCTAGACATGTAAATGTATCTGGACGGTATGTCGGATACCAGGACTGTCCATTCATAAGGATATAAAAACCAAACATTCCTGCAACGCTTGCGGCAAGCCCATAATGTTTGTAGCATGCAAAATTGAAAAATTTCCGGAGCTCAATGATAGTAATTAGTCATATTTTTTACTTAAAAATTATAATTACTCTATTTTAAGAAGAAAATCTCAGTATCTTTCAGTTTAAAGTTGATTTATATTATAAAGAGTTATTTTTTTGTTTTATATTTGATTTTTTTAAACCCCTAAATTTTTGTTCCTATAATTACAAAGTATAAGAAAAACATGAATAAATAAAAATAATTTCATAATTAAAACTTTTTTTCGATTTAATTCCATTAACTAATTAATTATTTAACTATACATTATCAAGAAAATAAAATAACATTAATAACAACTATATTATGGGGCATTAAATTTTGGGTATGTCATACCCTGCCACATGCTTGATGTAACTTTTTTTCACATCATGCTCGCCGGGTTAATTATGACCGTAGTAAACATATCTCTCTCTGAAAAATTACATCAATCAATGGCAATCATTATAAAAATGGATACTTGCAAGAACATACGCGCTCTCAACTCATTAAAATGAGTACCTATTCGCGGTGGTTGATTCGGGGATGAATTCGACTTCAACCAGGGGCGGTTGACTCATTGATTTCGTCGCGCAGCACAATAACATGCCGGCCGGCCGCCTTTAGGCGGTCTATCAGTGGTTGCCGCGCGCTGTTACGGGACGCACGCGTTCGTGCAATGCATTGCATCGTCATTCGCCTCGTAAAATGAATATGCCACGATGTCTATTATATTTGTTGAAAATATTTTTTCTTTACATTATGTTTATGTATATAAGTAACCCAGAGTTGTGTGTCTTTGTCTTACATTTTGCAAAAACAGGCAGTTTTGATGTCATAACATAAATGCAAATTACACAGCTTTTGTGTAGTTGGGTGATCCTAAGTAAATAAAGAATAATCGTAATATCGTTAGTAAAATACACTATTATACTAACGTACCTATAATTTAATAGGTCGAGCTGGCGGTAACCCTAGCTCTAATGCTCCGCCTCCGAAAGAGCGCGTTGCATGCGATAGAAAGAAATGGCCACATTTAGGCACGTTTGGCGTACCTAAACAGGGAATTTGTTAACAGAGAACCTTCTGTACGTAGTACTATTACTTATTCTGTGCTTCAACAAAATAAGCAACCCTTATCATGGTATATGTATTAAATAATATTCGTTTTAATAATCGTAGAAAACAAACTAAAGAAAATCTAGCATCAACTAGGCAATAAATACGATTATCTGATTAAACACTGCAGATAAAATCTTATGAACAATCACAAAAACGAGTAGAAGATAAAAAAGTGTCTCCGTGTGTGCCGAAATCATGTGTCACGTTTTAAAACACGCCCATACACATACAGCTTTGATTACGGTTGCCGTTGTAAAAATAATGTGTCTGATAGGTGGCCGATCAACTTTGGAATTTCTAAAAATGTTAAAGTCAGGGTCGAATTTATAGGTCAAGACAATAAGACACAATAGTTATTTATGATGCAAGGGCGGAAAGTAGGTAATTGCCAACGAGTGACGATGACCAAAAACACGAGTGTGTTTGATCGTCACAGATTGGGAATTACCTACCTATCCGCACGTGTATAGTACAATTCATACAACATTTATCAATGCATCACGCAAAATATATAAATAAAAGGTGAAATTTTAACTGTCATGAAATCTCATTCTCGCAAGTGCCTGAAATCCATTCCAGGAGCCGTAGCATGGTTGGCCTTATCACGCGACAAGTGACAAGATAACAGCGTCGTCTCGTTCTAACTATCGAACAGTGTCAGCCAGTGACGCATGCTCTATCCTATCACCTATCGCGTGACAAGGCCAACCATGCTACGTGGCCTGGAGCCGTAACATGGTTGGCCTTGTCACGCGATAGGTGATAGGATAAGAGCGTCGTCTCGTTCTATCGGACGGTGTCAGCCAGTGACGCACGCTCTATCCTATCACCTATCGCGTGACAAGGCCAACCATGCTACGGGGCCTGCACGGCCCCGCGATCCGCCCGCACCGCTGCCGTGTCAAGCCTAGTTTTGAGAAAACGCCGTTTGAAGTTTTTTTTGTACAGTATTTAGCCATGATTTACTATGGTAAAAACAGAGTTACATGAGTTACGTGACAGGCTCGTATAAGGAATTGGTAAGTTAAATTAAAAAAACTGAGTATGTAGGTCGATAAAGGCATGGAAAATAAACAGATTTAGACCTGTTACGCGTAACTCATGTATCTCAAGATACATGAGATAGGATTGACACGGCAGACCGCCATGCGGGCATAGCGGACTTCCCGTGTTAATGTTGTCCCATATAAAGGCGCACTTTCAGAACGAGTGCATTGTAAATATAATTACAGTAAGACCATATTAATAATATACTTTTAGATCTTGCAATGATTATATTTTCGGGTTAAATCTTGCAAACCAAATTTGACGTATATAAAAAAAAGTTTTCATTGATCGATATGTTTTTATACTGCGTCGATGGCAAACAAGCATTCGGCCCGCTTGATGCTCGCGACTGTAGAAGAATATCAAGCGCGATGCCAACACTTTGTTGATTTGAGGATTCGTTGTGTTGATACACTTGATACCTAGACACGGTAAACCACATACACAGCACCACATACCATCTGAACACAACATATTCGATATCCATAATTGCATTTGCCATACATAACGCTAGTGTTTGCCATAATCATCATTTGCCATAAAAGTGATTTCCTCTGAAACCGTAACATTTTAATGAAAATTATGTATATGTAGACTTTGATTTTATATAGGTTAGGTTAGGTTGGTTTTATAAAAATCCTGTAAAGTTGACTATTTCTGAGAAAAAGTAATAAGAAATGGTTATGGCAAAGTTACATTTATGGCCAATGAAATTATGGGTTTAATTATTACTGTGTTAATTTTCGTAGTCTAAGTGATGTCAAATCGCTAGAGAAAAGGCTCCCTCCATCAAGACTTCCTACTCCATTTTAGTGCAACCTCTGGCTTGTTATTCAAAAATACTCCCTGCAGGGAAAATGCGTAACTTTTCGAACGATCATCCGGTATTTGACAGTAGCTTCTCGTTGAAGGAAACCATCTTAAGGAAAATTAGGCAGGCTTCGTAAAACTTAGTGCCTACGTCAAATCATGGGAGTAGGTGCCAAAGTGGACCCCGGGGTCCTTTAGGGCACAACAGCATCAGTAGAGCCCGGATTTTTGCGTGTGGCTATTGACAGATTGTAGGAAAAGAGCACCGCTTTTTACAAGCTTTATATTATCATGTAACGTTTCGAACGCGCGTTGGGACAGCCCAACTGTCATTTTTCCATATAAAAATTGACAGTTAGAATAGTTAGATCTACCTAACGTATGTATACTTAATGCGTTACGTGATCGACCTGCTGTACTTATGTAAGTAGGTATGTAAGTTGTCCGTCAAAATTTGCAACTCAATTTTGAAGCAGATATCTTTAACCGATTGAGCTGAAATTTTGGGTGAAGGTAGTTCGGATGACACTTCAATATTATGGTACCATTGAGCTGATCTGATGATGGAGACAGAAGGTGGCCATGGGAATTCAGTACTTAGCCGACGCTACCCCGTTGAGTTTGGGCTCGTTAGAATCGTCTCAATGAGTAGTTGATGACTGCATACAGAAGTCGGCAATAAAAGCTTGTACCAAAAATGATTTTTTGACAGAAACTTAATATCGATATTATCAGACTATTACTCTATCAATGCGGTTAATTTATCTAAATAAAATAACCCTTGCTAGCCAATACCTACTTACCTTATCAACTCTTTATAGTTATCTAATATGTATTGACACTGTCAGAGGAGTATTTAAATCTTAATCAGTAGGTATTTCATATATTATGGACATAGGTGGTGTGTTACTTCTCTCTCATAAAATGTATAAAAAATAAACTATCGAATTATCGATAAAAAGCACTCAATAATCCGGGCCCTAATGACGAGGAAAGTTTAAAGTTGCTGCAGACGTTTGAGTTAGATATAATACTATTATTTTAGGAAATTATTCCAAAATGCTTCGCAAACCATTATATCAATTAACATTAAAGTAACATTTGTTTAATTTTATCGTGCACACAATGCAGTGGATTCTCTTGTTTATTTAACGTTATTCCGTCACTGCTGGGAAACCCGCTTTGACAAGTAAATCGTCAAATCACAAATATTGCCACCTGGGGTTAAGCTGACACTAACATTTTGCATTCGTATTTTATAACAACGTGTTCAGCTCATGCGTCAACGTCGCGCTACATAAATTGAAATGCAAATTATGAGTATCAAGTTGAACATATGGGAGGATCAAGGATCATAGAACGCACTGCTGCCGTGTCAATCCTATCTCATGTATCTTGTGATACATGAGTTACGCGTAACAGGTCTAAATCTGTTTATTTTCCATGCCTTTATCGACCTACATACTCAGTTTTTTTTAATTTAACTTACCAATTCCTTATACGAGCCTGTCACGTAACTCATGTAACTCAGTTTTTCCATAGTAAATCATGTACAAAAAAAAGTTCAAACGGCGTTTTCTCAAAACTATGCTTTTTGAGATACATGATGACACTGAGGTATTGTAAATTGTCTTGGTGTATTATCTGTCCTGTCTGAAGTCATTATTTATTTTAGGTTCCATCATCGCAGCTGGAAATAGAAATTTTAAGCTGCTGATACACTTCAGCATTCACTTCCGATGAGCATTCTAGCGAATGTTACATTACAGGTTAAATAAAGCTCACAACATAAACAGGAGCGAATTTGTACCAGGGATCGGATACCGGTATTTTCACCATACAAAAATACCGGTTTTATTTCGTTCAATTTTGTTCTTTGGTTTATAATATCATTTTTGATCAGGCTATCTAATAATACGAAAATGTTACCTAAATACATGATAGAGTCCTACATTAAGAGCCTAAAATAATTCAAAATATTAGACTACTTCGGGGACTTTTGAAAAAACCGGTTCCGATCCCTGATTTGTACATGAGCATTTCCTAGGGCGTTATATATTATTTATATATACCTAACATTCAATTTATTTTCACTCTTACTTTTATTTATCTTAGTCCTTTATCAATGGATACAATAAACAACTAAAATAAAATAAAATAAACTTTATCTCGGCAATAAGTATTTGCTCAATATTCCACACCTTGACAACAAAGTAACAAATAATACACTAAGCTAATTACATCAGACGTAATTACTGCAATACAATGCAACCAATAATGACATCTAATTGTCATTGACTGTCACCAGAAACGCACAGATTACAATTACCCTTAAGTAACAAGGAGTTTGGTTTTTTCAATGATGGACAATAAATTATAGTGTACTAAGTTTTTCCTGTAGGTATTGAAATAAAACGGTCACGCTGCTGCGCCCCCATTCAGCGACATAGTCCACATAGAGCACAAGAAAATAGTCGATAGCTAGTCGCTTAAACTCGTCATGGCGGTGGAACAGGTACCAACATAAAGGAGAGCCGGGATTGAACCGAATTTTCATACTTCACTAGACGTTCTGGTTACAACAGTGACCAACCAGTGACCAGTGGTTACCAGTGATAGAAAAGAATACTATATTACCTACATAAGTGAAGTATTAAAAATAAGAGAATTATCTAATTACTAGAGACCAATAAGAATGATTTCATCCGAGGAAACACGAATTTCATTCACTGGAATTCAAGATGGCGGCCATTTTCCAAAATGGCCGCTGCATTATTAAAAAAAATTATAAACTCAAAACGGCTGCACCGATTTTTATGATTGAGGTGTTAATCAATTCGTATTAAAACCCCTAATGAACAGAAAATATACCATTTAAAAATTTTAAGATGACGGCCAAATATTAAGAAAATTGTGAATTTTTCCAACAATTTCCGGAGAAAATCCGAAAATACTTATGTACAAGAGACACGGAAATTGGTTATTAGGAGTCACGAGACCGATTTAAAATAAATAGAAACTGCGTTCAAAGGTAGGTAATACAAAAAATCCTAATACACGGCTGGGAATCGAACCCGGTCAAATCTGTCTCAAAACAGGAGTTCGGTTAACATTTCAGAATTCTCTGTTTTTCTTAACAACCTCACTTTGATAATCTTATCTTACACAATAAAGTGAGTGTGTTATCGTTTGACGGAAAAGTTTAAGGTTATCACGTTTTCGCGAATTCATAGCTAATCCCAGCAGAGATACAACTTTTGTCAGGCCCCTCAGCCACAGATTATATAATAGTCCTCAGCGTTCGTCATTCACGACTATTATCTATGACACGTACCTATAATAAACGAAACGAAATACATATAATAAAATAAACTACACTTTTATGATATTGTTTCTATTTTCAGCACGATTATATGATAATAAAAAGTTTAT
The DNA here is from genome assembly GCA_932294315.1 of Epinotia nisella. Classification (NCBI taxonomy): domain Eukaryota; kingdom Metazoa; phylum Arthropoda; class Insecta; order Lepidoptera; family Tortricidae; genus Epinotia; species Epinotia nisella. The sequence continues at coordinate 24,344,541 of OW028676.1, forward strand.
TCGTCCCATGTACTATCTTAATGATGTGTAAAAAATATTTGATAATTACTACGCTAACTTCTTTCACTAAAAAAGTGTAGGTATTTTTAATAAGTTTGCTTAGTTTTTATTTGTTTTCGTATTCGTTTTGATGAACGAGGAAATAATGTTGAATGTTGGTGTCGATATCATATGTAGTTCAAATAGGTATAATGGATTTTCTTAATTGCTGTTCTAATCGTTTGTCTAATATTGTCAATTAATTCTTGTTCACTGACCTTCCCAAACGTATTTTAGAGCTATATTTATGTATATTTATTGTTGGATGATTGCATCAATTTAACACTACAGGGGGCCTACCGCCAACGGCATTCGAAGTTTTCCCTCTCAGTTGCACTTACCGAACTCGCAAGTCTGACAGAGTGGGAAAACTTCGAATGCCTTTCGCGGTAGGCCCTCAGGCCGATCAACGTGAGCATGCTTAAATAAATAAATCATTTTATAACTTTAATCCTTTAATTAAACTGACGCACTTCTTTGACAAATTACGATACCATAGATATGATGTAGATTGCGTATTATTAAAAACTAGGTATCGATTTCACTAGTTTTAGTTATAGTTTGTGACGTGGCGATGACCAGGCATCGTAAATTTTGTAGCATTTTCGGTGCAGCGTTAGTGTTGTTATCGGAATTGGTATGGTATCAACCAGAATTGTCAATAAGGGTCAATATTAATGATATTAACGCTAATTAGGCATTTCGATTGAAGTACTTTATGCTAATTCCGCAACACTAGGTACGCTGTACCGAAAATGCTACAAAATTGTAGATGTCTGGCGATGATTGGCCAATTTTACGAAAATTTGTGTTGAATTTCGCTTTATTACATAAGTTATGTAAATTAAAGACAAAATAAAGAGACTGGTATGAGATATAAAAGGATGCTGATGACTGATGTCTTAACAATACTGAATCTATTACGAGAACAATATTCCTTTGCTATTCCGCTAAAATACGCAATAATAATATATTAATAAATTAATAATTATTAATTATTATTTATAATTATATATTTAGCGGAATAGCAAAGGAATATTGCTCTCGTAATATATCATGAATTTCCGCAAAGTAACGCCTGATTCAATAAATTATTTAATACTGAATCTTACACAATGTGATTGTGATACGACAGTAAATAATTATAGGTACCACTTAAATCCTAAATGGTAGTCACTTAACGTTGGAGTCATTAATAAACAATTACACACGCAGTGCAGTATGTTTAATTATTTAATTAGTACCTTTAAATTATATCCTACGTAAATCTGACCGATTTGGAAATTTGTACAGTCAGTTTTCGGATATGAAATAATATGTTGAAATGGTTTTTTTCTACATAAGCCTGTAGTGTTCCACTACTGGGCAAGTACCCCTGATTTACTCGTCCCGGTCTGGAGCAATTTCTGACCAATCTAGTGTTTCACTACTGGGCAAAGACCCCTGATCTACTCGTCCCGGTCTGGAGCAATTTCTGACCAATCTAGTGTTTCACTACTGGGCAAAGACCCCTGATCTACTCGTCCCGGTCTGGAGCAATTTCTGACCAATCTAGTGTTTCACTACTGGGCAAAGACCCCTGATCTACTCGTCCCGGTCTGGAGCAATTTCTGACCAATCTAGTGTTTCACTACTGGGCAAAGACCCCTGATCTACTCGTCCCGGTCTGGAGCAATTTCTGACCAATCTAGTGTTTCACTACTGGGCAAAGACCCCTGATCTACTCGTCCCGGTCTGGAGCAATTTCTGACCAATCTAGTGTTTCACTACTGGGCAAAGACCCCTGATCTACTCGTCCCGGTCTGGAGCAATTTCTGACCAATCTAGTGTTTCACTACTGGGCAAAGACCCCTGATCTACTCGTCCCGGTCTGGAGCAATTTCTGACCAATCGTTGAGAAGCGTCCATTCTGTACCTTGTCTTAAGCTCACCACAACGCTCACCCACAAGTATTATCTTGACGCCGCGATTCGTAGTAACTAAGCGTAGGTACAGGTCTAGTTTCATTAGGCGTGACGGGTGGAGTAGAATAACAGCCATGGTCGTATTGGTCGTCCTGGCCACTTTAGTAGTAGTAGTTAAGTAGCTAATTTAGCCCACCTCTGTGAATGCACACGGCATACCTGGCCAGCACAGTTTCATTTCAGCCCGGCGGTCTTATTTCCAACAACAGTTGAGAAACTATTGTTGTTGTTGTTGTCTTAGGGCACCCCAGAGGTGCATAGATAGGGCCATAAACTCGCGCCACGCCTTCCTTACCGCGCGCGGGACCGACGTCGCTAGCCTCGCTCCATGCGCCTCACCCCACGCGTCACGCCTAACGAAACTAGACCTCTACCTACGCTTAGTTGCTGCGAATCGCGGCGTCAAGATATATTTGTGGGTGAGCGTTGAGGTGAGCTTAAAACAAGTTACAGAATAGGGGGGCTGTTCAGTCCAACTGCTCGCAGCTCACTCACAACCATTTCCGGATTTGAGAAACTATTGCATGGGTATAATTGATTCAGGGCTAAGTGATAAAGTGCTAAGGTAAATAATTAATGATGTTGATTGGAGAGTCGACGTCGAATACATATTCATTTTCACCATTATTACAGTGGATCAAAGTGCAAAATAGTAAACATAAATATCTATCATCAACCTAATTAAAACATTTATAGTTTAATGATTTCCTATTAACTGTTTATTTGTTGGATTTTTTCATTATAAAATGAGGAAGTTATGTTTGATGTAATAAAGCGAAATGTATTTTTTTAACATCACCTACTTGTTATTTGTTCAAACATTTTGCTAACACATTATTATAGTAAGCCAATAAATACGATACCTACTCAAAAAAAATATACATAACGATGAAGTCGCGGGAAAATTCTTGCACATCATTATACGAGTATACTAATTATTTAAATTAGCACTTCAGATAGAATCGTTCGTGAGCCAGTACTAACCAGATATTTCCAATGCTGCAAAATGTCAAAATGAGACTAGTTTATGTTTTTTGCTTACAATATAAAGAGGAAGTTTCACGGTCATTATTACACATTGGTTTTTTTACAGCTCTTTGCGTCGCTAATTTTGTGGCATGCCGTTCATGAAATCGTCCTAAAGCACTATTTCCACCAAACGGTCCGCATCGGATCGGACCGGAAAGAATACGAACGTATGCGGTGACAACCGATCGTGTCCCGCAGCATGTCGATGCATTACGATCGGGCGGTAACAGCCGTTCGCGGCCGACATGATGTCGACGCACACGATCGGCACCGTACGGTTGCTTGTATATATATACTAGCTTTTTCCCGCGGCTTCGCCCGCGTACTTAAGAGTAGTGTTAACCGTCTACAAAAAAGGTGCATCTCAGTTTCAGTCTTTTATATATTTAGATTGACTCTACATACACTCTGCATATCGAACATAATAGACTCTACATATCGAATGTACATATCGACTCTACATATCGACTCTATACATATCGACTATAAATATCGAATCTACATATCAACTCTACATATTTAGATAGATGTCCTCTGTGTACTTAGATAGGTGTCGACTCTACATATCGACTACATATCGACTCTACATATCGACTCTAGATATCGACTCCACATATCGACTCTACATATCGACTCTACATATCGACTCTACATATCTGGACCCCCATATAAAATTTCACCCCCTCTTTTAAGGGGTTGGGTGCAGATTTCCAAAAAAAAATGATGCACGATTTTTTTGTTAGTCACAAATAGTCCGCATACCAATTTTTAGCTTTCTACCTAGAAAATTGCGGAATGCTCCATACAAACTTCCACCCCCCATTTTGGGGAAGCGGGGGGTTAGAAAGAGACAAAAAGTAGCCTATGTCACTCTCCATCCCTTCAACTATCTCCACTTAAAAAATCACGTCAATTCGACGCCCCGTTTTGCCGTGAAAGACGGACAAACAAACAAACAAACAAACCAACAAACAAACAAACACATACACTTTCCCATTTATAATATTAGTATAGTAAGTATGGATAACGTATCCTCCCCAGTCAAATAGTTTCGTTCCTACCACGTTGACGGCCGGAAGGTGCCGATCGCACACGACGACAAGCGAACGGGGCCGATCGCAAGCGAACGGAGCCGATCGCGTGTCGTAGCATACTTTCGGTTACGATCACATGTCGCGGAAGATGCCCGCAGTCAAGCTGTTATGCGAAGCTTGGTAATGTAGACTTAAAAACAGTACATATATGATTCAGTATCGTTTAAAGACCATAAAATTATTTCCGACAAAACCCGCTAATCCGTACAAAACGTGCAATCTCCTTTTCGTTCGGCCTCTGCGTCGGTAGCCATCTTGTTTTGTTGAGTTGTGTCACGAAAATGTTTAAATCTGATTCTTGTGGGCTCCAACCAGTAGCTAATTTGGCCCATGCAATTCATTTCTGCAATTCAAGCAAATCATCACAACAAAACTTCTCTCCCTTACCGTAAATATTGCGCCAGCAGTTGTCATCTCACAGTGAACTGACAACATTTCAGCATATTGAATGATTGCCATTTTGACAGGCGTTAATTTTGAAAACCACTCAATCGAAAAGTACGTCGGTAACATCGCCATCGCCATCGTCACTTCTTAAAACTGGTTATAATGGTCATCATGTCTCGAGTTTTCATTATCAATAGTCGAATATACCAGACTTTGCATTTGCCATTTGATCTTTATCACTCATTAGGTAATTTAGTCTAAAAATACGCATTTTTTGCAGTGTGTGTATCTTAGAACTTCCATTAATAGTAAATCAGTATTTTATTGCACTTTTTGTGTATTATTAATTTGGTCGAGTAGTTCAGCGTGCGCAATAAATCAAATAGAATGACTGGTAGTAAAAAATCGGCCAAGTGCGAGTCGGACTCGCGCACGAAGGGTTCCGTACCATTATCTATAAAAACGGCAAAAAAATCATATCTGTTGTATGGGAGCCCCAGTCCGACTCACACTTGGCCGGTTTTTTAGTATTTGTTGTTATAGCGGCAACAGAAATACATAATCTGTGAAAATTTCAACTCTCTAGCTATCACGGTTCTTGAGATACTGCCTGGTGACAGACAGACGGACGGACGGACGGACGGACAGCGAAGTCTTGGTAATAGGGTCCCGTTTTTACCCGTTGGGTACGGAACCCTACAAATGATAGCATAGACTAGCATTTATGTAAATAATTATTTAACATTAGTTTGGTTTGTTGGAACTGGTACTGGTAATTCAGGGAAGGTTGCACCAGACCGACTGTAATCGTATAAAACGACAATCAGGAGGCAGCAGCCCTCGAAGAAAACTCCAACATCTCTTCATAACTTTATTTAAACACTTTTATTAATTAACTACGTACTTATAAACTTTTAAGACTTAATGATGAAACATTACACCGTTGACGATCAGCACCAGAATGCCCGCCCGGGCACCAACTCCTGAGGGCCTACCGCGAAACGATATTCGTTTTCGTTCGTGTATCTCTTTGTCACTCGAACTAGCAAGTGCAACAGAGACGGAGATACACGAACGAAAACGAATTTCATTTCGCGATAGGCCCTCTGGCCACGAAACTCACCGTTATGGAGGGAAAATCCAGCTCCCTGATTGGCTCACGACATCACAATATATCAGTGTCGTAACCCAATCAGAGAACCGCTTCATTTTCGTGCCACAAAATATAGCAATCAAGGCATCCAAGTGTTGCCATTTTTAGGGTTCCGTACCTCAGTCCAGGGATCGGAACCGGTTTTTTCAAAAATCCCCGAAGTAGTCTAATATTTTGAATTATTTTAGGCTATTAATGTAGGACTTTATAATGTATTTAGGTAACATTTTCGTATTATTAGACTGCCCGATCAAAAATGATATCATAACCAAAGAACGAAATAATACCGGTTTAATTTGTATGGAGAAAATACCGGTATCCGATCCCTGCCTCAGTCACAGCCGATTTGCTCCGAAACTACTCGTACTGGACCGATTTAGTTGAAATTTAGTACACATATGTAAATTGGTGACCCAAAGATGGACGCGTAAAGTAAATTAATGAATTCTGAACAAGGGGGCCACTTCTGGGGGGTAAACTGGAAAATTAAAAAAAAATACGCAAACTGTATTGTGTGACATATGAAATGAAAGGAGATGTTATAAGCATCTCAGATATATTTTTTTTATAATTTTAGCATAAACAGATTTGAAGTAATTTAGGAAAAACGACGAAAATTGGCCATCCCCCCCGCCCCCTTATCTCCGAAACTACAAGGCTTAAAATTCTGAAAAAAAATATGTATAATAGTTCCATGCCTAAGGATTACAGGAAAACGTATAAGAAGTTTGAGTATTCAAAGTAACGGGAAATTTCTCAATATTTTACGGAACCCTCGCCGCGTGAGTTGAACTCGCACTTGTCCAGTTTTTAAAGAACCCTTTACTGTAGTCTCTACATCCCTCATACCACATCCCTCATACCACAGCCGGAACATTCGTGGGAGGAAATTCCTCCGAAATCGTTTTGTAAGCGACCATTTAGACTTTAAGGTGTGAGAATGCTCGCCCGGCCGACGGCGAGCGGTGCCGGTGCGATGATGGTAGAATGTCGCCGTGGGTATCATGTCAAAGAGTTATTGTTTGTAAAACCAAGCCGTATTCTCCCAAGACATTAGAGTCTGTCAAGTGAGTCGTGTCGTGTCCTTGGAAAATAGCGGCAAATTAAAATAAAATGCATACTGGTAACACGAAATGTATGGCGGCGTAATAGGTACTTATAACCGACAGTTTATTTCATAGGTAAAATTGTTGCCATATTAAGAATTTGATAAATATGCTGTGGACACGGAGTCGCTTGACAGACACTAAGTTAGTATCAATTTCAATGTGGTTTAGGATAAAGCGGGAATTACATTACGAAATTAGTGTCATGCATGTTGACATCAGTTTCACGAAAGTAGTTTCGATATATGCGAAAGTAATTTCGTAACATAATTAGTGTCGTGAAAACAACAGTATCGCAGTGGCCATGGCGCCATCAGCATCAGCTATTTCAACATGCATGACACTAATTTCGAAATGTAATTACGGCTTTACACTATGAAACTAGTTGCATGACACTAATTTCACCAAAAAATCGCGCAGAGCACGAAACTAATTTGCATGCACGACATTAATGCATGCATTACGAAATTAATAAATTACACGTGAAACTGTTGGTAAAACTAATGTCACGAAATTAATTTCATGCCACTAATTTCGTAATGTAATTCCGGCTTTAATGTGAATCGAGTGTACGGTACAAAGTTTCAAACCCATTAATGCAGTGCTCATGAACATTGCTGTAACGTTATAATGGAATATTGTGAAACATATTATGTAATACTTTATCACAATCTCGTTAAAGTAACGCACATCTGTATTTATATAAAAACCGCTGATTAAAACCTATTTAAAAGTAACAATAACGGTATAGTATGCAGGACCGTCTGTGCGAAAATTATTAAACGAAGTTTAAATTTCATCTCTTGGGTTTGAAACGGTGATCGTTTTTGTAGCACTAAAGGCTCATAACAGGGAAGTGATTAAAATAATCATCCAGTCGAGAAATGCTTCAGTAGCTCACGAGGCTACTAACTACAATATTGTGCAAGTATCAAGCGACAACACTGGTCAAAAGGCCAGGCACTATTAAATTGGTCAAGAGCCTTCGTGTTGACAGTTTAAACTTATAAAATTATATCTCGTAGATTCGAGAAACGGGCCCCAGATAGACAGGTCTGCCAACATGTTCCATTCCTGCTTGGAGCGATGTTGTTTTCAATGCATCCTAAAATATCGTGGGGCTTCTCATTTGTACACCATTGCCATATTTGATGATAGCGGGAGTGAGAGATCTGCGTTTGTTTCTTGCTCTCAACATCGGATTTTAAAATGAAATAAGGTTCGTCCACAGGCATATGACTCTTCTGCAGATGCGAGCTTTTATAAACTACAATGTCCGTATCAAAAGGCAGGTTCTATAATTGCTTGCTACCATCATGAAATAGAATATTATCGTTCCTGGTAGTCAAACTAATTAACTATTTCACAATATGTGTCAATTGTCATGTATGTCTACTCCTTTGTCTCTGTGTGTCTTTTGTGTAGTGAATAAATGTCTTCTTTTCTTTTTTTTCTTTTCTATTTTGGGTCAGTGATCCAAAGAGGGTCTTGGCCTCCGAAACGAGAGCTCGCCACTTATCCCCATCCTGCGCCACTTCCTGCCAGCTTTCACCTTAAATACGACGCAGATCCGCTTGCACGCTATCCCCCATCTATACCTTTTTTTTTATGGGAGGAAAATCCGTTATGGATACCTCCACGCCACGGAGATAGCGCGGAGGTTATGACTGTCGGACTCGCACCGACTAAAAACCCCCCGATAGTCCTCCTCGACGCATTTCGGACGGCTCTGGGATCTCCTATGGAACGCACCAGTGCCGCCCTATCGTCATGCCTCAGTGGTATCTACCTTTTTTCCGATTGCAGCCCCCAACTGCAACCGTGTACCACCCCGAGGACCCCTTTTAGTCGCCTTGTACGACAGGCAGGGGATACCGATAGCCGTATTCTAATGCCCGGTTTACAGGGCGCATCCCCCATCGATACCTGGGCTGGCCTGCCGGGCGACGACCACCAGTCGGTCGGCCCAAGTTGGTTCTTGGCAGTCAGGTAAAAATATTAGAATGTCATTCAAATGTTATTGTTTCGTTTTCCTAGTAAGTAATGACGACGTAATTCGTTTCAAAACAACGTATGTAAACACCAGTTCGCAAAAACAGCGCTTATACCTTAGTGTTTGTCTTAGCAGTTGGAAAGTGTTTAATTATCTCTCGCGCAGGTCATAACAGCAATGATAACATTGTTTACCATTTATCAGCTACAATGCTGCTTCATCTCATTCATTAATGTAATTACTTTCGTCCATACGATATGATATCAACCATTGGCATTTAAGAGGAGGAATCTTAGCTTGGTTTAATTGGACCGTTACAGATAAAGTGGAAAAAAATATTCCCGCGGGCCTAGCACAACTGACGCCGCGCCGCGACGCGAGTCGAGAAAGATCTACCCTCCTTTTTCTAACTTGTACGGTGCGAGTGAGATAGGAGACGCTTAGTCGCGCGCGAGGCGACTGAGCAGCAAGTTGTGCTAGACGTACTGCACGGCTAGCAGAAGACCACGCGCGTGATAGACTACCATCTCTTTCCGACTGATCTAATTAGAAACAGACGGATAGGTTTGCGTGCGGTCTTTTGCTAGCCGTGGTGACACAGTCTGTATGAATTTCCAATGATTGGAATTGGGAATGGATGAAAATTTTAGAAATGCCTGTTTTTTTTTTGGTGATAGTAATAACCTTCCCACCACCAGAAAAAAGGTTGCAGACTATTCAGCTGCGTCATTTTTTTTTGAAGAATATAAACAGTTTCCTTACTTACGTTTTGGGTTTCGGACGGCGAATAAGAAATTATCATACTTTTTCTTTGCACCTGTTATAATTATAAGTCTCTGTTTAGCCCAATGGTTAGCTGGTAGAGAATGCCATCCGGCATTAAGCTCGCCATTTGTACATATTTTGTTTTGTATTTTGTGCAATAAAGTTTAAATAAATAAATAAGACACTTTCGTTGATCCGTCTCTTATTATATTACAAAAAATATTTTAAATATAATGACAAATATAGCGGATGCAGCTGTCAATATAATTTCCAGTGTCAGTTTACCACGGATATATAAGATATTTTTTTGTAATATGAGACAGATCAAGGAAATCGTCTTATTCGCCGCCCTAAACCCAAAACATAAGTGAGGAGACTGTTTATATTCACTTTTTTTCTTGTACGAGTATGAGGATCTGTAGTGTCAACGATTCTGAGTAAGAAAAACCCAAAAAGTTCCTGTAGGTACACTTTTTTTAAAAACACTCTTATATTTTTCAAAAATAATTTAAAAAATCTGAAACTTTTTTCTGGTGCTAAGGAAGGTTATTCCTATCACCAAAAAAATTTCATCAATTCCCAATACGACTGGCTCGAGGCTTTGTGCTATATGTAGTTGACAACGCCTAAGAGCTTTCAACGAAAAGACGTGTTTTGTTTTGACCTCAGCTTTTTAATTTAGAAAATGTGTTTAAATTGATTAACTTGTTTAATAAGCGCCAACCATCTGCACAGCAGAAATAATGTGACAAATTAGTGGTACAACATCAACGAATTGTCAAGAAAACTGTGAGTTATAATCTAAAAACATTCACAAACATACATCAACCGCCAAAAATTTTAATCTTGTTTTGGCGTTCGAGTGCAGCCTATGAATATCGCGGACCAATCAACACTCACGCTTTGACGCACACAAGCAAACCACAGAGACGTTTTTTCGCAAAGATATATGCCAAGCATGCTTGCAAGTTCCCGTACGCAGCTGTCAATTAACGGTCCGAATTGTACTCATTAAAGTACGGTCCGTATTGCACGCGTTAGTTACAGAGGGAGCATTCCAAAACATCCAAATTTCTTGTGCTCTAATATATTTTGTAATATTTTACTACTGCCAAAAGATGTCACCTACATGTGCGAAATGCAAGGAGAGTCTGCACAAAAAAGATGTCCTTAAGTGCGCGAAATGCAAACGGATTTACGACACGCAATGTGCTGGAAGATCTTCGAAACTTTATCAATTGATGTCAGTGGAGAGTAAAAGAACTTGGATATGCCTTTCATGTCGCCCAAGCAAAAATAATTCAGATAAGGTTTTGAATAGAAAGCTATCGGACAGCTTAGATAAAAACAGCGAATTTAGTAATATCACAATAAGGACTAAAAAAACCACATTGACTGCTACAAGTACACCTCAAACGGCTACATGCTCTCCATCTGCTACAAAAGACTTAAAGGTTTGCCTACGCCAGGAGAGCTCCCCCTTCAAATCCGGCGAACTCCAGCAAATAGCCGGTGAAAATAGTACATCACCACCGAGTAATATCACTCCAAGAAAACCATATCAGAAAAAACTACATCTATCAACGGAAAAACTGCCCGACACTGAAATCTCGACTGATGACTCACTCGAGTCGACGCAGTCTGAACTCCCTGAAGGAGATACTTTGTTGAATACTTGTAATCCTAACAGAAGTTGTCCAGACTTAAGAACAAGCCCAGATGAAGAAATCTCGGACTATAAAAATAATATAATAAGCCTGGAATTTAGATTGCAAGCTGCGGAAAATGAAATTCAAAATCTAATTCTGGAAAATGGCGGCCTCAAAAAACAAATTGAAGAATGTGATAAGACTATAAAAACGCTAACACACCTTTGTACGCCGACTTCACGAAAAACAAAAAACAAAAAACTACGAGCAAGCTCATCGTCAACTAGAAGAAATTCAGGCGACTCCCGCAAACACATAATATTAGACGACCAAACACTCAAAAATAATATTTCTACATCCATAAGTGTTTCCCCCTGTAAAAACGAACTCGGCAAAAGCCCGATTGCAAATAAAATAATTGGAAGCCAGCCAGACCCCTGTTGCAAGAACAACACACAAAAGGCAGACGCTCACGACTATCATCCACCGCAGTACAAATTAGTTCAAGATCAGCAGGCTAAATCTCCGTCCATATCGCATCCTAGCAATGAACAAGGAAAACAAACTCCCGCGACCAAAAGAATAGACATAATTAGTACAAAGAGCAGTCGAAGAAATAACATCATCCTGAAAACCATGCTGAGATACTTCGATGACGACTACCGCAGCTGCCATCTCACAACTCCAGGTGGAGGAATTCGGCAGATTTTAAATGAGCTTCAGACCCGCCTCCGAGACCACACGATGCAGGATTGGTGCATCTTGCTAATAGGCGAGCAGGACTTCATCTTAACCGAAGACGATGACTCCGCGGTGCTTGCGCATGAAATAAGCTCGGCATTAGATACAATAACTAATACTAATGTAATCGTATGTACCCCAACTTATGTTTGTGGATCCCCAATGTACAATTATCGGGTAGAACTATTTAACACTCGACTAAACCAATACTTACAATCTAAAAAATATGCTCACTTCTACGACTCAAATTTAAATGTGACTTTTGATATGTTCTCTCCACACACGGGTAAAATTGCAAACGCAGGAATAAAAAATATTTTTGAAAATGTCAAATACATTGTGACGGACACTAAAATATCGGGAAAAGTGTGTAATTCCTTTCGTTCCTAAAAACATGCAATTGCCACGAAACACAGAATACAAAGCCAGGAAAGTAGCACAATCAACTAAGCAGCACAAACCAGCTTTTCCCATAAATACAAAACAACCGGCCAGGACACGAAAACTATCAGTCCTACACCAAAACATCGCCGGAGTGCTGAATAAAACTGAAGAATTAGAGGTAGCTATTTTGGAATTGGAAAAGGTTAAGGTAGAAATCGATATTTTATGCCTGACAGAAACCTTTCTGAAAAAAGGAGATGAAATTAATCTTTTATTAAATAACTATAAAATGTGTGCCAATTTTTGTAGGGAAAAACAAAGAAGAGGCGGCTCATGTATCCTATCTAGCAAATCTTTAGAGTACAGTGAGTTGGATGTATGCAAATCAGTAGCCATCGAAAAACACTTCGAAGCATGTGCAGTTTACATAAAATGCTACAAAATTATTTTAATATGTGTGTACAGAACCCCCGACTCTGATTTTGATATATTTCTCGAAAAGTTAGATTTTTTACTATCGAACCTAAAAAGCAAGTCCAGTAAGATCATTATAGGCGGTGACTTTAATATCGATTTTTTGACAGCTAGTCAGCGGAAAACACGCTTATGCGAACTTTTGTCAAACTATGGGTTCAAATACCACATTTCTCAATTTACTCGACTTAAGACTTGTATTGATAATATTCTAAGCAATATAGATACAGACGTGGTCTTGGGTAAAACGCACCAACTGCATCTGTCAGATCATGATACAGCACAAACTGTAGAAGTAAATTGTACCTGGTGTGACCCAAACACTATCGCAACGCATTATTTTAAATATGGATATGACTTTAGTCCTGAGAACACTAGAAAATTTGGCGAGTACCTTAATAGTATTTCTTTTCAAGAAGTTTACGAAACAAATAACACACAGACTGCTTTCAATCTTTTCCATGACCTTATAACACTATTATTTAAACTTTGTTTCCCAGTAATAAAGATAAAAATAAATCTTAGAAACAAAAAACCTAAATGGATCACAAAAGGCATCAGAAAGAGTTGCAAGGTAAAAAGAGCGCTAAGGCAACGATATTATTTGAGTAAAACAACGGAAAACAAGAATAATGCAAAATTATACTCAAAATGTCTAAAGAAATGTATGTATCACATGCAAAAACAGTGTAACAAAAACTATATTTTAAACTCCGACAATAAAGGTAAAGCGTCCTGGAACATCGTAAAGCAAAAAATAGCATCGACTTCAAATAAATGTAACATTACTGAAATTAAAAATAAAGATAATATTACCTTACGAGATGGATTTGAAATAGCTAATACTTTTAATAATTTTTTTATTGAGTGTACTGAAAATAACAACCAAAATAAAAAAGGTAGTATCGCAAATAAGCTTAATGTAACAAAAACAGTAGCATCAAGTATGTTTCTCAGACCAACAACCCCAACAGAAATGTACAAAACTATTATGTCCCTTAAAAACAAGAAGTCTACTGGCTATGACGATTTAACAACACAATGTCTAAAATCAGTCGCTGCGACAGTAGCCAATCCCCTCTCGTACATAACCAATCTGTCTTTAGAACATGGCGATTTCCCGGAACGACTTAAACTTTCCATCATAAAGCCGTTACATAAAAAGGGTGTAAGAAACGATCTGGCCAACTACAGACCGATAGCATTAGTTCCAATCTTATCTAAAATATTTGAAAAGATTATGTACTCAAGAATACTAGGGTTTCTGGAAAAGCATGAAATCTTAACTCCTGAACAATATGGTTTCAGGAAAAATAAATCCACTGCTTTGGCTGGTTTTACACTCGTAAAGTATTTGCTGAGTAATATCAATGAAAAAAGTCCCACCTCATGCTTGTTTCTGGATTTGAGCAAAGCCTTCGACTTTGTTGACCATGAGATACTGCTTAGTAAATTATATAATTATGGTATAAGAGGAACTGCAAATAAATGGTTGCAAGAATATCTACGCGACAGACAACAAATAACGAGAATCGCAAAATTTGACGAAATAACAAACACAGTTCAAAATTATGATGCGGACGTTAAATTGACAAACAGAGGTACACCTCAGGGTAGCATATTGTCACCTCTGCTATTCTTAATCTACATTAACGATTTTCCCTTAGCGACAAAACAAAAATGCATACTTTTCGCTGACGATGCAACGATTATGTTTAAATGCAGCTTCCCTACAGATGCTAAAACATACGAATCATCCATAAACACTGCATTAAACAATGTGATATCTTGGCTGCAGAGGAACAACCTACAAATAAATACTCAAAAAACGAATTTTGTACAATTTTCTACAGTTCAAGCTAGAAAATTAGATCTCCATGTCCATTATCGGGAGGAAAAAATAAAACAGGTGAAGAGCGTAAATTTCTTGGGTCTCCATATTGACCAACACTTGTCTTGGAAAGATCATGTCGATGTTCTATGTGGAAAATTACACAAATTCGTCTATGCTTTAAAAACCATAAAAAACACAAGTTCTATTGATACCGCAATAACAGTATATCATGCATATGTTTGTTCTCTCATCCGATACGGGATTATAGTATGGGGAAACTCTTCGGCAACAAGTAAAGTATTTGTAGCCCAAAAAAAATGCCTAAGAGCAATCTGGGGTCTGAAAAATACTGACTCCTGTCGCCCACTCTTTTTAAAACATAAATTGTTAACAGTACCTGCTATTTATATTTACGAAATAGGTAAGTTCGTTAAACAGAACATGTCACTTTTCGAACTGAGAGACAACAGAAACAAAAGAGCTGAAACCCATCTTCCTCTTAAAATGCCTGGTCCAAAACTAGAATTATATAGAGACAACTGTTATTATATGGCCGCATTGATTTATAACTCTATACCACTACAAATAAGCAGTTTACCAGTTAGACAGTTCTGTAAAACGTTCAAAGTGTGGCTAACTGAACAATGTATCTACACTACCAAGGAGTTCCTAACAAAAAGTACATGTAGATTTAATAGATATTAAGTATTCCAAATTTAATTGACTTTAATTTAATTAATTATTATTGTATAAAATTCGTACACCGGTTTCCGGTAGAATATGTTAGAACCTACTAAGCATTGTTTATATACCAGCTAATGTGACCATATTCAGCGAATAAATTATCATTCATTCATTCATTCATTCATTCATTCATTCATTCATTCATTCATTCATTCAAACGAGACCCATCAGGCCACGTCTTTATACAGTAGGTGTTAGTCCAGCAGACTACACTGTGGAACAAGTAAAAAAATAACAATAAAAAATATGCCAATTATTAAATAAATAATAAATAAATATCGTGTGACAATTCACACCAATTGATCTAGTCCCAAACTAGGCAAAGCCTGTACTATGGGTACTAGACAACGGATAAACATACTTATATGTATAGACGTACTTAAATAGATATTAAACATCCAAGACTCGAGATCAAACATTCTCAGCTTCATAGTCAGATTCTCTAACCACTAGGCTATTCGGTCGTCAAATTCGGTCGGTGTATTAGCCATGGAACAGTTCTAATTGTTGGCTCCAGATGAGATCAACTTCATCTTATCAGCCGAAAAACTATATCCAGTATCCAGCAGTGGATGCTGGACATGGGCCTCCACCAAAGAGTGCCGCATACAAGATATTTGATATTTGGCTACTCAATTTATCATATTTATGTTGTACGTAAGAAACTGTTTATATATTGAAGTAAGGTAATAAGTATCTTAATCTTCGAAAAATTTGGCTTGCTAGTAAAAACTAGCGAAGTCAAGTCTTGAGGATCAATTTATCCTATGTATATATGTATGATTGTGTGTGTATGTTTATATATAGAGGTATTTATGTACGTTTATTTTTATAATTTCTTGATTTTTGATTGATAATAATCTCTGCACCACCTACTGCATAATCTAGTTTTATCTCTTTCTCCGATACCCAAAGGTTGTCTGGAAGAGATCGCTCTTCAGCGATAAGACCGCCTGTTGTCTACCTCTACCTACATGTTATTGTATTGTTTCTCTCTGTAACTGCTTTGTTTGTGTGAGGTGTGCAATAAAGAGTATTTGTATTGTATTGTATTGTATTATCCTAAGTTTGCTTTGTGAAAATAATTCGAGTGTTCAAATTCATCAAGTATATTATAGCATAAATTGTTGTAGTAGAAAAAATAAGAAATTATATATTATGTTCTTAAGAATACATTTTATTATAGGATTATCTACTGAACTTGGCACCTATTTAGATCTTGATTCTTTTGTCGGCGAAGTTGATAACCACGCATATTCTTAACATTGAACTTGGCTCCCATTTTCACATTTATATTTTTGGTCGTAAATTGTACATAATCCCTCCTGCAAAGATAAAGTTTGTATGCAAGGGGGTCACGTTTCTCTGCTGCTGATTGTACAGTCGACGTCAAACATAAGTAAACCTTCTTTGCATTCATCATCATCATCATCATCATCATACCAGCCGAAAGACGTCCACTGCTGGACATATCAGGCCTCCCCTAAAGAGTGCCTAACTAACCGGTCCTGCGCTACCCGCATACAGCGGACTCCGCGCGACCTTTACCAGATCATCAGTCCACCTTGTGGGGGGCCTACCCACGCCGCGCCTTCCGGTACGTGGTCGCCACTCGAGAACCATTCCGCCCCAACGGCCATCGGTTCTACGTGCAATGTGCCCCGCCCACTGCCACTTAAGTTTAGCGATTCGGATTGATACAAAGCAATAAGGTAAAAACGTAAAACACATCTGTGACGTCCGTTGTTCACCTCAAACCTCAAATAATAACCATAAAAGTTGAAGGTTTACCAACGTCACCTTAACAACTTTCTATTATATCTGCGTTTTAATAGTTATGTGTTATCAATTCATTTGAATTTGACGTGTGTTGTTGACAAACACGCTGTAGCTGGTTTGGTTGTTTGTTTACATGACAGATGCCGAGTGGAAGGTTTCCGTTGCGGATGGTCAATAGATTACGGCAGAAGTAGGTAAAAACAACAAAATTAGCGAAACGTGTGTGACCCTGGCGTAACATCGAAATGTTGGCTATCAGGCCCCCTGTTTCGCTAACTGGCCAATTCGACGCACAATGCTGCGTCTATAAGTAAAAAGAGTCACTGGGTATTATCGTTACGTACCGATTCAGCAATGTAGGTACACCAAATTCTCATAGTCAGATGACAATTGAGAAGTTGTTATGTATTTGACCTCATTATTGCAACGTTAGTATTGAATTGCAATTAGTTTAGAAAAAAATGTTTAGGTCATTTAAAATGCGGTTATTAATAAACTTTTCTAGGATTTTTGAAATAGCTGATGGTAAAACTGAAATTGGTACTTACCTATATGTAATTAGACGCACCATCTTTGTTTCCGCTCTTAAACACTGCTTTTTTGCGTGCATTTGGAAAAACCCATTTTTAAAACAAAGATTTACTAGTGTTGTGATAATATGTAACTATGCCACTTGCTATTTTCAAGTCAATAGTCAATAGTCAATAGTGTTTATTTTGTAAACATAGGTACATCAAATTGAGGTGTATAGTAAAAAAATCTCGTTCCACTATGTTTTGCCTTTCGGCATACAAAAACATGCTGCATACTAACATAATATTAGTGTACAATTAATAAATTATAAATATTTAGATAGAAGTCTACATTCAACAATAATTATAATTTATTTATTTTATAGAATTATTCAATATGTCAACGTAGTAAGTTATTATAACAATTCCAATTTTTACATGTCAATCCCAATTTAATTAAATGTATATTATTAAATCTTATAACTATAGACTGTCGCATGTCAAGAAATCTGATATTGTATAAAAACATTTTTTAGTAGGTAAGCAATTTTTTTAACTCTATCTTGAATATTGGCAATGGTAAGTTTTTGATCCTATCGGGAAGTTTATTAAATATTTTACTAGACATACAGAACATACTTTTCAAGAAAGCAACCTACATACTAAGTTTTTGATAGCAAGATCAAAACACAAATAAATAACTTTACGCGCACGCTAGCGGAGCAGACCGGGAATCGAAACTGGAAAAAAATGTGGTGTAGGTATTTTCCACATTAAATAATATAGAATCTATAATAACAATATGTTTCAAAAATGGAATATATACGAATTTAATAATCGCCGCTATCCATAACTTGTAGCGTCATCCACCATAGTCTGGACTCTGGAGGCACTAGTTTATATCTTTATTAACACTTTCCATAGTAAACGTAAATTAATTTTATAAACAACTGATGAAAATTTAATTTTTCTATGTTTAATATTGAAAATTTTCGAAGGACTGAACTATTTTATTGAATACATGATCATGAATGAACTTCACAATATTATATATTAGTTCGGAACGTACAGGAACGCGCCCATTTTTGCAAGTTTTATTGCATCTACAAAAAATAAACTAATTAAATGGA
Source organism: Epinotia nisella (assembly GCA_932294315.1). Classification (NCBI taxonomy): domain Eukaryota; kingdom Metazoa; phylum Arthropoda; class Insecta; order Lepidoptera; family Tortricidae; genus Epinotia; species Epinotia nisella. The sequence goes on from OW028676.1 coordinate 24,363,318, forward strand.
GTTAGAGTTGACATTTCCATGCACGCCAGACCTATAATTTCATGCATGTACTTAAAAACGTCACAACACGAAAGTGAAGATACCTACATGTTTTTTATATCTTTTGTTCCAGGTATTTCTATGGCTTATGCCCAAAATAATGGCACCGATGGTCGTTGACAGAGTCTTCATCCCAACATGGCACATGGTAGGTTTGAGAGGAGTTTCCTCCCGTAATCGCTCCGTAGGCTAAAGGTCCCTGCTGCTATTTTTACAGTAGTTATGAGGTACAATAGAATTATGTTAGTTAAGGTGGTCCTAATAGCAATATTTGGGAAAAAATATGCCAAATAAAAGCATCGAAGCTTATATTCAATTAAAAGGTATAATCATTTCTGAATTCTCTGTGTCTTAAATACAATTAGTTTTCTATTTTACACAACGCCTCATGCTCACAGTGACTAGGTACATCATTTTCATAAAATTTCATTTAGGAGGGGAGGCATGTGCCTAGTAGTGGGACGTGAATGTACCTATAGACTGATTTATTTAATAAAAAAAAGTTAGGTGATATTACTTTATTTCCTTCGCACAAGTCTCCGTCTAGCCTGCATCAGCTCAATGAGCCACACAACCGTGATAGCGATGAGGAAGCCGATGAGGACCAGGAACATAGTCGTGTAGTCACCCGTAGCGTCGCGAATAGCGCCTGCGGAAATAAAATAGCAATGTTATCTTGAGGCAACATTGAAAGACAGCGCCTGTTGAAATAAATTATCAATGCCATAAGTGGAATAACTCTATCCAACCAGCAAGCGCAGACCAATGTTGATTCGTTAGCTCGTTACGCCCATGGACTCTGGCGTCAATGGGCTTGTGACCTAAGATTTTTTTTACAATGCCATTTCGTTTTTGGAGAGGAACAAATGTTTGAATGGGAGCAACTACAATTAAAGAACATAAATACCCAAAAAAATGAGTCAAAGATGTACCTGTACCTCGCTCGTGGCAGCCGAGACGCTTCATACTGATTGACATAAAAGTTTCACGTAACAGTTTGCTATTTGTACTAATCATTGTATGGAAAATCAAGTAAATTGTTGTTTCGGTCGCAAAATACTGCGTTTAGGTCCATAGTTGTCATACAATTTTGTTTTTATAAAATCGTAAAGATTCTATTGATAGCTTTAAATTTATTCTTGGACAATGAAAAAAAATGCATATTTTTTCTAAACTTTCAAGGTCCATGTCTCTTTATGATTTTAATTATATTTTGTAATTTATACTTTATTACAATAATTTGATGGTTTATTATCCATTTAGCAACAACATATTATCAATATTAACATGAATGAGGTCACTACCCTATTCCATAATCGTTTAGTGAACATACTAAGTATGCTTGACTAATTGATGTAACAACACATCTAAATACTTATGACAGGGTGTATGGCGAGTGGGTATTTAATTAAAGACCCTTACAACACATTTTGGGGAGGTAAATTAACACATTATGTACCGCACACGTTATATTTTTCAGTTATTACCTACTAAATATACTTATTATTTCCTTACCTTTTCCTCTATCTATTCACATCCATCTAAATATTACATGTGCTGGTAAAGGGATATTGTATTTTATTTTCAACTTAAAACATAATTTTATTAAAGTATTGAATATTTAAACGAGTATACATTGTAAAGTAGCGGCAAAGTGGAAACTAGAGCCATAAAAAATATTAATGTAAAAAAAAAAAAAAAAATTGTTTATTTTTCTTTGTTTTAAAGTACAATAGTTGCAGTGATTGGGACTTCATTTTAGGTAAGTAAACCTGTGTTAGGATGCCCGCTCTTCCATAACCGGCAAGTAGGTAGGAAATACATATTATGTATACATATTATTCTATAGGTTTAAGAAATTGTTGTAGGAGCTTATATTGTACTTTTATACATGGTCATATACCTTAAATACCTACCATCCTACAACAAGAGGTACGTGAAACGACTCGCCTGCTATGGGTCCCATGACGAGGCTAAGGAACCCGTACATCACCATGCTGATGCCCATGGCCGCGGGGAACTCCTCAGGCTTGACGGAGTCGGAGATCACCAGCGGGTACAGCACTGAGATAGTGCATCGGGATACACCCATGATTGTAATGATGGCCAGGGTCGTCATGTAGTCCCTCACCCATAGCATACCTGGATTTTTGTAACAGATTATAAATGTACTCTGGCTCCGCAACATGTACACTCACGGATTTTAATTGTTGAGCCATTTAGAGCTCACCTTATACTGGACACTTCATAGCTTAACTACAAAAAAATCAAAATTAGTTGACACCTAAATGGCTATTTATTCATAACCATTGCTACTTATGCATGGTAATGATATATTTGAAGAGTTCAGTCGCTTTTAACATCATTTACGACAATAACTTGACCATGTTGATCTATTCCGACGACCTACAAAAAAATATTGAACTTTTATTTCATAGAAAAATTTTGGGTTTATTTACAATTTCAACTGCTAATCTTAACCCTTCGTATGTCTTAGCACTGATCAGTGCTATTGAAAATTGACTATATGACAGAAAAGAAATGTTTATAATCCTTCAGCAATGTCAGTGTCAAAATATAAAAGATTAGCCTAGTGGGTAGTAACGCTGCCTACGAAGCCGAAGGTCCTGGGTTCGAATCCCGGTATGGGCAAATATTTGTGTGATGAGCATGAATATTTGTTTCTGAGCCTTGGATGTTTGCTTTTTATTTAAGTATTTACAAGTATATATATATAACATATCGTCCTTTATCGTCGTCTAGTGCCCAAAAGATAATACAAGTCTTATTGAGCTTACTATGGGACTAGATCGATTTGTGTAAGATTGTCCGTTAATATTTAGGTATTAAGTGGCAGTGGGCACATTGCACGTAGAACCGATGGCCATTGGGGCGGAAAGGTTCTCGAGTGGCGACCACGTACCAGAAGACGCAGCGTGACTGATGACCTGGTAAAGGTCGCTGGAGTCCGCTGGATGCGGGTGGCGTAGGACTGGTCATTGTGGCACTCTTTGCGGGAGGCCCATGTCCAGCAGTGGACGTCTTTCGGCTGATATAATGATTTAGGTATTTATTTTATAATCTTATTTAAAATTCAGATAGTCAATAATTTAGTCTTACCTAATTTAGTTGCAATAGCAACGAATAGTCCCATAACATAGATAGTGTGGCTGCCAAGTCTGGTGAGCCAGGAACTGGAGAAAATGAGGAGAATTCTGCCTGCAATGTCTCCGAAACCAATCAGGGCAAACGCCCATTTAACTTGGTCCTGAAATAACATAAACTAAGTAACGTAACACTCAGTAGAATAGAATTCATTTAAGCACCCTCCGCCAAAAACTTCTACCCTGCTTGATACGGGATGAAAAGTAACCTATGGCCCCTTCGTGAGATTCAACTATCTCGAAACCTCTGATCATCATTGGTTCCGCGGTTTGAGAGTGTACAGTTAACGAACAGCCTGTCAGACACTGAGGGTTCATAACTGGGATAAAAGAGTGCATACGGAATTTTACAAATAGCTCGTCGACAGAGTCTACAAGCTATATAGGGCTGTAGAACCCGCGAATCTGTTTTTTACAAAAACTTTTGTTTTTCGTTAAATTGACCTGACAAAAAAGTATTTAATTTAATTACCTGCTCTCAAAATTTCACGAGAATCGGTTGAAAAATGCGACTTGTAAAGATGAACAGCCGGACATCTAGATATCTGGACATACGAACGAATTATGACCCAAACTGAAACAAAGAACTTCGTGCGCTTCGTTCAATGATACGGTATATTTTGAGATAAAATGTGTAGTTTAAAATTTGCGATGTCAAAACAAACTGTCAAACCACGCCTGATTATATCACAACTAGACTTAGTTCTTGCAAAGAAGCGTAGCAATTTATGTTACTTATAGTCACATTTTGATATTGCCCATTATTTTCTCTTTCTAGTGTTGATATTTTGTGATAGTTTTGACTTTCATACTCGTAACTAGACTCAGTTCTTGCAAGAAGCATATCAAATAATGTAACTTTTAGTCACATTTAGATGTTGTCCTTTTTTTTGTTTATATATTTTGAGATATAGTCTTGACTTGTTTGTTCCAAATTACGCGTAATCTTATTTAGAGTTTACATAAAAATTCTGATTGTTGTTTGTTTTGGCGTGTCTTCTTGAAAGAGTATATTAAAACAAATAATATACTTATAAATAAAATTCTTGAATATTCAGCTAAAAAAATCAAAGCAAACCCTCCTCTTCTATACTCAACATTAAATCCTGAAACTAACTCTCGTCCATTTTCAGAAACAGTCTGATTTTGGTGCAAAAGTTTTATATCACCCTCGAAAATGGTTTGATCTACTTGTGTCCTACACCTCGGGAACGATCAACGTCACCCGAGTCTTGACGACTCACCACGCTTAAGGACATTGGTGTCATTGCGTCGGTTAGCGACCACCTAATTTAGTGTGCCGGATTGCGTCCAGTCCGAATTGGTGAACTAGAAGAATATTTTTTTTTTAAGTGGATTCCTATTATATAACTTGGTTATTTGAAATGAAATGAAATGAAATGAAATCATTTATTTCCGGAAAAAGCAATACAGAACAGAGGCTATGGTCCCACACTAGGCTGGGCCTGTCCCGTGGAAACCAAACAGTACCGATTAATTAACAGTTTCACCGACTAAAATTAGTTAAATACCTATTATGATTAACAATTTACGAGTAGTCGCAGTAGAAGTTAGTGGAAGGTTACAATTTTATTTTACGTGTGTGTGTGTGTGTGTGTGTTGTGTGCGTGCGTGTGTGTGTGTGTGTGTGTGTGTATGTGCGGGACAATGAGCGTTATGACACCTGAAGTATGATTTCTGACTGTTCATAATTCGAAGATAGTAAAAACGTTAATAATTTCTTTTTTGCTTCATGGATGCTGCAATGTCGAAGTTCAATCACTTTTGCAAATGCGTTATAGATGTGAGGAAACAGAAACCCAGGAAACAGCTGTGCAAATTTGGTCTTGACCATCGGAACTGGTACTTTAAAAACTCTTTTACTGATCAGGTCCCCATAGCATGGCAGGTTCAATGTTATCTTATGTTGGTACATGGCAGCACGTAGCAGGAATAACCTACGAACGCTAAGTACCTCCGCTTCTCTAAATAGGTCAGCAGTAGAATACCAGCGAGGCTTCCGCAAGGAGACATCTTTAGTACTGCTCTTTGAGCTCTTTTTTTTACTTAACTTAGAAATATCTTATTTTATTCAAAAAATTATAATACATATAGCAGTCGCCGCTTTTTCGATATGGTTGACACTGGTTTGACATATAAAAGTGCCCTCGCGGCCTACTTGCAGAATAAAGTTACATTTAACCTCGTTATTTGTGTCTGAGATTACTAACTCTCGTGAACTGATGATCTGCATTACATGCCATCAGCCAGCCGGTACCATTACGAGTATGTAAGATGACTCTCAGAAAAACCAAAGACTCACGTTATCCCACTTCAAGGCGTACAAAGCTTGCGCGAGGAAAAACACATAGGTGCTGTCTGCGAAGACGGCGGTAGGTGGGCCGAGACACCCACACGTCAGTGCGAATCTCTTGAACAGTGGCCAGTCCAGGAAGTTCTTGAACCATGTGCTGTAACCGGAGAAGAAATAGCTGAGCAGCTTGAAAGGATATAGGTACAACGGAGTGTCATCAAACTATGTCTAATGTTATTTATCATTTAGCTAAATGTTTGCCGCGTATTGGAGCGTTCTCTTGGAAGGATATCCACGGAAGACCAGCGTCAAAGTACTCACAAGGTACCTTGACATAAAGCTGAGTGGAGGCCATTTCAATGACGATTTAAAATGTTCACTACTGTTTCTTCTATTATGTATTAGCCTAAGTTTTAGAACGTCATGAATAAACATATTTTAAAGCGGTTTAAAGAACAGCCAATTTGGGAACTGCAAGGGACCATCAGCATCGATGACGGCGAATCAAAAATATGTATTATGGGCTCTGAGCAGCTACGGTGAAACATAAAAAAAGTTCGTTCATGTATCTCCTCTGTCGCACTGCAACCAGCCACAGAGAGGGAATTTAAGTAGTTTCTGTTTGACAGGAGCAGCTCTTGTGTGGCCGCTCTGAACTAGCCGCGACGATAAACTTAGCAGTCTACCTAGTAACAGTCGAGTTCTCCAATATCTATACAGACAACCTCTCAAAAATATCTGTACACAGGCTTTATTATTAATGACATAAGACACATGTGGCGAGAACAAGACAAATGGTGAGCTGAGTGCAAACCTTTTAGTGCAAATCTCTTCAAAAATTATATGTATTAAGTTAAGTTTTGTTGCACTCTATGTATACTTTTTGCACTAATAAACTATTTTCTTTCTTTCTTTCTTTCTATGTGTAGATATTTTTGAAAGGTTGTCTGTATAGATATTGGAGAACTCGACTGTACCTAGTAGTAGTAGTGTGCTAGGCTTAGTAGTCCTACTTACGTATCAAACGTCGTAAGTTGTATTTTTGCGCAGTTGGCGCAACTAATGTTCAGAGGCGTTTTTCCTTCAACTTGATTCTTAAAAGGTCGCTAAAATTATATTTTTTACGAAAGTTTTGCCAATCTGAAATAGACCAAGCATCAGCACGGCTATCACAAGACGGCGCGCGAGCTCTCTCGATTTTTCTCGCACTATACCTCTCTTTCTAAGTTTTCTAATAAGAGAGAGACGGATAGTGCGAGAAAAATCGAGAGAGCTCGCGCGCCGTCTTGTGATAGCCGTGCAGATGTTTGATGAAATCCTCGTGATGCAGCTACGAGTAGTTACTGACAGACATTCTCCTGCTTTCCCTTTTACCCCAACTCAGATTAGACTAAGTTTAGATATTTAGTATTTATGACGACCGTAAATTCGATGGATATGCTCACTCCGTCTGCTGTACTCCATGAATAACGAAAATACATACATTACAATGTTTCCAATTGATGATTTAGCGCGCTCCTCCGCTCCATACACAAAGTCTGCGTTTTCAGAGGCAGTCAGATTTACGACAGGAGTTTGCATTTCGTTGTTGAAATCATTAGATTTGTTTATTTGTAATAGCAGTTTCTTTTCTGTAAAATACGAAAAACATATGGATTAACTTTATATTTTTACTGGTAAGGTTTATATGGGTACCTAATAACGTCTAAGTAAGACTTTGACGACTGCGTTCACATTGGTGATCTAGCAGATTCTATTTATAATAGGTAAAACTTGTTTTGTATCCCAATCGGACGGGAATTTTATACGGACATATTTTTTATGAATATTAACTCAAAAATATAGACGTACTTGCCTTGAATAACTTTCACTCCGATTAAATAGACATTTATAGTTGACAGCACAACACTACACGCGAGCTGTGTCTTGAGAAAATTTGAAATAGACCTATCCGTCTCCTAATGAAGGCTACTACTAATGGCGAGTAAGGTCCAGAATTATAGCTGTTAAAGTTAGTTATTACTTGCGCAAAAATTACATGTAAAATCAATAATTTAAAATAATAATACTTATTATTATTAGTACCTCTGGTTTTAATTTGCAGCTGTTTTTTTGTTTTTTTTTTTTTTTAGAACCTGACTGTTGCTATAATAGGACAGACCCAATATAGCTGTCGAACTGCATGGTTGGAGAGTATCTTGGGGAAAATCCAGGGGGAACTCTCCGGCACGACCACGCGGGGGATATAACACTGGAATACTCTAAGAGTTTGCGCTCCAGTGAGATTGGTTGAACGGTTTCAACACTTTCAACCGAATCTGATGTGTGAGTGGTGTTGCAGCTGTTTTTCTTAGATTTGCTTTTACAGCACTGACATTCATTGACCCGCAATTCATGTTTGGCATATATGGTATAGCAAAATATTCACAGCATTATTCTAAATTTGGAAAAAAACCCGCGTAGCTGACAGGTAGCATTTCACATTTCGGAGATCTCACGGTACATTAGCGCTGAATTCACTCATGGTAGCCCTCATTGGAACACTTAGAAAGAGACACATAGTCTATCTCGCCGCGACACAACTCGCACGCCATATTATGCTAACCGTGCTGATTTGTAAACTAAAAGGTATAATCATCTGATTTTAGGAGCACACAAATAAATAAAGTAGACATAGAGTTTTAGCTTGACTAGGTAAATACCGTACCTGAAACATCGTCAACATACTTCTTCCTCAAGTGCCAAGCCACTGGCTGCATCAGCGCCGCAGCCACAAAGGTTTGCAGTCCAACTGCGGAGACGACAATGAGCGTGCCACGGAAGCCGTATTCGGTCTTAGCCCACGAGACGATCATTGGCGCCGCTATGGCTGCGGCCGCTGTAACAAGAGCTGACATTTGAATATAATAGGGGTTACTTCGGACACATTTTGTATCAGGGTTATTTTCCTATGAGTTTTTATTATATTTGAACTGAATAAAAGTGGGTAGGTTGGAAGAGCTCGTGTAATATTAATACATTATATACAATATCTAAAAGAAAAACCCTAAAATTTCGTATAGATTTCACTTAGTTTTAAATACGAAAATTCCATATAGGTTTCGTTACTCTGTGAAAAAAATTTGGAGGACTCCAGGAAATTGCGCGAATATTGTACAGGACAAGTAAGACTAAACAGGACTGAGTTAAAACATGTAAATAGTTTTAGGTATCTTGGCCATATACTGACAGACAAACTTAAATACGACGACGATCTCAAGAGACAACGACGGGCCATTGCTATGCGAAGCATTATGTTGGCACGTCCGTTCGCTCACTGCTCTGACCCCAGGCGTTCTACACTAAGTCACCTGTAGTGTCATAACACGAAGCGGTCATTCACAGACTCACAGCTCAGGGTAAAGTACAACAACGCGTTTCGTGCGATGTTACGGCTGCCGTGGCGGTGTAGCGCGTCTGGTATGTTCGCCGTGAACGGAGTGGACGACCTTTACGCAATTAGGTATGCTTTAGACCCAACGAGCGAATGCTCATTCTATCCCTACACCACCAATTTTGCTTGGTGTAAACAGAGACGGAGCATTCTTTCGTTGTTCTTCCTTTTTTTGCGAAGGTTCTATGAATGCTCGCTCGCTTGATGTAAACGACGGGCGAGCGTGCGAGCGAGCGGTTTCTTCAAAGGCGTTTTAGTGCTCGAGGTACTTGACCTTTGTAATTATGGATTGGTTTCAAGAAAAATGTCTTCTAATGATAGTGCCTCTTTCTTCTTGTTCTTGCATATACACCATTATATCACCTACATTATCCAGTATCCTTCTTTGAATGAAATTCGTCACCCACCAACAACGTCTCTTCCTTTTTTTCTTTTTGAGCAATTGAGTCAGGATGATAAATGTATAACTTGCAATTAGGGACAATATCTGTCTCATCAGAATCCGACATAGTGCACACAGTCCACAGACGCCCGACGAATGAGCATCGGACACTCGTTCACCTGATCTAAACATCTCTAGAGCATATGCTCTAGAATCCTAGTTCTTGGGTTGCATTCTTGCTTGTTGATATTCGCGTGGTGTAAACGCTGAAAACGAACTTTTGTTTACACTAAAAGATCACGAATTAATGCTCTACTCTGGTTCTAGCTCTTTGTTTGTTTGGTCTAAGCCCGCCTAAGAGGCACTGGTCCTTTGTCGGGAGAGTAAACGAATCGACAAACAGTATTGTTAACAGTGTGCACGACATGCTAACTAACGAGTAAGGTGTCAACTACGCCTTAACTGTGAAAAATGTTTAACTTTGAATTTTTATTTAAACTTTTAACTTAATTCTATCTTTGTAAATGTAATGGGTTGGTACCTAAATAAACAACAATTCATTATTATTATTAATTAAATCTAGCTACACATACATTTTCATCCTATACTAAAAAAAACAATGATTAAAAATCGATCCATCGCACACTTGTTCAGATACTTCAGCTCGGGACGCGAAATAAAAGAATAAAATGCAAGTGTGCATAAAAGGTCCTCAGAATATTAATTTCTCCGTATATTTTGTCCAATTTTACTGAAATTTGGTTAGGACATTCATTTTCTAAGCAAAACGTCGTAATGGTTTCGAAATAAACCTAGAACTGTAAACAAAAAATGCTGGATTATAATAATTGGAAATAAGTAGTAAAAGTTTTATAAATATACCTGGTAGTGTTTGTGCAATACTTGTAGAGAATAAACGTTTTTCAGTAAAATAGTCATTTAACATCGTAAATGACACGTTGTATAGAAATCCTAACCCAAAATTCTGAAACAAATATAGAAAGAAATAGTTAGAAAATTTTGGTATTTATTGACGATATTAATTTACGATATATTTATTTTGATCATAAATTAGGTCGTTTGAGACATTGATTAGTTAAAAATTGCTGTATTGAAAAAAAACCGGATGAGTGCAAGTCGGACTCGCTCACCGAGGGTTCCGTACTCAATTACAAATGTATGGTTTTCAGATTTTTTCCTGTACCTGTAGTATAAGACGATATTATTTGCCAAATTTCATTGTTCTAGGTCAACGGAAAGTACCATATACATTTTGATTCCCTTGAGAGTGTCGAAATATACGTTTTTTGTGGCATAAAAAAGCCGTATTTTTTACGTTAACTTTGAAGTTTGATTTTTTAACAGCAGGGACTGTAGACTTGAGTAGGTTTAAGGTTTTAATTTCAAATTGATAGCTCTACGCGTTCCCGAGATAAAGGGTCTTGACAGACAGACATACAGACGGCCGACAAAGTGATCCTATTAAGGATTCCGTTTTTTTTCCTTTTAAGGTACGGAACCCTAAAAACCACTGTTGGGTCTTTGTTTTCCTTACTCCCTCAACCAATTTCAACAATACATTATTAAATTACATAATCTAGTTAGAATAACTAAAATCTCATGACGAGTATTGCTTCTCGTTTTTATACGTGTAACACAAAAACTTACGTGGTTTACAAAAATAGAGACTAAACACGAAATCTTGTGTAGTTGCCATCTGTCTCCATCATCAGATCAGCTAGTTGATGGCATCATATTGCGTAGCCACCGAATTTACAAAAGTTTGCCAAATTCAGCTCAATCGGATATCGGGAAGCAAAATGGAGATAACTTACACATTTACACACGAAGTGCAAGTTAATACGAAGCTTGTAAAATGAATCAAACCTGCAGCAGTCCTTGGCAAAGAATGAGTTGCATCTGAGAGTAAACGAACACAGTACCAAACACGCCCAAGTTGAAGAACGCCGAGCCGATCAGCGCCAATTTACGCCGGCTCATGGTTTTCAGCAGCGGCCCCGAAAGGAAACCTGCGAAACACATTGCCATCCAAATCACTTAAGAGCTCGGCCGAATTTCACCTTAGGTACCATACAAAGGGAGTTTCGTTGTCATTTTAAAACTACATGTTGGATTGTAACGAAACTTTACATGTACAATGACGTGAGTATATCTAGGTCCGTAATTAGTTTATATGGCTCCAGTTTACAAAACAAACGAAATATAGCAAAAACAAGTTTTGTATGAAAAACTTAAATTCGCTATATTTTTAGGGTTCCGTACCTCAAAAGCAAAAAAACGGAACCCTAAATAGGATCACTCGTGCGTCTGTCTGTCCGTCTGTCACAGACGATTTACTCCGAAACTACTGGACCGATTGAATTGAAATTTCCTTTCATTTGATATATCACACAATACGGTTTGCGAATTTTTTTATTTTTATCTTTTAGTTTACCCCCCAAATTTGGAAAAATTAATTAATTAATAAATGAATTTAAAAATAAAATCAAATCATAAAACATATCAAATGAAAGGGGTAGTTGTAAGCATCTCATATATATATTTTTATAATTTTAACAAAAACAGATTTGAAGTAATTTAGAAAAAAAGACGAAAATTGACCATCCCCATCCCACCCTTATCCCCGAAATTACTAGGCTTAAAATTCTGAAAAAATATGGAAAATACTTCCTTGCCTAAAGATTACAGGAAAACCTATAAGAAGTTTGAGTATTCAAAGAAACTGGACATTTTTCAATATGTTTGTGCATTATATACGGAACCCTCGCCACGCGAGTTGAACTTGCACTTGTCCGGTTTTTTTACTATGATATCTGAAGCTACATAAACTAATTACAGACCTGGATATACCTTAACTTATTCTAAGTTTGAGAGCAAACCAGCTAGTCGTTTTAAAATGAGAGCGTAACTACGTTTGTATGGAGAACCGAGCTTAATGAAATAACTGCTGGCCGGCGCTTCATACATAATTTGAATTACGAGTTACGGTAGTCCCCTATTTCTCCCCACAATCCATACATATACAAATAATTTTTCTATATATTAACTAAGAGTTTCGACAGGAGCGAAAACGGGCTCACAAAGCTAGGCGCCCAGGATCATGCTAAGTGGAGGGAAGACAGTTGAAAAGCGAACCCTGGCAAAGTCAAAGTCAAAGTCATTTATTCTTCAATTTAGGCATATTACATGCACCTATGAATGTCGATAAACTACCACCGGTTCGGAAAGTAAACCTCTGCCTCGAGAAGAACCGGCGTAAAAAACTCGGCGAGGTGTCATTTTTTCAAAACAGTATACAATATATCATTTCAGTATCAGAGTATTATAAAATTTTAAAATTACATTGCTACAGTAGAAAGCCTATTTATTTTACGACAGATTTCTAGTGCAGGATTTTATCGCTGCCAAATATCCCTATCCATGATGTAGTCGTTTATCTTATAATATGCTTTTGAAATAAGTGTCCGTTTTACGACAGATCAAAGACAGGCAAAGGACGGGACAACGCTAGGTATAAGATTAACAAGAGTTTCATGCTCCTATGTTTTGTTTTAATTCATACCTGATTTGGTTACGTACTGGAACCGCTTAAAATATGCTAAAACTACACTAACTTTACTAGATGTCAATTAAGTTAAATAGGTAATCGAATCATAGGAGCGTACCTAGTCAAACTCTCTGTTAATCTATCCCTTTCAGACCGGAAAAACAAGACCCTACTAACGTAAAATGAAGTATATTGACATATGTTTTAGATTTGACAATTAAATGTAATCAACCCGCACAATTGTATTGGCCGGGGTCTGAAAGGGCTATGATGGTATATTTACATACATTAGTAATTTCTTTATTTTTCAAAATCAAATAAATATTTACAACAAGTAAAATAAAAACCGGCCAAGTGCGAGTCGGACTCGCACACGAAGGGTTCCGTACCATTATCTATAAAAACGGCAAAAAAATCATGTCTGTTGTATGGGAGCCCCAGTCCGACTCGCACTTGGCCGGTTTTTTAGTATTTGTTGTTATAGCGGCAACAGAAATACATAATCTGTGAAAATTTCAACTCTCTAGCTATCACGTTTCTTGAGATACAGCCTGGTGACAGACAGACGGACGGACGGACGGACAGCGAAGTCTTAGTAATAGGGTCCCGTTTTTACCCGTTGGGTACGGAACCATAAAAAGAACAGACAGTTGTATGTAGAGAGGGGTTAGGGGGCGATGTTGGGTAGTGCGGCCCCGTCGTTGAAGCCGAAAAAATGTTTCACAGATCCGAATCTGTGCAGAGTCCCGCGAAAGCACACATTTTTTCGGCTTCAACGACGGGGCCGCACTACCCAACATCGCCCCCTAACCCCTCTCTACATACAACTGTCTGTTCTTTTTATGGTTCCGTACCCAACGGGTAAAAACGGGACCCTATTACTAAGACTTCGCTGTCCGTCCGTCTGTCTGTCACCAGGCTGTATCTCAAGAACCGTGATAGCTAGAGAGTTGAAATTTTCACAGATTATGTATTTCTGTTGCCGCTATAAGTGGCTCGGATTATGGATGTTATGATTTTTGACTTTAACCAGCCCATTATTACAGCTAGGGGTCTGTCCCAGCGGTCGGCAGCAGCTTCACCAAGATGTTTTACAAAGGCGGACATTTGTGGAGCGAAGACACCGTCGACTGATGTGACGAGAGGGGTTTTTGCGTGACGTTTCTCGCAGGCGTTACCGTATTTACGTTTTTTTATCTTCTTTTTTTTTCTTTTTATTTAGGTTAACAAACAGTCACTACAAGGAAATGTTAATGTTAATTATCCTTATACATAAATACAATATGTGCGGACCAACACCGTTCACTGCATATTACTTTTATACATAAACATCATTCGGGAGTAAGTCAGTCCTTGAAGTGTTGTGAATCCAGGGAGAAAAGACTAATACCAATACCTGGTCACAATAAGAAAGGGAATTGATAGTGTTAATATTACATACACGTTCCCTGTCCGGGTGCGCCCAATGTGCCCCCATGAACCTTTTTTTCAGGAGTCCGTGTCCCCACTATGGGTCCACGGGTTGTTCACGGCTACGAACTACAACTGTCACTTGGACTTGTGACATTGACGGACAATTTTGTATGGGGGCAGGGAACGTGTTAACATAAGTAGCGAAAACATCAATATATAACTTAGCTGAGTTAAACTAAGTAAACAATATCGAAAGTGTTACAGTTACTTTATATTGTTTTTGATTATATCTATTATTTGTTTTTTGTATGAACTAATACTAGAGCTGAATATGTCTATTTCATTAAAATGATCATTGTAATTTTGAACGATTCTGCGCAGAGGAGCGCGCTCACCGGCGTTGTTGCGGTCTTCTGCGGATTCTAGAAGAGAGATTTTGCGAGAGATGTAATAATGAGCGTCGGTGTCTATCACGGATATCAAATAACGCCCCCCTCTGTGCATCCCAAACGCCGCGGCAGCTGAGGTCTCCACAAAGTCCACAGTCTCCTTCATATATACTTACTTAGATTTGGCGTAGAAAATAACTACCGCGGCTTAAAATGCACGTTTTTATATGAAACGCGCGCCAGGTTTTGGACATCACTATACCTAGATATTTTTCTAGCACGAACGACTTATTGTAAGTGATTGACAAAATAAAAACATCGACAGTTCTGTTATCGATAAGTACCACTTCAACTTTTTCAAGGGTGCGTTAAAAAATAGACAATAATAAAAAAAACTATCAATTTATTTATATTTTACATACTTCAGAAAACAATTTGCAATACTTTCGTAACTTTCTTTCTTCGTGTCACTGAATTAATTATCCCCTAAGTTACTCCATAACACACACACACACACACACACCGAAATTGTCTTTCAAATCGACGCAGAATATCACAACATGTAGTTTTTCTCAATCCCATTTTTGCCCCCAAAACAAATCTGTGTCTCAGTATATGGTTACAGTGTAGGTGCACGCGGCGTCTAGGTAGGTAGCCAATATATGTCTGTGGTTGTATGTACGTATTGTCGTTGAAGTAGTATGTATTTATCGATAGCAGGATTGTCGATATTTTTATTGTGGCAAGCACTAAACAAATGTTGTTCCTGCTAGAAAAATATCTAGGTATAGACATCACATTCCAGTGAGCCTAGCGCAAGCAACATCTGCCAGGCATCTTCTTATGATGCCTCGTACAGAAGCGAAACAATTTTTTCATTATTGTTGGTGGTTTGTTGTATTTATTCGCAGATTAGCGCGTGCGGAGGAAGGGTGACAACCAGAGCCCGGATTTTTCACGGCAAAACAAAACACTATCGTAATCTAGTGGTAGAAACATTATTTTATCGATATCGATAATTGTGTAGTAGACGAAAAAACGTCATCAAATAAAAATAAATATTTAATAAAAAAATTACGTATATCAAACACATCGGTTTCAAAGCATTATAAGAAATAAATAATATCTATACGCAATTTATGTTTTATGGAGTAATAAGTGTCTATTATTGACTGTATTGTCTATTATTTTCAATGAGGTGGTAGTCATTATCGCAACTTTTTAATTGGCTCAAATACCTTATAGCGTTTTCGGAAGAAACATACACTTCTAGTTTTTTATTAAAAATATAAAAAGGTTCTTTTGCACACTGTAAATTGTCAATAATGTAAAATTATATCGGCGTGTTATTTTTATACCTATATACCTAATAATACTCGATATCGATAAAATAATGTTTCTACCACTGGCTAGATTACGATAGTGTTTTGTTTTGCCGTGAAAAATCCGGGCTCTGGTGAAAACATTGACTGCATTATTTAATTGCTCCTTTTCATCTTCTCGTTTCGGTTGTAGGTATTCTAACGGAGCGGGTAGCCCGCTTGATTATACATTCCAAGTATTAGCATAAGTACTAGTTACAATAGCATAGCTGCCTTTTAGGAATACAGATGTTAATTTTATGAGTTCTTACCAGAGACTGCAATGCATAGAGCGTTGATTCCCGTCAGAAGACTTATGGACGTAGAGCCCATACCCATTTCTATGAAGAAGTCATTGAATATCATCCCGAAGCACACTAAGAACATCGTTGTTGAAATCTGAAAGATCATATTTATAATAATATAATATTTATATAATAATATTTGTCGCGGGAGTCCGCTGGATGCGGGTGGCGCAGGACCGGGCAGTAGTGGACGTCTTTCGGCTGATATGATGATGATGATGATGAATATTTATAATATAATATATATAATCATCTTTATTGCACCGAAATATAAAATTCACAAAAGAAAAGTTAGTTATTAATGATAATTATATCGCTATAAAGCGATTTATTCTAGGAAACATTTGGGTAGCAGGAATGACGAACTAAATTAAGAACAGGTAGTGCGAGAGTGAAGCAAAAGGAGTACAAGATACGAGATATCACATGCATCTTAATTAATAATATACGACAAATAATTTTGCATTGAATTAAACCATGAACGAATATTTTTTTAGTAATATTTATATCTACCAAAACAATTATAATCCCATAAAAAACATTCCATGTTAAAAAATAGGCCAAGTCTCGAAACTCTTCCACCATAAAAAGTTGTGGGATATTTTGTAGAGCCAATCGGGCATTCTTATCAATCTTTATTTGCTTGCTAAATTAAATTCTGCAACTTGGGAATCAACTTTACTGCATTTATTAATTTTTGCATACCTTTAAAACTATGTAGTATTGTGTGATTGCCAAGTCAAAAAAAAAATTGCAAGCAAATAAAGATTAATAAGAATGCCTGACTTGGCTCTACGAAATATCTCACAACTTTTTGGCTGGCAGAGTTTCGAGACTATTTTTGACATGCAATTTTTATATGGGATCTTACTTCTCTTTGTAGGTTATTGTGTTATCAATACATATAAATTTATGAATGGAGCTGGGAATAATATTTTTGCTTAGAATTTGTATGGAAATGTTATTTTACCAACCGCAAACGTTTGTATAGTTTTATAGTGCATTGCACATCTAACACTAACCGCATGCAAATACATCGTATAGTACACTGTACCAACCTTGTTACTAATACTTGCAGGAACTATTTGCAGGAACTACAAAATTAATAATCGCATGTATTTGTATAGCATTACTTATGCAGTTCGTAGATCTCTGAAACGTGACTGAAATTGCAATTGTTTAAGGCATTTTATGACTTGATAGGCTAAAAACTAATAATGATTAAACTTTGGAGCTTGTGGGTCTGCTAAAACTGCTAAAAGTACCTTATTAGAATTATGATGACGAAGTCAGTGAGTTAGTGTGTCAGTGACAAAAAACTTTGACGGACAATAGTTCTTAAACTAAAAGTTCAAATTGAATGTTATTGAGAATATAAATAATGATGTATCTAAGCCATATTATGCCCTTTATGTTACTGAATATTCAGGGTTCTAGCTTTACCCAGTACAAAATTACATTACCTACGTTGAAAATGGCCTGAATGGCTTCCATAAAAGGATAGTACAGCCGTGCCTCTTTGTGTTGCTCAACTTGGCCAGGTCACTACTGTGCCCCCAGATTCATGAGTCCGATAAAGTTTTATCATACATCATAGTTAACAGTGTACATTTCAAAAATGTTTGCAAATGTAGCTAAATAATGAATTCCTATAATTTCATGCTCTCTTTACCTGCCTTAAAAGTAAAATAATATAGTTCATAGGATTTATATATAACACACATAAACCCTATTAAATATATATCATCGAATAATAATTTATTTAAATAGTTTCCAAATCGGTCCAGGCGTTTTTGTGTAATCGGGAAAAAAATTAAAACTTCCGACAAATTAAAGAAAAAAAAAGAAAAGAAGACATTTATTCACTACACAAAAGACACACAGAGACAAAGGAAATTGAGTTTTTTTTTTTGGTTTCGGTTAAAATTTTACAAGTGTTGTCAATTTCCAGCGTTACTTAGTGTAAGACTTAGAACATGCATAACTGGAGTAGCCTTTCAGTAACAGCTTACCCCTCTGTAAAAAACCTTGCACAATGTGCAAAAAATCATACAAAGACAATTTCACAATCGATTAATGGTCATTCACAAAATCGCCTCGCAATAGAACATTGATCATAAAAACGCCCGCATGTTGCTGTAAGCACTTGATATTATAAACGTTCAACCGCTTCAAGTTTTCAATATACAATTGAGTTTCAATATCCTATTAAGATGCTCCCCCCGCCCCCGCAAAATTCGGCAGGCATTTTTGTACGCAAATACATATGTATGCTCTAAGGTGTAAGATGATGCGACGTCGGGTCGCTGTCGTATGCAGATTCTGCACAAAATGCACTTACAAAACATACTGAGACAGCAAATAATATCACATATCCATATCCACCATCAGGAGGCACTAGTTTATAACTCTTATTCACAGTAAAACCTTCCTTGGCGGTCATTATCAACTGCTTCTGCTAAACTGAGTAATTTAGCAACCGTATTTTTTCTACACATAATTGTACAACGTAACTTAAGATAAAAGTCTACGATATTACGACTTGCAGTAATAACTATTTGTTTTGTATTAGATAATTATTACGTGCTGTGTTGTTCAAATATGCAAAATATTTTATCTACTACGTTTACTCGTTCTTCAAAAAATGTCAAGTCATTTGTAAGATATAATTTGCCCAATGTCTACGATATAAAGGAGTTCCGCGCGGACTGGTCCGCGGGCAGCAATAGGCTTGGGTCCTAATTTTTTTTACGATGCCATTCGAACCAGTTTTTGGAGAGGAACAAATGTTTGCATGAGAGCAACTACAATTAAAGAACATAAATACAGCCGAACACGTTTCATACTGATTAACATAGAATCCTGACGTCACAGTGTGATATTTTGTACTAATATTTGTATAGAAAATCAAGTAAATTGCTGTTTCTGTCGCAAAATACTGCGTTTAGGACCAAGTTGTCTTACAATTTTGTTTCTATAAAAGCGTAAGGATTCTATTGATAGCTTTAAATTTACTTAAAAAAACAATATTTCTAAACTTTCAATCTTTTTATGATTTTTATTAAATTTCGTAATTCATACTTAATTACACTTATTTGATGGTTTACTATCCATTTAGCAACACTGCGTTATCAATTTTAACATGTGGAAACTACCCAATTAGCAAAAAGAAGACAAATAATTCCGAAATTCTTTATTTCATAATATATACGTGGTTTGTGATCATTTAATCTTTACATCACTGTATAGTGCCACCCGCTAAACATAATATGTGTTTAAATTAATTCTAAGCCTGTATACATTTTTATAAGTGATAAGTGCTAGTTCATATAAGCATGTTCATATTTTTGCGATTAGACTCACACTAATCAATAATCAAAGTATCAACAGACCTTAAGACTGAGTGTCACAGAAGTATTTAATCATTCATTTGAATTGCACTTATGATTGGATCACACACAAACGGACATCGATCTCACTTCTCTCCTCATAGGTTCAGGCTCCTCTGTCTTTCCTCTCCTATAGTCTCGCAGGATCTCGATGGACAAAGCCACGGTGATCACGCAGAAGATGACGATGAGTATTATGAACATAATCATGTAGCTGCCCGTTCTGTCACGAATCACACCTGCCGAAGTAACATATATGTTTTATTATGGCAGCGCGCACTGCGTCACGCAGGAACTCGCCGCTGATCCGCGCTCTCTCAGGCTGGAAACAGTGCTCGACCGACGTCAGCGCGTGTGGTCGGTCGCGCGTGTTTTACTATGGCCGCATACGCACTGATGGTGAGCATCGGTCTGAATGCACAATATGCTTTCTACAGCGATAGCTACGCCCGACCGAGCATACGCGCTGACCGTCGGTCGAGCACTGTTTCCAGCCTCACAACTCAACGCGCTCTGGGCATCACCGGAGTGTGACTTACTTGCGTTGCGATGGATGTATGTGTGAGGTGAATGTCTGAGTTGTGAAGAGATGGATGACAGCCAATCAACTGTATCAATGTGTTTTTAGTCTGGCTTAGTTTCGTTCCATGACGCATTGGTTTTACTGTAATGTCATGTTAACATGTTTTTAATAAATAAATGAATTATACAATTTTCAAATACCATATGACATTTGAAAAATGTAATTAACCCGGATGGGGTGGTATTGCCGTCGAATCTCTTGAAGAGCACATCACTAGGGCACACCAGGCCCACAATACATACTAATATTTTAAACGTGAAAGTAACCCGGTCTGTCTGTTACCTTTTCACGCTTAAATAGCTGGAACGATTCAGAAGATTGGTATGGATATAGTTTTAGACTCTAAGAAGGAAAGGGGGATTAGACGTTTGTGTGGAAATGCAATACTTGATGCTGTGCCTGTCAGTCTTACAGCATATTTGCTATTAAATCTCGTACAGATACTTCTGTATTAATCACTTAAAGCGATTAACAGGTATACGCGTACGAAGTCGCGGGCAAAAGCTAGTCCATGATAAATTGATCCAGGTAATAATAGTCGCTAGTGGACACCAGCCCTGCTAGCATAACTTGACTCTTTTTTTACATATTTGGGAGGCTGCTGCTGGTCAACCCACCAACGGAGCCGCAGCTGACGTCCACGGGGCTTCATGATACAACATTCTTAACCTTCTCACAAGTTATGGCACGGGAGTTGATTGGTCACGAAAATCTGTTGCTAGCTCGCGGACACATAATACAAGCCGCGCGCGGTGGGCGTGTATGAAGATAACATACTTTGCACTCTTTCTACTATGCCAGAGTTCTTCATTCTTACCAATTATCGGCCCCAAGACGATGCATATGGGACCGTACAGCCCAAAGCTGAAGCCAAAGGCGGAGGGAAACTCCTCGGGCCGGACGCAGTCCGCTATCACCAGCGGGAACATCACGATGATGATGCATCGGGAAATCCCCATCACTGCCAGGATCGCTAATGTCCCAATGTAGTCCCTCACCCACAGCATCGCTGAAATACAATAAAATAATATTTTTTTTTTTTAAAGTACATAGCATTCAATATTTTTAATTACCCGCCAAACTGCTAGAACAATTTGTTGGCGAGACTGCGCTCAATTTATGTTTATACAAATATTTATCTATGCTATGCCCATATAATGATAGTATTGGCTATTCTAGCCACATGCAAACAAGTGCTACTAATTGCTAAAGATAACTACTTACTACTGACATGCTATCTGAACTATACTCTAATACGGGTTGTGACGAGTATGCAGATACGAGAATTACAACTATATATTAATACAACTAGATCTTATCGTCGGGGTACCGGGTAGCCGGAATAATGAGCTTCTATCTAGCATCACTCGTCTCGTCAACTTTATGCTTGCAGGCAAAGTAGACTCCGGGATAGCTTCCACCCTGTACGGTGCCAACCTCTGTGCACTCGGCAAAAAAGATGGCGGAATTCGCCCAATTGCAATTGGAGCAACATATAGAAGGCTAACCTCCAAAGTATGCTGCAGATACATAGTCCAAGATTTGGAATCTAAATTCAAGCCAACCCAGCTCGGCTTCGGCTCAAAAGGAGGCTGCGAGGCCGCCGTCCACGCTTGCCGTACTTTCCTATGTAACTCCAAGGATCAGGTATTGCTTAAGGTCGATGTCAAAAATGCGTTCAACTCTGTCAGCAGGGAAGCCTTGCTGACAGAAATCCAAAAAGAAATTCCTAACATATACCCGTATCTCTGGCAGTGCTACAGCTCGCCATCTAATCTAATGTATAACAACCATAGCATACTTTCGGCAATCGGCTGTCAACAAGGTGACCCCCTGGGCCCAGCCATCTTTAGCCTTGCTATCCACCCAGTAATTTCGGCCTTAAAGTCAAAATTTAACATCTGGTACCTAGACGACGGCAGCCTCGGAGGTGAAGCGCGTTGCGTACTGGATGACCTGACTTTCCTAATAACAAAATTCAATGAAATCGGTTTGGACCTAAACATGAGCAAATGCGAGCTATTTGTAAGCCAGGAAAACTCAAACAAAACCAAAATTATCAACGACTTCCAAAGTATTTGCCCAGGTATCAAAGTAATGACTAAAAACTCACTTCATCTCCTTGGAGCCCCAATATTTGAGGAATCAATTCCAGATTTTATCGACAAACAAATCAACCGTTTCTCCGAAAACTCCGACCGGCTACTCAAAATTAACTCACACATGGCCCTTTCTATCCTCCGTTTTTGTCTATTTCCTCCCAAGTTCACCTATCTCATGCGCTGCAGTCCATTATGGAAATTTCCCGTATCCTGTGAAAAAATTGATTCCGTCCTACACTCCCAAATCGAAAAAACCCTTAACATTCAACTGAACGACAGGCAATTTCTACATGCCACCCTCCCAATCCGATACGGCGGTCTAGGTATCCGGCAAATTTCGAGCGTCGTTCTTCCAGCCTTTCTCTCCTCGGTCCACAGTACGATATCCCTCATTGGAAAAATCCTCGCTCCATCACTACGTGATATTGAGGTAGAATAGAATAGAATAGAAAAGTATTTATTGTTTCTCCTTTTTGTTACAAGTTTTGTCCGCTAAGCGGGTGTGGGTAGTAGTTACATATGTCTTAAAGATCTAATAACTTAATTTATGTGAGATGAATTACAGTTATGAATTTGTATTAAATTCAAAACAGGGGGTCCCTAGGCGGGACACGGCGCTGACTGACATGTCTACGCCTTTCTTGTCTATTTACGTACTGCACTTCCCCGATTCTTGTGCTATGCAGCATTGGGTTGTATTGCCCATATCTTGTATACGAAGGACCTGGGCTAGCGAGGCCTTGCATGCACATTTTTTCTAATTTATTGATCATATCATGATGTAGATCATGTACTCGAAGATGCCATGGGTCCTCGTCAAGCATTTCCCACAGAGTAGAGCTCGGAAGTGATCTTGGGAAACCTCCAGCCGATTTTAGTGCCATTCTATACTGACGTTCGATTGACAGAAGATTCGTCTTACTTATTCTAGGAAGCAGTTGCACTACCCCATAATCAAGAATAGGTAGCAGGCATGCTTGTATCACACATAGTTTTGTTTCTATATCTACTTTGGAATACCATCCAATTATGGGAGACAGCATCGCTCTTACGCTTTTAGCTCTGGCAATAACCTTTTTCACGTGTTCGTTCATACTGAGTCTTTTATCCAATATCACACCCAGGTATCGTACACTTTCTTTATATTCCAATATTGTTCTCTTAAGTTTCACAGTCGGTTTGTAACCTTTCCTAGATGAGCTTCTTGCCTGTTTTCTGGTGAACATTATACATTCCGTTTTATTGACATTGCACTGCAGGCCCCACTTTTTATAGTAGTCAATTATTTCTTCCGCCGCCCATACAGCCCTTGTGGTCGCGTGGTCAGGTTTCTCAGAAGCGTTAAGTATACAAAGATCGTCCGCATATTGTGAGAGCATTTGTCCCGCAATTTTGGTTTTTGGGAGGTCGTGAACGTAGAGGTTAAATATTATACGTCCCAATATAGATCCTTGGGG
Organism: Epinotia nisella; assembly: GCA_932294315.1. NCBI lineage: Eukaryota > Metazoa > Arthropoda > Insecta > Lepidoptera > Tortricidae > Epinotia > Epinotia nisella. The sequence continues at coordinate 24,387,217 of OW028676.1, forward strand.
CACTCCATTGAGTAAATTGTTTTCTTCTCCTATAACTGTTCTGAATTTACCTCTTATTCTTCTGTCTGTTAGGTAATTTTCAATAAGTTTGATAACATTATTAGGTATGTCAGCGTCTTGTAGTTTTCGTATAAGTCCTTTATGATTAATAGAGTCAAAGGCTTTACTTAGATCGGTTGATATCATTGCGACACTGTCACCCTCAGCTAGTGCGTCAGAGATGAACTTGCATGTCCTTAAAATTTGGGTACTGGTTCCTTTACAAGTCATGAACCCGTGTTGAAAATCGGGAATCAGTGAACCACATATACTCATTATCCTTTTGTGCATAATTCTCTCGCAAATCTTTCCCATTATGTTCAGTAATGTTATTGGTCTGTAAGACTTGGAATCCCTAAAGTCTTTACCCGCTTTGTGCAGAAAAATACACTCACCAAGTTTCCATCTGCTTGGATAATAGCCTGTGAATAGGACATAGTTAATTGCTTTTCTTAGCCCTTGCCAAAATGCTGGTCCAGCTAGTTTGATTGCATCGACTTTTATTTGATCTGGCCCTGGAGCTTTTTTGTTTTTGAAACTGAAGATGGCTCTTTTAATTTCTTCAGGTGATGCTTCTGGTAGTGGTTGAAATGCGGTCGTTATATCAGTGCCTGTATCAGTTTCTGATATAATGGAGTCCCTGACTATAGCAGCATTTACTAATGTATTGATAGTTTCCATTTCAGTCGTACAACCGGGTAACAATAGTAGATTGTACAACAAGTGCATAAAACGCACCATTTTACTCGAGACGTTTATCCATCCGAGCGAGCTTGCGAGCGAGGATAGATATAAAGTCGAGTGTAAAATGGGTTTTATGGACGAGTTGTACACTCTACTTTTCACTTCGATTGCGAGGAAATGAAACAGCAACATGTAAATATAGTAAATGCTAATTTAATTAAAATTGAAAGTTACATTAGAGCAATGAGAAATATTTAAAGTAATCGTTTTTCCTGGCATATTTAATGTTGTATTAGATTGTATTTGTGATGCGATATTTGGCATATTGTCAACTTCAGGTTCTTTTGAAGGAACGGGATTACCATTTAAGCTCTGTTCCAATGGTAAGTTAGCACTAGATGGGCCTGGTTCATTTGGGACTATGTCGATTCCTTCGGTAATCAAGTCGGTAATTTTAGCTTTTTGTTCTATGGATTCCTCAATATAGCCCTCTGCCACTTGGTCAGACTTCCAGCCGCCATGTCGCTTTAATGTTGTGAGATTTGCTCCAGAATCGGCTAACAGCGTAGCTGAAGTTCGTCGAAAGCAATGGCCTGTGTACTTTTCAGGGTTTTCTAATTTGAGAAAGGCTGCTATCTCCTTTGGCATTGCAGCGAATTTATTGCGTCCTATGGGTTGCCGTGTACATTTCCCGTTTTGATAATTAAGGAAAAACCGTTTCGTTGCCACATTTTCTGGACGTAGGGCTTGATACTTTCTAACTATATTTAAGTATTCGCCTTTGACGACGAATGTTCTTTCTTTATTTGTTTTTGTGTCAGGTAAGTTTATAGCCTGCAACTGAGTGTCCGTTTTCACGTCATCCACAGTAATGTTGATAAGTTCTATACCTCGACATGCACCACTGATTCCATATATGAGCGCCACCTACAATTAAAATAGTAATCATTATTACAACGTTGCACACTAATATAAGTACTAGGTAATGAATTATTGTACAATATTAAATTGCTGTTTAACAATGTAGAGTTTTACGTACTTTTGCAGCCAAATATCTTACATCCGGAGCGGTCTTTAAGAATGTTTCGATTTGATTCGCATTGAAAACCCTGGATTTTACACTTTTGTGCCCAGTGGAAAGCCTTTTCAGGTAACATGTGAGCTTCACGTAGGTTTTTATATGCACGTCGTTTTTCATCTGCAGCGTAGTCTTGAGCATAGAATACACACTCCATAGTGTAGACGGCTTAAACTTCTTAGATAATTCGTTGAAATACGTTAAGAAAACCCTCTCTGAGAAACTATTCACTTGTTTTTCCGCCCTCCAACGCATGAAATTTTCATAAGCGGTAAGATAAATTCGCTTAGATTTCGACGGCAATATCTGTTCAACGACGTTTTCCGCGTGCCGCTCCATTAAAGTGTTAGGAGTGAGTGTTATTTCCTCTTCGCTTGACGACATTATTTATCGTTAATCAAAAAACAATTTCAAGTTGTAACACAAATATTACAATGAAAAAATAATTATGGTTCCCGCCAATTAACTTTTTTTTCTTTTTTTTTCTGTAGGGACGTGACACCTGACTTAAGGTCGTTACATACTGCTCAGTTATAAAAACATTTTCTTTTTATAACTATGATAAGTTGTTGTTATGGCTTAAATACTATACTGATCTACTAAATTGAAAAATAAACAAATATAAAAAATAATAAATGAGACGAAATACAAATTATAAGTTTATTTCATGAAGTTTTATTGTGTACTTTGGCTGTTGGTATCTTTGCCTTGGTCTTAGAATACGAACGAAACGAAATAAAATAAAGAGGTTGTTGTATGAAGTTAAAGATGTTCGTGTGGCTGTTGCAGCGATTGCCTTGGTCTTCGACGAAGATTTTACTTTATGCTCTAGAGCATAAAAAGCGACTTTATGTCGCCTACGCACGACATAAAGACGAACTTTTAGAGCATGAGAAGTGAAAAGGTAATTTTGGTATGGGTTTCTTAAGGGTTTTCTGTAATTTCCAAATTTTAGCTCTGTTATCATTTGAGTCCTCAGCGATTTTTTTCCAACTTTGTTCTTTGTATATTTCCAGTGACTTTTGGACTTGCAATTTAGCTTCGTTGTAAAGTTGTTTAGCAATAGGGTGGCCACGCGTTTTCTTAACGTTTTGTTTTAATTCATTTCGCCAAAGTATTAGTTTTTGAATACTAGACGGAAGATGGTCTTTGTGATTCATAACTTTATGCGGTGCTGTTACGTCTAGGGCATTAATAATTACCTCTTCAAGATTTTTTATATAGGTTTCTAAAGCTTCGTCTGAGTCAATAATTACTGTTTGCTCTAAACCATCTTCTATTAGTTTTCTATATAATTTTTGCGTTTCAACTTCAGTCCATAATTGTTTCATACACCTGATCTTCTTTATCTCTAGTTCTGTATGCAAGCTCAATGTAAATAACCAGGGCAAATGGTCTGATGATATGGACTCAATTTGACTGCAGTTCTCGCCAATCTCATATTGCAGGGAACCGGTTACGAGAGCGACGTCTAGAATTTGTTCACCTGCGTGAAATGGTCTTGATGGTTTATTCGTATGAATCAGTTTACAGTCGCCTTCATCTATGTGTTTTTGAACGGCTGTTCCTGCTCCTACAGTTCTGCGGTGCTTAAGTAACGACATTTTGAGATTTAAGTCACCTATGTTTACGCAGTCAACGTCTTCAAGTAAGTGTTGCAACTCTCTCTTTACTTGTCCATAAGGGACATGTGGTATGTACAGACCTCTTATCGTAATTTGCTCTCCAGTTGTGAAATTAGTACATAGTTTAATGGCAATTCCTTCTATTTTTCTCTCACCATCATCGAATCCAGGTATAAGCTGTACTTGGTTCCAACGCAGACCTTTTTGTATATACATAGCCGTACCAAGATGAGGTTGCCTTGTGTCAGTAAGTTTGTCATAATTAGAAATATTATACGTGTAACTTTCCAAATCCGTATTGCATTCGTTAAGTACTATTATGTGAGGCCCATGTTTTGCTATTAGGTTCTTAATCTCCATTATCTTTTTCTTTAGTCCACAGACATTGCAATGAAGAATGCGGATTTTATTCGTTTTAGCTTGTTTATCTAGATTATGCATTTTTAGTTATCAGCAGTTTCAATTGCTCAATTTGTTGCATCATTTGCTGTTGCATTATTTGAAGAATATTTATAACTCTGTTAAGAAGTTCGGTAGGTCTATCTTGTGTGGCATTCGTTGTAACATTAGTAGTGTTATCTGATTCTTGTCTTGTAGCGTCAGCAAAGGATTTTTCGGGTTGGATTAGTTGCTGTTTGTGTGTGGATTGTAATTTATTACCTTGGTTATTTGAGTTTATGAATTGAAGACGTCTTTCACGCTGCCTGTTTATCTCTTCTTGAAACATTGGACATTTGGCCTGTCTCGCCGTGTGACCAGGTTGACGGCAGTTTGAGCAAACCAGTGTTGTATTTCCTTCACTATCTATTACGTCATCAGTATCGCTGCGAGGTTTTTTACCACAATGAGCTTGCACATGACCAAAATTTAAGCAGCGCTTGCATTGTGTTATTGCAGTCAATTTTACTTTATATTTTTCTATCTTTGTTTTCTGGCAGAGTATTGTTGAGATGCTTTTTATGTCACGCATGTCGGTCTCACCACTAAATATAAGAATCATAGCTGAGTTTTTGAGTGGTAGCGTACGTTCTGGTTTTAGCCCGTATCGGGTTTCAATGTCTTCAATTATTTCCTGCTCAGTGTATCCACTGCAGAGAACACCTTTTGCAACAACTTTTTTTGACGGACGCCTCTCTAACTTAGTTCCGTACGTGTGGTATTCAAAATCAGGCCTGCTTCCTAGATCATTTATGAGTTCTTTTCTGTTTTCAAGTGATTTTGGCGTGAAAGTTATGGCACCTGATTCGCGGTCACATTTTACACCACAGTTATGCTTTTTAGCCAGCTGCAGAATTTCTTTAAATATCACGGTAGAGTCTAACCACAATTCATTTGTGCAGATCACTGGTGGGAGCCGCTTTGTCATTGTCTGCTGGTCACTTTTGTAATTGACTTATTGATATTGAGGTATCGTACTTGACCGAGGCAGAGAACGCATGGAAAACGGCCTGTCCCGGCAAAGAGCTGCCATTAAGCAAAGTTGCCCAAAGAATCTGGGATGAACCACTCTGCCGCCAGGTTCACGACTGGCTATTGGACTCCGCCTCGTCAGCCTCCGAAAAAGCCCGGCTCCTGGCTAGTTCAGAAAAAGAGTCCGGGTTCTGGCTCCACGCCTACCCTTCGGCCCATTGCGCGACACTACTCGACAACAACTCCCTCAGATTAGCTGTCGGCCTCCGCCTGGGTTCCAACATAGTGGTTCCCCATCACTGCCCCTGCGGCGTGGAAGTAGATCGTCTGGGCCACCACGGCCTTTCCTGCCAAAAAAACGCAGGCCGCTTCGCCCGCCACGCATGCTTGAACGACATAATCCGGCGGGCCCTTGCCAGCATAAACGTTCCAGCCGTCCTAGAGCCACCTGGCCTCGCACGCGACGATGGCAAGAGGCCCGACGGTATGACGCTCATCCCGTGGCAAGTGGGACGACCCCTAGTCTGGGACGCCACCTGCGTCGACACATTGGCTCCGTCCCACTTACCTACCACTTCGCAGAGGGCGGGCGCAGCGGCAGCATCGGCAGAGGCTGCCAAACGCCGCAAATACACGGGCCTTGCAGGTAACCATGTGTTTGCGGCTTTTGGAGTAGAGACGCTTGGGCCGTGGGGCCCAGACGCCCAGAAACTATACCGCGATCTAAAAAAACGGCTCTTCGAACACACTGCTGACCATAGGGCTGGCTTGTTCCTCGGTCAAAGAATTGGCATCGCCATTCAGCGAGGAAACGTAGCCAGCCTTATGGGCACCCTACCACAGAGCGCCGACCTAGGGGACTACTTTATAGGAAATGTGTAAATACTTGTACATATTTTAGTTGTAAGTCATTGTGTTTGTTGATATGCCATACAACTATTAAGTTTTAATTTAAATAACAGAGCCAAGACTAGGGTAACATCTCTAACAATTCTTTTTTTAATCTACTTTTTAGTACCGTTAAGCTACATTTTTTTTTCTCCCTTAGCCAATCATGTTCATTAAATATTTTAATCAATCTTTTCATCTCTCATACTCTGAAAGTAGGTCATTGTTTATCTGAATAGCGGGTTGAAAGTGAGCCATGTCGCCCCTAGGGCTGAAAAGTAATAAAAAAAAACAATGCGCCATGGCAGAAACCTAAACAGCCACACTTCGTTAAAAAATTGTATAGTTTTTTTGATGTTTATTGTTAGTTATTACGGTAACGTTATGTAAAAAGTTGTAATTTAAGACAATTACAGTTATTAAAGCCATTTAGAAAAGTAATGAATACATTTAATGCATTATTTATATAATGCATTCAATTTATTTATGCGCGGCGCGGCGCGGCGCAAAAATTGGCCACATACAAAAAAAAATTAGGTACATTTATTTTATTATTTTTAGTGAATAAAAGCTTGTTTTTAAAAAAGTTTTTTTTACTTTTAATTTTATCAACATTCGCTTGACTGTATTCTAGCAAATAACTATTTTGATTTGATTTGATTTCAAAAGACAGACTCATTGCCGAGAGCCTATATTAGGGGATAAACCGAGATCATTACTTATAACTTTTTCAGAGATGCAATGAGTCTTCATTTGAAAGGAATGCTGCCTTTCTTTTTGAATAGGGTATTTTTTCGACACAGCTCGAAGTTTTATTTATATTGTTCAAAATGTTTTCCGTTGTAGTAGTGATTAACAATGTAACGATAAACGTACTGTTTCCACATGTATCATGTATATTGATGGGCCGACGGAAAGTTTCCTAAATTGCGAAATTTTTCTGCAATTTAACATAGGAAATTTTCGGAAATTTCCCTCATTTTTGTATGAGAATTGAAACTTTCCATTTCCAAATTGGAAATTTCCTTTATTTCTTGTGAAACTTTCTAGAAATTTCCGAGAACTTTTCCATCTTTTTGGAAACTTTCCGCAATTTGCACATCCGCAATCATGTAGGTCTTATTGATTCTGAGTAACTGGGACATATAAACAGCCAGACAGAGGGACATGCCCATCCCATGATGAAACTATAAGAGTCCCGTCTTTGCCATTCTGGCCACGTAACGATAATCTAATCATTAATAATGTGCAGTATCACCTACCTAATTTTGTTGCCAAAGCAACGAGTAGTCCTATTACGTAGATTAACCGGTTTCCCAGTATTTTCAGCCAGGTACTCGAGAATATGAAGAGTATTCTGGTCGCCAGGTCTCCAAAGGCAATTAGAGTAAAAGACCATTGCACTTGCTCCTAAAAACAAATCACAAGTGGTTGTTATGATACAAGAAATATAATCCCCTGCACATCATTTGAGTATAACTGACACAGTAGACGATTATCGGTGTGATCTGAGATGCATGAAATGAAACTTTAATCAAATAGTTTATGTTTCCTATAATATATATTTAACCGAACCAAAGAAAACAAAAGCAACTCAGTTTCACTTTGAATGGTGTAAATTTCATTAAAGGAAGGGAAGGAGGAGGATTCCTTTAGAGATCTTATGAGGTGTGTAGCATATACGTATAGTATATTATATAGTATAAGCAAGTATGTATAGATATAAGATTGAGACAGAGAGAGTGATGTGTTGTTCAGTTGTATTACAATTGCTTACAAGTATACTCGTCTTTCTATCCAACCCCCCTCCACACCTCATGGCGACCTTGCCATGCGCGAGCGCCTGTGTAGTCGTCACCAGAACCTATTACGTTGCGTCTAACGCTGTTAAGTTCAGGCAAGGACAATGGGGAATGTATATACAAAACAGGAAGAGAAGGAAGTGATCGTAAACCAGAATGCAGCCGGAAATATAGTGCTGGATACCACCGAGCACACAAGAATTAATAATGTACTTTTGAGTACATTATTTGTCGTCATTGCCATCGTCGTTTGTATAGTTATTGAAATGTACTAACGTCATTCCACTTTAAGGCGTACAGCGATTGTGCGAGGTTATATACGAATAGAATATCTGCGGTCACGGCGACGGGTACTACATAGCAGGTGCATGTTCGCATGTATTTCTTGATCGCTGACCAGTCCACGATATTCTTCCACGTGCTGCAAGGAAAACAATTAACACTGAACTATTAATTATTTATAGTTACGTCAAAACGCCTGATGAATAGCTTTTTCTATCACCGGTATAGCAAAATTAGAAACTGCTGTTAGGGAAATGTAAGAATAATAATGTGTAAGCCAAGTGGACTTGTAATAAAGAACTTATTATTTACGCGTTCTAAATATAATTTTCATACCTCGGTCAAATATCACCCTCTTTACCTACAGGCATCCCATGCCCCATGCAGTACATAAGCGGATAAAACTTTGTCTGTCTCTCAATTTGACAATGTTAGGTTTGAATTGACAGATTTTGAAATCAGATCGTCAGAAGGATATAGTGGGAGACATTTAATAAAGATAAATAAAATAATTGCACTTTTTACAACGCGAAGACGTGTCTTATGAGAGAATAATGTCACAAAAAAAATAGCCTTATCATCATATCATCAGGATATAATATATAGTACCTATACACTTCAAAACTATGCAGGCTCGATTTTGTGTGGCAGTGACGTGGTTACAGCCGAACATACTCAGACAACATCAGTTACATGCGTGTTTACGGACGCACATACCCAGACAACATCAGTTACATACGTGGTTACAGAAGCATATACCCAGGCAACAGCAGTTACATGCGCACGCACATATAAAGCCGCACGCAAAAATTAGTTAAAGTATGTATTTGTAACTTCTACATACGTCGCAACGTTCTCTGCAGATTTATTGGTCTCATCTTCTCCGAACTCGCTGCCTGAATCAACATCGTTCGGTTTCACACGGCTAGTCTGCGAAAGTTTTCTGTCACCCTTACTCGTCAGCAAAAATTCCTCATTCTCTGGAAAAAGAGACATACTAAATTCAAATTCCCAAAACATCTGCTACCAACAGTCCCTGTACAGCTTAGCGGGTGCTGTCTCTGTTTGCGTCCCATGACACGAGCAGGGACAGCATCCCCTCGGTCTGCCCCTTGCATTTCATTAAACCGTACCTGGGTCGTTCTTCTTTTCGACCGACAATAGCCTGTCCTTCGTCTTATTACGGCATCTCATTTGAGTAATGATGTTTACGGTTTTTTAATGTTCGAATGAACGTCCATATTATTTTATTAATTAGTGATATTTAATATTTCACTTTCTCTAACTAGCATTTTTTTAAACGTTTTTTTTTCGTAGAATGCCGTGACAGAGTGGTAAACCAAAATGTTGTCCCCACTGAAAGAGTCCACTTTGTCACATGTTTTTTTTTAGAAACCAACCGTAAATAAATATTTATATTGGCCAGAAAGGAAACTTTAATTAGTTCTAATGAAGAAACCTATGCATTTTTTTTTAAATCGCACTTCAAAACCGCAATTTTCGATAGTTCAAAAACCAAAAAAACAGAAAAACCTCGGTTCATTTTCGGTAAAAAAGAAGAACGACCCACGTGTGGTACTTGATACTTCAGTACTTCGTGGCTCAACGCACGCCTCCCAAAGGTCCCAATGAGTGTGAAAGAGCAAGTGAATCATGCTGACTTACCCTGTACTTGATCCACGGCCACCTTCTTCATATGCCACGCCACGGGCTGCAACAACGCGGAACCGACGAAGGTCTGCATGCCGATGGCTGAGATGATGATAATGGTGCCTCGGAACCCATACTCGGCCATGGACCAGGACACAATCATGGGGGCCACCATTGATGCAGCAGCTACAATTTGGAAATGTATGAGTATATCAAAAGTGCTTGCAATATTTAATTTTAGCTTAATAATCCTGTTTAAAGCCTTCACTCAGTAATTTTACTTGTGCAGCCTGGGCCGAGGCCCACAAGGACGACTTTTACGCCATTATTCGAAAAAAATCATGTCGATGACAGGTCGACTTAGGGGCAGTTCCAACAGCGTTCTGTGGGTGATTGCGGGTCGAAATGATAGTCAAATTTTGGCTCACTGGATTCGGCTGTCAAAGAGCTTTTTAACAAGTAGCTTTATTATTATAAGTATTACTAAAATTATTCTTAAATCTCATTATCAAAATATGGGTTTATATCTGAAATAAAGATTTAGATTGAATTAAAAAAAAAATGTATCAATATTATGTTATGATGTTATGCAGTTAATGATCTTTTGTTGACACACAATAAAAAAGCAAGACCTAGCGGGACTTTTGAACACACATACCCGTCTTATTTCCTTACCGGGGCAGATGTCCCACAATTACTAAGCCGACGAATTTTTGTCATGTGTTTTAAATTATGTTTATATTGGTCGACTAGCAATCGCCGATTGTTAGGATCGGGAAAATTGACACGCTCATTTCGGAGAGCACCACTCTTTTTGGATCAATTGGCCAATAATTAGTAAATAAAAACCGGCCAAGTGCGTCGCACAACGAAGGGTTGCCTATTAAAAAGGTCGTGTCGTCACAAAAATCTTACGGCACTTACGTCCTTTTCTATAGCAAAGGTAGTTTTTCAGCAATATCTCGAAAAGCTTTGAACCTATCTTATTCAAAATAATTTTCCGTGAAAGAATTTAATAAGCCCCTATGTCTACGTTTTTTTTCATATTTTTTAAATACACCGGTCAAAAATTATATTTATTTTGAATGGCCTATCGATTCGTGTGCGCAAACGTGGACTTGCATGATTTTTTTGACTTGCAATTACATGAACACCCCTATAAAAATATTTTCTTAGTCATCTCATTACAGAACTATGCAGAAACCTTATAGTTTTTGAGTAAAATGCCTGTAACATACGGACAGACGGACAGACCGACATGACGAAACTATAAGGGTTCCATTTTCGCCATTTTCGCCACGAAACCCTAAAAACTAGTGGGCAAAGTTTTAAAATACTTACCTGCAAGCGTATTCATAATGCTTGAGGTGAGCAAACGTTTTTCTATGAAGTAGTCATTGATCACAGTGCAGGACACATTGAACAGGAATCCTAACCCGCAAGTCTGGGAAACATATTCTGGTTATAATTTATAAGCAATTAGTCAATGATAGGAATAAATACAACAATATTTTAACTATAATTATCAACTGCGAGTCGGGCTCGGTAAGATAACGTAGAAAAGATATACAGTATTTTGTATTTTAACGTTTTAAAAAAAAAGTGTACCTACATGAACTTTTTTTCAGAATTCGATTTTTTTGGGTTTATCTTACTCAGAATCGTTGACACTATCGATCCTTATACAAGAAAAAAGTTGTCCCTGATTTTAATACCTATGTAATTTTTTTCTTCCAGTGCGTCACGACCATATAAATAAAAACAGACTGCATACAAAAATGTGACGATTTGGAATGGAATATTTTGGACACTTTTTTTCTTGTATGAGGATCGATAGTGTCAACGATTCTGAGTAAGAAAAACCCAAAAATATCGAATTCTGAAAAAAAAGTTAATGTACACTTTTTTTGAAAAACGCTTATTTGATCGTCTAAATTTCCTGTCTTGTCTCTTTTCCAAAAAAAGCGGTGGCGGGAAGGTGAAGGACGCCATGGCACTAAATTCCCATTGGCCGCTCTTGCATTTCGTAACCCCGCCGCCTTACCCCGCCACCGCTCCCCGACGCAGCTACCGATTCAAAAGTTAACGGACTTTTGGTCCACATTTCTCGGAACACTTGTCAGGCCGTCACTGAAAATTTTCGCTCCAGGTTACGGCAATGCCAAAATAATGAAGGATCACATATGGATGACGTAATTTTAAAAAAATTAAATCCCTATTCATGTGTTTTCATAATTAATAAACGGTTTTCATCTGATATAATTAGTTTTCATTCTATTTTAGTTTGAAATGTAAAAAGACTTATGGTCCACCCTGTATTATAGCCTATGTCACTCCCATGACTAAGAGAAATCCAACGACACCTCATATGTCAAAATCCGTCTAACGGTTTAGGCTGCAGGTCATGCCCAAGAATAAGACATACACACATACATACATACATATATACATATATATATACATACATACATAAATACGCACGAAAAACATAACCCTCCTAAACCAGGATTTTTCTTTATTTTTTCGTAACCATTTGAAGCCCTAAATAACATATTTATTCTGAAACTTTGAGAAGAATATTCCAGAAACAGTACTCTGGTAGGCAGGGAGCTACATTAAACTTATTATAAAATGTGTCGTTAATTCTACGTACGTCTGGGTACACACTTGTTTAATTCAATTCTTAAAAAATAAAACTTGCACTTATCAAGAAACTTGACCTCGATTTGTCGGATGGACGCATGTTTCTTAATAGATACTTTCCTTTTATCATCATCAACATTTTATCAGCCTGTAATCGCCCACTGCTGAGCAAAAGCCTCTCTTCGAGTACGCCACTTAACTCGCTCCCGTGATATATTTGTACCGTCCTTTACCTGCAAAAATCCTTGACAAACGATGAATTGCGCTTGCGTTTCTACAAACACAGTTCCGAATAACCCCGAGTTGAAAACCACGGAGCCGATGAATGCCAGTTTCCGTCTGCTCATTACCTGTAGCAGTGGGCCCGATAGAAAACCTGTACAAAACGATATGTTATAATCATCATATCAGCCGTACGACGTCCACTGCTGGACATTAGGCCTCCAAAGAGTGCTACAATGACAGGTCCTGCGCCACCCGCATCCAGCGGACTCCCGCGGCCTTTACGCGGTCATCAGTCCACCCACCCTGTGGGGGTCTATCCACGCTGCGCCTGCCGCAACGTGGTCGTTACTCGAGAACTACGTGTAAAGCGCACCGCTCACTGCCACTTAAGTTTAGCAATTCGGAGGGCTACATGGGTTACCTTGGTCCTGCTGCGGATAGCCTCATTCCTGATGCGATCACGCAGTGAAACTCCCAGAATAGCCCTCGCCATTGCCCTTTGGGTGTCCACAGGTAGCGTCCCACACACGCATCCGTCACAACCTCCACAGAACCAGAGACACACCATCAGGTCTTTTGCCATCATCTCTGACAATGCCAGGCGGCTCAAAAAGAGCAGGCACATTGATGGTGGCAAGAGACTGGCGGATTATATAATTAAGTGTCACATGTCTAGAAAAGTGGTCTGCACTTTTTTGACAACAAAGTCCGTGGTGGCCCAATCGGCCCACGTCCGTGCCACAAGGGCATATGTGCGGAGTGCATGCCGTGACCCCAAGCCGCAGACCAGTCGCCAGACGAAGGGAGATCGGATCCAGGAAGGTACCGGTATTTGGAGAGGGATGGACATGTAGCTAGTGACCGGCCTCTCTGGCTCCGACCACCGAAAGTCTTGTGCGATCTGAACTGCGGCTCAGAATCGATTTGTAGGTCAAATCGAGATAGATACCTATCGTCCCAGATCCTCTGAGATTTTGGGTCTGGGCGATCTGAAAAATCTTTACCCGGGCAAGCAATTTTAAAAGCATTCTTGGCATCCTCCACGCCTGCAGTCTCAGAGTTTGTGGGCAGAGCCCTTAAGATATTTCCTATGAGACGTGATGTGCTATGGGTGGACGACAAAAAGGCTGGGGAAGCAACACTAGAAATTTTGCGGATTCCTAAGCCGCCAAAACGAATAGGGAGGGATGCTTGTAACCAAGATTGTTCATTGCGCTGAATATTTAAAATCATTTCTAAACTAGTTTTGACTAAGTCATTTATTGGTGAAAGCAAATTTTGATGTTTCCAAAAAGGGCAACAGCGGAGCACATGATTAAATTTAGGGACAAATAGGCAAAACTTTGGAATTACAAGAGCATAATGAGGACTGATTTCGAGTAAATAATGTGCGTGACTTTGGAATTTAGAAACAGTGTTAGTAATATAATTAGGAAAATATTCTTCAAAGATGGGAGAACCCAGGAGGCAAAGTGACTTCGTCTACTATCTTCATACTGGGTGTTAGATAAATGAATTTGAATTTTAAATAATCCAAACCGTAAGAAGTTTTTTGAATAAAGAATTCTAAACCAATATTTTCGAAATTTGTTTTGATATCTGATAAGTTATATTACATTGTCTATGTCTACAAATAAATGTTCTTTTTTTTTAATACGTACTCACGAATGTGAGCATGTTTTAGTGTAGGTACTGTCCAATTCCTAGCTTTAAACCTATACCCTGCCGGTTAGTCTGAAAAGGCACCGACAGATGGCGCTGTCACTAGGGCAAACTAGCTAACGCCAGTTCATCTCAGAATAGTAAGGTCGTAGTTTTATATTTTGTTTGTGAGATTGTTTTTGGAGATATCTGAAATCATTACAGCGGTTGAAATTATTACCGACTTTAATTTGGAGACCCTAAGGTAGAACCTTATTCAGGTACTTACCGGCTATTGCCAATCATTACAGCGGTTGAAATTATTACCGACTTTAATTTGGAGACCCTAAGGTAGAACCTTATTCAGGTACTTACCGGCTATTGCCAAGCTTATCGCCCTGACTCCAGTCACCAGACTGATGCTTGTGCTGCCCATTCCCAGTTTTACGAAAAAGTCCTTGAATATGACAGTGAAACACACGTAAAACATGATTGACGTACCCTGAAAAACCGTTATACACACTGTACACGATAAAATCCGGGCACACCTGCCGTGCTAGCATAACTTGACTCTCGACTCTACTCGCGCGTGAGATAGACTGTCCGTCACTTTCTGATTAATGCTGTTAAAAAGTGACAGATAGTCTATCACGCGCGCGAGTAGAGTCGAGGGTCAAGTTATGCTAGCATGGCTGATCTAGTATATTTCTCTACCAACTGCTAATTAAGAAAGCCCAAACACGACGGGTTTATCCTGTATAATTATTAATTAAGGAGTTCCTACGGCCACCTTCCATCTTCATCATCAGACCAGGTTTATGGTGCCATAGTATTGCATTGTCATCCGGCTTACATAATTGTACAAAATTTCAACTGGATTGGACTTCGGGAAGTTGGTCAAATTTAACCTGCAAGATTCCACCCGAACAAACATACATACATACATTACAAGTTAAATAAAAGCTTTTAAAAATAGTTCGTTGAACACTTACAAAAACCTAATATATCAATAATTTAGAGGCAGAAACCTATCAAAGACTGTCAGAGCTTACTGGACAAAAAAATAAGTATGTTAGAATGTATAACGGAAAACTTCAGATATGCTCAAATATTTTAATATGATGTACAGTAAGGGAAATGTATTCACGTACCACCGTAGAACCCAGTCGCAATTGACAGGCCGCCGCCACTCAAACTCTAGTGATATGTCACCTTATTTCTACGATGGTACGTGAATTCATTTCCCTTACTGTACGTATGGTTTTCTTTCTTAAGGTGGCAGAACATTGTACTTACTAAGTTCAAAGATACTGCCATTACTATCACATATCCGTAACCGCCATCCGGTGGCGAGAGTTTGTATGATCTCCTCTTAAAATTTTCATTTGTCGCCATGATGAACTTGCGAATCTGTATCGAATTAATTATGGATGTAGACCCATAAGTAATTCGAACTGATGCAAAATTAGAAAGGCGACTCAATCAATCAATCGTCAATTGAGTCACCTTTCTAATTTTGCATCAGTTTGAACTATGGTATTTCATCCGCGTCCATGGTGTAACAACTGTCAGAAACGCACATTGAGAGCTTGCAGTAGACTGTTAAGAAAACTGCAGCACAGTTGAGTAAAAACTGACTTTATTTAATTCAATACAGATATATTTATAGTTTTCTGCAAACACGTCGAACGATGAGTTATTACTTACTTAGACATGACACTTTTTTATTGTAATGGAATATCATAATTGATTACGTATAATAATAAATGCTTGTTAATAAAACACGGCGGAAGATTTTTTACGGTTCCGTAGCAATCAAGTAGGTACCGAAGTGTTTAATGAGCCATGAACCCTTTTGTTTTACTGCGACGCACACATCAATTCTATGTTTATGTGTCTAAGTAACAATTTTATGTGTCTCTGATTGGCCCTACAGTCGACTGGTAAAGAATGCCAATTGCCACAGCAGAGAACATTGAACGCGCTGCTTTGGCACCGTGAAGGGCGAGCCTAAACCACTTCGTATTTTTCGGTTTTCTGTAGCAACATCATAATTGTGGATCAAAATGGTCTGAAATAAATGATTTTAATTTTTTATTTATTAAGTCTGCCATTTGTTTTTTTTTTGTGCAATAAAGGTTATTATTATTAAGAGCCTTAAGTGTCCCATTGCTGGAAAAAGGCATCCCTCTTTGTCGTTCACATGTCCCAGTCCTGGGCAGCCTCCCACCAGTCTTGATCAATGACATCAAGCTCGTCTCGCCATCTTCCACGTGGTCTACCGCGACGCCGTGTTGGGTTCTGTGGAACCCACTTGGTGGTAATGTCATTGTATTCCATAACGCTTCTGGTATACGGAAGACGTGCCCGGCCCAGTCCCATTTAAGTTCGGCGGCTGTGTGAGCTACGTCAGCTATCTGAGTTTTGGAACGCAGTAGGGTCGTTCTTCTTTTCGACCGACAATAGCTTGTCCTTCGTCTTACTACGGCATCTCATTTGAGTAATGATTTTACGGTTTTATAATGTTCGAAAATGAACGTCCATATTATTTTATTAGTTAGTATTATTTAATATTTTAGTTTTTGTAACTAGCATTTTTTTTAAACGTATTTTTATCGTAGAAGTCCGTGACAGAGTGGTAAACCAAAATGTAGTCCCCACTGAAAGAGTCCACTTTGTCACATATTTTTTTTAAAAACCAACCGTAAACAAATACGTATATTGGCCGGAAAGGAAACTTTAATTAGTGTTAATGAAGAAACCAATGCATTTTTTTTAAATCGCACTTCAAAATCACAATTTTCGATAGTTCAAAAACCAAAAAAAAAGGAAAACCTCGGTTCATTGTCGGTAAAAAAGAAGAACGACCCAGTATTGTATTTTTAATGCGATCCGTTAATTTCACGCCCAAAAATACGGCGACTCTTAACACGACTCTATTGACAACGCGTAAGAGTACATGCTCAGATATTTTTGAGTGCCCTGCAATGTACAGATATATTCGATGTACTGTGCAGTCACGAGTATTCATATTTGTCATATCCAAGTGCGCATAAATACACACGACACTATTTCTAAAGCGCAGGTCTGACAGCAATCATCAAGAAGGGGAGAGTTCGCCCGCCCATCGGCCTGGTGGTTAAACATGGAAAGAGACCTTATAATCTCCCAGAGGGGTAATCACGTAACGTTTTGAACGCGCGCTAAGCGCGATCCAACTGTCATATTTCCATATAAAAGTTGACGTTTAGATCTACCTGACGCGTTTACAATGCGTTACGTGATCGACAAGCTGATGTCAAAAGAGAAAACGGAAAACAGGGTAAAGTGACGCAAAACAGTGAGGAGACCCGACCCCAAACAGGGAACAGGGAAAGAAGATGATGATGACTTAAGGATCTGCCACAGACTGTCGTCAGTGGTAGTATGAAATTTTGCTGTAAACAACTGTCTACTCGGTCGGTGCCGACCAAAGACGCTTGGTCGGAGGGGCTTGTTGGCGACCGTCTGGCAGACCCCTATTTCTAAGGTCGTTACGACGTGTTAGATATTTTCGCCAGCATTATCACGGCAGGTATACTTGGTGACTGTACCAAAATATTGCAATATTAAAGACAAATTAAAACAAAGCCAGCAAAATAACATTTATTGTTCATGTACCGACATTGGGAATACAAAATAATTATGCTCTCAGAACTAGGTCACCGTGCTCAAACAATAATTATGATTATTAACATTTACCCCGTAAGTCGCGCTGGAATTTATTTGCTAATATTCGAGTTATACTGTTAAATCGACATTCCGAGATTTATTTATTTATTTATTTATTGACAAATACGTTTATATGACATTACAGTAATAACCAATGCGTCACGAAACTACAACAACAAATAATACTATTTCGGCGACGAAACGGCGTGGCCCCGTTGCATCGTCATCTCAGGTGTAGGATTCGGCAGATTGCCCCGGATCTGTCGAAACACGACAGACACCCTTCGGCCAGAAGTCAGCACATACGATGGTCTCCTGGAGTGGCCGCGGCACGCGCACCACAAACGAGCTGAAGTGCACATAGTGGCGCGAACGCAGCTGGAACACCCTCAGCGCGGAGCCGGTCTTCTGATGAACGTACTCCACCACATCATCAGCCATCAACCACACTGACTCTTGCGCGGCTTGCGCTCCCTCGACACCGTTGTAAAACCCTCCTTATCCACATCGGTGCGCGGCATCAGCATAGAGATAAAGTAAAGTCACGTAAATAAACAAACGTGCTTTTCACTCGTAACAGCTCTAAAATGAAAACCGGACAAGTGCGACTTCAACTCGCGTGGTGTCCGAGGGTTCCGTATATAATCTAAATTTCATAAATATATTGAGAATTTTCCCGTTACTTTGAATACTCAAACTTCTTATAGGTTTTCCTGTAATTTTTAGGCAAGGAACTATTTTCCATATTTTTTTGCAAAAATATTGATATATTTGAATAGCACTTAATGATCAAAATAATACAAGTTTTTCCTTTGATATCCTTATAGATATAAACGAAGAGACTTACACGAATTCATCCGTTAAATTTATAATATTATTATAGAATGAGGTAGGTATAGGCTAAACCGTTTGTCCTAAGCTATCAATGGTAACTTCAAAATTAATGGAGCCCTGTGCCACACGCTAGAGAATCGGCTTTGGTTCTTGGTTTCTATTTACGAATGGGACATTTTCTTGTATGTAAAATTAGAAAATTACATTTGAATATGACGTAGGCATCAGTCATTCGGACCGACCGTGTGTAGCCTTCTTTATTTGTAATTTGTCAACTCGTATTTGTGTCTGCCCGAGGCCAAATGTGGGTATGAAAGCTGCAGTCAACAAACTCACATATTACATGAAATTCATTTTCGTTACATATGATGACGATAATATTTTGTTTTCATTAATTTTTCATAAAGTATTGTGCGTTAAGTCCACTTTTTACTTCCTTGTTTGGTGTAGAGGTTATTTTCTTCACAAGGTGGACTGATTACTGCTGGATGCGGATGCCGCAGGACCGGCCATTGAAGCACTCTTTGGGGGAGGCCTGCAGTGGACGTCTTTCGGCTGATACGATGACGATAATGATGAGAGCTTATTTGCAAAGTCTTGTTTGAAGTCTATATTTATCAATTCACTCTATTGTATATCAATTTGTATATCAATTTGTTTCACATTTAACACTTTCACTGGCAGGAACCCACCTAGCGGGCGCCTATGCCGTAGTCGCTTTCCACTACTTACGAGGATAACCACGGGATCGGCTACTAGGCGGTAGAGTTTTCTGACACTGAATGTGTTAAGTATTGTTTGCGTTACCTATCATTTTAAAGTACTAGTGACTCTATGAGCTCTAGGACTCGCAAGCCAAAACTTTTAATAAAATATTTTGAATTTTGTAACTTGAATCTATATAAATAACGAATACTGCTCACAATATTTCAATCAATCAATCTGTTGAGAAATGCGACCTGTAGAGGAGAACAGCGGGACATCGTGACAGACACCGGGCATACGAACAATGGAATGAGGTATACGAGAACTAGAATATTGTCAAACATCTAAGGTTAAAGAATTTAGTAGTTCTAGAAGAATTAAGAAACAATATGTATCTTGAAAGTATGACTCTTTATCCAAAAAAGCCTTTTTACACCGCCGCCCTAAGCCACGGCTTTAAAAAGGTATACGTACCTATTACTGTTTCTTCAGCTGCTCTCTAACTGGCACTGATTGGGTCAATTGCATTAATTAGTCAGTTCTTTAGCCACGTGTACGAACTACATCTTAAAATGAATAAAACATCCTTTAATTCATTAATCATATCATAACAGTCTGGCCGGTGATTCGTATCACTATAACTAATTGTTATGTGCGCTGTATAACTCACGACTTTAATAAAAAAAACCGGCCAAGTGCGAGTCGGACTCGCGCACCGAGGGTTCCGTACAAACCTGTAAACATATTTTTATTATGTGATGTAACTAAAATATTACGGTTTTCGCAATTTTTCCTTTATCTGTGCTATACTATAAGACGTTGCTTCGTACCAAATTTCAAGATTCTGAGTTCACGGGAAATACCCTGTAGGATTTGATACCCTTGCGAGTTTCGAAAATTTGCGGCATAAACGGCTGTATCTTTTGATTGCGTTGGCTTCGAAGTTTGATTTTTTCACAGCTCTAAGGGACAGTAGACTTGAGTAGTTGATTTAAATTTTAGCTTGGTACCTTCACTTGAAACCACCCGGATGATAACTATTTTATTTAGTTAAGCGGATACAATGTATAGGTCTTTAGGCGATACTTAAATCTTAGCGTACCCCAACAGGGTGGAAGTGCGCTATGGGTCAGTAACGTAATACTAGTCTTAGGACACCTCTACGTCCCAACTGAGGTGGAAGCTACTTGAAGTACAATTGAATCTAGGTTCTACTTCGGAGGTCATGAATCTACGGGAAACAAACGATAGCGCCATCTAACTCGATGGCAGCGCCATCTATTGAGGAGCGGTGCAATCTCAGCATCTCCATAGTAAATAATGTTGTGCGCAATCGGTGAGCTAGCGTCATCTATGTCGGCTCCTCCTCGCTAGAGGGCGCGACGTGTCCTCGTATTTGATATTGGTGTTACAAGTTAAGTTTTACGTTAGAGCTTATGATAATTTACATTACAATTTGTTCAGCGTTCCCCAGCTTCTACGTGCTTCGTCGAGGAGCTTCTTCAGTAGTTTTTAGTCTTCAGTCTTCAACGTTCTCGAGGATTCTTTCAGCTTAGGCTTTAATGTTATAATTTATGTACCATGTATTTATGAAACATATGAATGTTTATGTAACTTTTATGTTTATACATATAATATGTACGATCTGTAAGTTCTCGGAAACACTCATGTATGGACTGCCGCTTGATGATTCTGAAAATGTAGGGGAAGGTGAGGTATAATGATCCCCTTAAGGGAAAAACTTAACTGTGGCTAAAGTTGAAAGCAAAATCGCAAGATTTCTATTGTTAGAGGTAGTGAATTTACTTAAATTTGTAACTGCATACTTATTTTTTATTATATGTATGTAGTTTTTTTGTACAAGAGGTTTTTGTTAAAGTTTAGTAAAGGATCATTTTATACACACCTATGTACAAAATGATCCCTGGGGTAGGGAAAAAATAATCCCAGGTCAACGATCAAAACATAACCTTCAAATACTGCGTGCGGAGATCGAACATTGCTTAAATATTAGCTAACTGCTATTATTACCCGCAAATAAAACAACATTTCAATAAACACGAACATGTAAAAAGTAATGAAAGTTCAAAAACAGTCTCCCTTAGATCAGAGCCACACTTTTTGATTATTTTAAAAAAAAATCACGCCAAGCGCTCGCACCGCCATGACACTCGGAGAGGCAACTGGCAGGGGTGCGGGACACATGTTTCATGCGCATTTGGATAGATGGCACTTGTTGTCTCAGATTTACGGCGGGGGATCATTTGACCTCCAGGGATCGTATTACCTCACCTTCCCCTAGGTACAAACTTACAATCTCACAGACTTTTCTTGTTTAAAATATTAATTCAATTTAAAAATAGGTACTTTATGGCATTAAGTTCGCTTTTTGTACGATAATTTCTTCTTTCATTAAATGAATAAATATTGGTAGGTATACATATTATAATTATCTCTAAAACAGGCTAACGATAAATGCATTACATAAATACCTAATTATGACAAGTTCATCATGTACTAGGTACAATTGTAATCAGTAAGATAAGAATACTGATAAATTAGATAGGTACGATGTTTTTCCTTCAAGTACCTTGCTGTAATAAATAAGTTTAGTTGTTTATTTAAGAATCATACAATCGATATTTTATGAGTACAATCATTTATAAACTTCGTCAAACCTTTTTCAAATAAATTGCTGCTAAAATTCTTTTGTCTTTATTCGTTGTCACTGACATCTGTGTTTGTGGGAAAGACACGTTTTTCAACACAGTTGCTCGTAACGTGGCTCTTATTACGTCGCTGTTATGCTCAAAATCCTGGACATTAAACACGCGTGATTTATAACATACGACGCGTATTGTGTTTTATGGCTATATATCCCCATTAAGATACGTTGGCACCTCGCAGCAAGTCGTATGCATGACCACAGTGCATTCTTAGACTAACCGGTTTATACAGGTTTTTTTTTTAATCTTGGTAAATGGATAAATTTATCTTGAAGGCCTGTAAAGTACACTGCTGGGCAAAAGCCTTACACGACTTAAACATACAATAAATGTCATTTTTTATTTCATAATGTTGTGCAACTATTCCTAATCGTATTCCTTAAAAATATTATTTTTACTACTCATTGCCGACGTGATACAATCAAATAAAGGCTTTGCATAAGGCTTTACTATCAGCAGACTTCACTGCCTTGATCATTGTCGGGGGGCGCGGCCGAGACGAGCCATGCGAAGCGCAAGCACAGGCACTCTACCTTTTCTCGAAGCGCTTAGTCGTTTTTTTTTAGCCCTCCTAACTTGTGTTCGGATTATACCGGATAAACAAAATTCTCGGGTATGATCTATAGTAAACTTATTAAATATATAAAGTTGCAATTGCATAGCTCTTATATTTTAGATTTTATTGATATCTAAAAAACGCCGATTTAGTCACTGAATCACTCACGTTGATCATCAAAAGCCTTAGGGTACTTCCCGAAGTCCTAGAAAGCTGAAATTTGGTATGTAAACTAGTATTGGTACACAAACAACAAAAAATCCAAAAAAGGAACTTTTACCCCCCAACCCCTTAAATTAGGGGATGGAAGTTTGTATGAGGTTTCCCATATACAGATGTAGTGTATAATTGTTTTCCACCGTATTTTCTCGGAAACGTTTGTATTTGTCATGCTACTTCAGTCAACCTCAGTACTTTTTGTACTGTGACCGATCGAAATACCAAGACACGTTCGTACGTTTCCCAGAAAATACGATGGAAAATAATTGTGAACGTACTTCTTTAGAAATTACCTTACAAAAAGGAATGAGATCCCACTAAAAACATTACATCTTAAGCGATTGCCAAGACTCATTAGCTCATATCGCTTTCAGCGATAAAAAGATATCAGATCGCAAGTAGCGCCAAGCTTCCTACTCCACACGGCTTAACTATACCACGCTCTACAAATTCTACATCTTGGCTAAAAAGTATAGACCCGTCGCTTATTAATATGATCATAGATAAATTTACCGGAAGGCGCAGCGTGGGTAGGCCCCCCACAAGGTGGACTGATGACCTGGTAAAGGTCGCTGGAGTCCGCTGGATGCGGGTGGCGCAGGACCGGTCATTGTGGCACTCTTTGGGGGAGGCCTATGTTCAGCAGTGGACGTCTTTGGGCTGATATGATGATGATGATGATGAGATAAATTTATACAGTAGCACGCGCGAGAGTCTACACAGTACCGGGATGTGCCCAACAAAGCTACACTTTTTAGCCAAGATGTAGAATTTGTTGAGCGTGGCTGGTAGAGTTTCTACATGAGCTAGGGAGTCTTGGCAATCGCTTTACATGTAATATTTTTAGTGGGCTTGCATTTTTTTAAAGCCGCTGCCTCACTTGTCGGTGCGGAATCGGTGCCGTTTCAGTAAGCTACAGATTTCTTCACTGCGCACTTCCGCACTATCAATATGGTTAGCGTTTTTAGGGTTCCGGTACCTCAAAAGGAAAAAACAGAACCCTTATAGGATCACTCGGTTGTGACCTAAAGATGGACGCGTAAAGTAAATTAATAAATTCTGAACAAGGGGGCCACTTTTGGGAGGTAAACTGGAAAATTAAAAAAAAAAAGGTTACGCAAACTGTATTGTGGGACATATCAAATGAAAGGGGTTGTTGCAAGCATCTCAGATATATATTTTTTATAATTTTAGCAAAAACAGATTCGAAGTACCTAATTTAGGAAATAAGACGAAAATTGACCATTCCCCACCTTATCTCCGAAACTACTTAGGCTTAAAATTCTGAAAAAATATGGAAAATAGTTCCTTTCCTAAAGATTACAGGAAAACCTATAAGAAGTTTGAGTATTCAAAGTAACGGGAAAATTCTCAATATTTTACGGAACCCTCACCACGCGGGTTGAACTCGCACTTGTCCGGTTTTTATTAAGTACTGGCTGCCCGCGCGGCTCCGACCGCGTATTTCAAAGACCACAGGCACACCCGCGGAATAAATCATAGCCAACGTCCATCCAGGAAGGCCATTCTATACGCAGATAAGTAGTTCCGTAGATTACCCAAAACATACGCCCAGCGTCTAAGCCTAGCGGTGCAAAGAGGCAATGCAGCCTGCGACCTAGGGACTGTAGGGACTATGCCTCGAGCGGGTGAACTGGGTGGGGCATTTTATGTTTAGTTTATAAGTCTAGTTCATAGTTCCTTTAAAAAAAAAAAAAAATTAGGGGACATTCTTACACAAATTAGTTCTTATTTTTTAGTGTCAAAAAATAACAAATAACTTACCACTTTGACTAGGGAAGCAAAAACATACAAACTTACAAAGCTACAATCTTGGGGGGGGGAATAGTCAAAATTCGTATTTTTTTTTAAATTACTTCAAATCTGTTTATGCTAAAATTATAAAAAAAAAAACTGAAATGCTTACAATAACCCCTTTCATTTCCCAACTAGCACACTAGCGTTAAAATAACCCTTATATCATTCTTATATCGGCTCCAGCCAAGTGTTAAGGTGTTAAGAATGCCTGTAAAAAAGGTCTTATAGCGTGCTCTAACACCCTTATAACTACGAAAGAGGCCCACGAATTACAGGTTAAGGTGTTAGCTGAGAGTCTTATAAGACTCTAGCTCTTACGCAGTATAAAGTGAGCATCTTACTCTTTTCTTTACCCATAAAATTATGAGACAAATATAGTCTTCCGACAAAATGGCGCAGATAGTTAGTATAGGTATTAATATTTGACAGCTATGGAGTCGTATTAATTGAAAGTGAATTAAATTGGAAGTGTGTGTGACATGAAGTGAAAACAATCTGCCCTTGTGATTTTACGGTAAGTGTATACCATGTTTCCCATCTCAATTTTAACGCGCCCAGGATTTATTAAAGATTTCTAATAAAACTTATGAACATTAAAATATACATCTAAAGTTTTTATCATTTTCTATTCTTGTAGTGCCAGTAGTGTAATCTTGTAGGCCAGTGGCATGATAAATTAAGTGGCATCCATATAATGGCAAGAGTAACATAAATAATGAAGAATCTTGATGTCAAATATTGAATAACCTAATCAATTTGTAGGTTAGAGTCCACCAAAACAATGGCGAATTACCTTAAAGCTTTAGGCGTCAGTTAACTCAACTATAACGCTTATTGACTTACAACACTCTTACAGTGTCTTTAAAGTGTATCTGCCTAACACCTTAAGCGTTAGAAAAAGTTTAAATACTTACAAGAGAGTTAATTCTGTTATAAAGTCTCTGCCTGTAGCTAGGACTCTTGTAAGTGTTTAAGTGTTAAAAACAGGTTAAAGCTTTAACATCTTAAGTGTAATTGCTTTGAGTAACACTCTTATAATGCTTTAGGACTTAATTATTTTTCTTAACTCCTTTATAAGACTATTAGTTACAACTGAGAACATTATAACTCACTTATAAAGGTTAAGTTTATAATAATACCCTTAGCTATTACGCAAATGTTAGTTGGGTTGATATCACACAATACAGTTTGCGAGACTTTTTTTTTTAATTTTCCAGTTTACCCCTCAAAAGCAGGGATCGGATACCGGTATTTTCTCCACACAAATTAAACCGGTATTATTTCGTTCTTTGGTTATGATATCATTTTTGATCACGCTGTCTAATAATACGAATATGTTACCTAAATACACGATAGAGTCCTACATTAATAGCCTAAAATAATTCAAAATATTAGACTACTTCGGGGATTTTTGAAAAAACCGGTTCCGATCCCTGCTCAAAAGTGGCCCCCGTGTTCAGAATTCATTAATTTATTTTACGCGTCCATTTTTGGTAATTTACATATGTGTACCAAATTACAATTCAATCGGTCCAGTAGTTTCGGAGCAAATCGGCTGTGACAGACGGACAGACAGACAACCGATTGATCCTGTAAGGGTTCCGTTTTTTTCCTTTTGAGGTACCGGAACCGTAAAATACACGCGATGAAGTTCAGTTTAGTTAAAGTAAATTAGTGGAGTATGAAAATTATGATAGTTGAAAACATATTAAAGAACCCCGTACCAAAAGTATGGAAAATGTGGTTTCAGTTATATATTCTGAGATTTTGATATAATATAGATTTTAACGTCCTGAACAAAAGTCTCTATGGGGGCTACCACTGTTTCCGAGTCCCTTTCAGAGTTACGACTGATTTTGTACCCTCAAGGAAATCGACTCTAGTACCAATTCGCATCTTGTCACAGTGACAGTAATATCAGTAATATGACACCTCCAGCGTCTTTTTCAAGTGCAAAATAAATCGTTTCATAAATATTTTACGAAGTTCTTATTACAACGACACACAGATCATTCGAACATATTTTGTGCATTTTAATGCACCCATATTTTTACAGTACTGTACCAGACAAAACAAACTATTAATAACGGGTAAAATGAAAGAAAAATAGTGTTACTCGTTAAATCTTATCTACATATATTGACATATTTTCATAGATACACGTGTAGTGTACACTTTTAAACTCGGTTTATTAAGGGTTCATTTCTGTTCGCACAGTCAAGTACAATGCCTCAAGGGCCTTTTTTAGATTTAACTTAGTTTTAATTTAATTTAGTTAACGTTAATCATCGTCTTGTATTAACTTTAGAAAATAAATGATTATTGTTTAAATAAATCGTTGGTAATTGCTTCTAATTAATGATTTGATATCTGATACAAAATCAGTCGTAACTCTGAAAGGGACTCGGAAACAGTGGTAGCCCCCATAGAGACTTTTGTTCAGGACGTTAAAATCTATATTATATCAAAATCTCAGAATATTTAACTGAAACCACATTTTCCATACTTTTGGTACGGGGTTCTTTGTCTATGTATAACAAAGGCACTTTAATCTTTCCCACGGAATCTTCGAAACATTTATCTCTCTTGTCTCAACAAGAAACGTCTCCATAATTCTCCACCGGCGCCGTAATGCCGACGCAAAATTTAATCTCAAGCGCTCGTAAAAAGTTGCCTCGTAGGAGATTGACGAGGCACGATTACGAGGCTGTTTCACGAGGCTGATCTACTGCGTTAACTAGTGTGAAGTAATGAAAGCTATCGCTGTTTTTAATGAGTATTCGTATGCTAGTTAAATGAAATACAGAATCTAAATCATCACTTCTAGCACAGGACCGCGCGCGAAGTCTCCTACGAGTTAGACCGTCCGTCTCCATCTAATTATAACTACAACCCGATTTTTTCATTTCAAAGTTCAATATCTCAAAAACGGCTGAACCGATTTTGATAAAACATAGTTAAGAAGACTTGAATTAAAATTATCTATGACATGAAAAAAACCGCATTCAAATCGGTCCATTCGTTTGGGAGCTACGATACACAGACAAGTTAAACTTATAACACCCCTCTCTTTGCGTCGGGGGTTAAAAACACTTAGACCGAGACTGCTAATTAGTAGTTCTGTATATATATGCACAAAATAAACATACATAAACTAGTGGCTCTTTGAGCTGTAGAAATCGCGAACCTGTCTTTTTCTATATTTTTTTTTCGAATAACTGAATCGTCAAAAAAAAGCGATATACTAATTGAACTTAAAAAAAAAACACGAGAATTTGTTGGGAAACGCGACGTGTAGAGGACATCCGGACATAAGTACAAATATTGGCTCAATCTGAAACAGAGAACTTCGTTCGCTTCGCTCACTCGTTCAATCAATAAACAGCAATCTTTCATTTACCAAAAACTTAACTTACCTTGCAATGGTACATACCTATATCAAAAACTTTGAATTAGTTTAGAAATTGGGCCTTTGAAGATTTGAGAATAGCAAAGTTTCATACTCATTCAAAACTCAAATTCAAAAGCCGCGTATCCACTTGAGCATGCCACAGGCCAAGCAGCCTCGACTTGAGGCAAACTGAGGCCGCTCACTCTGAGGCAAGGCTCGAGGCACGTTGCGGTTCAAGGTGAGGCGTGTAGGCCAAAACACCCGTCTCCACTAAGCGCATGCCTCGGACTGAAGCACCTTTGAGCGCGCCAAAAAACCGACATGATACGGCTCGGCCCGTGGCAGCGAATTTTCGTCATGGCGAGGCGTGCCTCAGATTGAGGCAGACGCTCGGCCCGAGGCTGCCTCAAGTGGATACGCGGCTAAAAATAATTTATTTGTAAAACACAGTTATAAGTACTGCAGCGTGAACTCGCAGACGTCGCTTAACGACTCCTTTTTAATATTTGTTCATTTCTATGTTAACGAATTTTGGCAGTTGGTTTATTACCACGACATCTAACGCATTTTACATGAACTTTTTCCTTCAGGGTTCGTGGTCGCTTGTGTTTTGTGTTGCTTTGATTCAGGTGTTGCGGCTAGAACTCTTTGGTTTCCCCTGTAGGTGGCGTCGTACATTTATTCACGTGTTGATGTTATATAACCTTCTAGTTGTTTTGTATGGGCAGTTATGTACTGGTTGGTTTTTATAAAGACTATTTGAAATTTAAAATATGAATTATTCTAGATTCGGATTTCGGAGAGCCACAGTTTTGAAAAGGAAAAAATCATTGATTCTTGTGAAGCGGTACTGAAAACAGCTCTCAGTATGCTGTTCCATTGTAAACCTTTTTTTGTGGGATTTCAGTTTATTTCTTTGATATATTTTCATTTGGGCTTCTATTTCAGCTCGGTTTTTGTTAATTTAAAAATGCTAGTCTGTCGCCTCGGCGGATTATGTGAAAGTTGGCAGGAAGGCAGTCCACTTCCCAGTTCCTACCAAGAAATTATTTTTGGACGCTGCCTGCACCGTCTTTGGTTGTTCTACTCTGAGGCCAGTCGTGGAAAGCGATCTGGGTAAGCCTTGTCTAATTGTTTTTGTCTCACGTTGGTTCACAGACGTAAGTAGTTGTGGTAACGTAGTTCTTATGACATAATTTTGTTCCTAGCTTTCGGGTTCGGAGTGCGAGCAATAGTTCGACGCAAGTGTTTGCATCGACGTCCTCCACTGCTGGACGTGCGTGTACGGAGACCTACCAACCACGGCATTACCTGCTCCTAATTGAGCGGTTACTGGTACTACTGAAGGAGTCCTCACATCGTGGAACGGGCCTCGAAGACGCGCGCGCTGAGCGGAGCGACTGGTGATCTAATCATCTAGTTAAAAAGGGAAAAACTAGATTTTTAACTTAGTTTTGTTTGTACATGTTGCCGAACATTGCTGAGGTTGTCTTTTCCCTTCACTAAATTCAACCTTTGATGGGGACCGTGTCGCCCTTACACATTATACTTCCCAAAATTCTTAAAGGCAGTTATTACGCCAACGTTTAAATCTTTTGACCTCTTGTTTTGGCGTTCATCCATTTCCCTTCAATCATCATACATACTCTCATATCCCATTTCCATCTGCCACCCTGATCTTTTATCACCCCTCCTATCAAAGGTGTTCTTTTCAACGTAAATTTAAGAACGAAAGGTCCGGCAAACTGATTGCGACACCGCTGTTGCACTCCTTAAAAATCTAGTTCAGATATTCCAGTACTGACCGTGAGTCCGCCTCGCCGCGTAGCTTTTACGGCCTGTAAAACTCTTTCGGTTGTGTAACGGTTAAATTTTATAATTGTTTCATTTCATTTCATTTATTCCTTGATAAAACATAGTTTTACATGTCAGTTTATATATATCATTTTTTTTTTTTTTTTTTTTTAATAGTTTAGGCCATTCTTAAATAACATTAGGTACATAATATCGTTTGATCTATAACAGTTATGTCTTAAGTTACGCAGCACGCGGTCAATACGATTTGATTATTATGTAGTAGGTACATTTATAAATTGTCGTGTTTCTAGGAGAACAGTTAATATTATTTTATCGTAGGCCCTTAAACATCACAGTATCGATTGATTGGGTAGTAAGTCAGTTGAAAAGATGTTTGGCCATCAGTGTACATAATTCAGGAATTCGTCTATGCAATAGTATGCATCGGATGCTAGTTTAATTTTAAGTTTATTCACAAAACACCTCATACTCGGCGCGTTTTTTACTTCTTGGGGCAACTTGTGTGTGAATTAACAGTGAATTTTCCTAGTGCGTTTGGTTTTATATTAAATAAATTCTACGTGTTGTTGTATGTGAATTTTTATTTTATTTTCACTACAATTTTGGCGCCCGATACAGCTGGTAAGTACCCTGGTTTATTCTTTATTACATATTGAATTATTTTTTTTTTCTTTCGTTTAACTGGGGGGAGGGTCCGTCCGATTCCGGACGCGTTGTACTAACCTTTCTTTGATTCTAGATACTGTTTAGTCAACGAATACCTTTCCGGTAATCCTGCCCATCTACCAAGGCAAGGTTCCTAGTTGTCTAACCCTTCTACAGCCACGAGACACGGATTTCGTCAACGCCGACCGAACGTGCACGTTACAACTTTTCTTGAAACTCTGTTTGTCGTACTTACTCCTAAAATGAAACAACTGTTTTTTTCCTGTGATTTTTATTCTCATATCCAACTAAAATATCCCTAGTTACTTATTTAGTAGACTTTTTTACCCCTTGTTTGAACCCGTAGAAATAGGGAACCACTGCAGGTAAGCGTTTTAGCTGTATTTTAGTTCTACAACTGTATTTTTTTTTCTTGGCTCGTACGTTCCGGCTCGATTTGTTGTTTTCTTGGTTGGCATTGTGTTTCGGTTGCTCGTCTCGTTTCCGTTCCGTGTAGTCCGCATTAGCCTAGATTTAGGTTGTATTGGTGTTTCTTTGGTCAGGAAGCACAATTTTCCACGATATTCTGTAATGTTTTAATAATTATTGTGAAAGCGTAAATTATTTCCGACATAGTTCTGTTTACATTGCTATTTGACAACCAGCGTTGTCACGCGTTGTTTGATCAATCCTATTTACCTGTCAGTTGCTAGGTAACGGTTTGATAGGTTAGTATAGGTTGCGTGTAGGGTGTAAACTTTAATCAAAGCCGTCCTTCCAAATATTTACTGAACCAATTTTGAGAAGATAGTTCGATTGGTTGCGATTAGTTAAATATTACTACTTTTATTGTTGTCTTATGCTACAGGTAGTGGTTAGCGAGAGTCGGTGTTGGCTGTTGGTGATCGATTGTTAATCGTTCAATTTTTTGGACTTACCACCTTTTTTTGATCTCGGTTTCGGTGGTTATTTTAGAATGTCGCGATCGAACGGTGAAGAGTCGCTCCGCGAGACGCCTCGTAATGTATGAACGTGAGGTGATGGTGGATCTGCAGCGTGTTGATCGTCAGATTGTGGACCAGGAAGTGGGACACAGTCGGGCTGAACGCGCGGTGAATCTCCTTAGCCTACGTGACGTATATGCCAAGGTGGCGGACTCGTTGGTCTTAGCTTTTCATCGAAACGCGTTAAAGTTCAATAATGAGTTTTGTCGTCGTAGGTACTTTTAATTTTTTTTGTTGGTATTGTTTTTACCCTCTAAATTCTGAAAGACAAGCTGCACGTCTATATTTATATTTTTCGCTTCTTTGTTTAGGCCTTATTTTGCGTTTGCGCTCCGATTATTCTACTGAAGTCAGTATTCCAGACTTCAGCCCATACAGTTTTTCTTTCTTTTTATCGGTTTATTTTGGGTCAATTAATTTCCTCAGGTCAACAGTTCTTAGTATTATAGGCTTATGGGTCAGGGCGTCGATTGAAAAGGTCATCGACGGTCGGATTTTGCCTATAATGTCGCGACCTGTTGGTATTAGCAGTTTTGGTTTTGTCAGTCGTAAAACCTAACAGACCGACTGTGAGTTACTGTTTTAGGTTAGCTTTGTAATCATACCCAGCGAAGGTCAACTTATAGTTTTAAGGTAGGTTAATGTGTTTAGGTTAGGGCTAAATTTAGCATTTATTTGCCGGTCGTGACTTTTATTCAGCTTTATGCTGGATTAGGACTTTTGTGACTACGTTCTTCGACATATACTTCGAGATCGTCCATTCGCTGTCTGTGGGCTAGCACTCGACAGTTGAAATATTGTATCACCCCGTCGGGGAAGTTTACTTATCCGGACAACGACCCTTATTTCGGTTCCTTGCGTTCTGCATACGCCTATGGGCCATGGTTTATGAGTATTTCTCGGATTGGACTCATGGTTGTGAACCTCGGTTCTCAATCATGGCTGTAAATGTTGTATGTAATGTTTATTTCCCTCTTAGCTGAGGTTAGGTTAAATCTCGTTTTAGGCGTCTAGGGTTAGTTGATCTTCGTTGTTCTTAATTTAGCGTTTTGTCGTAGTTGTAGATTACTTTCGGTTAGTAGGCTTTTGAGAGTTTTAGTTAACTAACGTCTCAGGCTTCATCTGATGGTGGGGGTTAAGGAAGTTTTAGGTTAAGATGTTTGTTTGGGAGTTTGTGTGTTACGGAACTCTTATCAGGATGGTCAATTCTTCGTTGGAGGATCGACAGTCGAGTGTATTTTTTTCTTTGGTTTATTTGGGGAATATCTGCAGCGTGAACTCGCAGACGTCGCTTAACGACTCCTTTTTAATATTTGTTCATTTCTATGTTAACGAATTTTGGCAGTTGGTTTATTACCACGACATCTAACGCATTTTACATGAACTTTTTCCTTCAGGGTTCGTGGTCGCTTGTGTTTTGTGTTGCTTTGATTCAGGTGTTGCGGCTAGAACTCTTTGGTTTCCCCTGTAGGTGGCGTCGTACATTTATTCACGTGTTGATGTTATATAACCTTCTAGTTGTTTTGTATGGGCAGTTGTGTACTGGTTGGTTTTTATAAAGACTATTTGAAATTTAAAATATGAATTATTCTAGATTCGGATTTCGGAGAGCCACAGTTTTGAAAAGGAAAAAATCATTGATTCTTGTGAAGCGGTACTGAAAACAGCTCTCAGTATGCTGTTCCATTGTAAACCTTTTTTTGTGGGATTTCAGTTTATTTCTTTGATATATTTTCATTTGGGCTTCTATTTCAGCTCGGTTTTTGTTAATTTAAAAATGCTAGTCTGTCGCCTCGGCGGATTATGTGAAAGTTGGCAGGAAGGCAGTCCACTTCCCAGTTCCTACCAAGAAATTCTTTTTGGACGCTGCCTGCACCGTCTTTGGTTGTTCTACTCTGAGGCCAGTCGTGGAAAGCGATCTGGGTAAGCCTTGTCTAATTGTTTTTGTCTCACGTTGGTTCACAGACGTAAGTAGTTGTGGTAACGTAGTTCTTATGACATAATTTTGTTCCTAGCTTTCGGGTTCGGAGTGCGAGCAATAGTTCGACGCAAGTGTTTGCATCGACGTCCTCCACTGCTGGACGTGCGTGTACGGAGACCTACCAACCACGGCATTACCTGCTCCTAATTGAGCGGTTACTGGTACTACTGAAGGAGTCCTCACATCGTGGAACGGGCCTCGAAGACGCGCGCGCTGAGCGGAGCGACTGGTGATCTAATTATCTAGTTAAAAAGGGAAAAACTAGATTTTTAACTTAGTTTTGTTTGTACATGTTGCCGAACATTGCTGAGGTTGTCTTTTCCCTTCACTAAATTCAACCTTTGATGGGGACCGTGTCGCCCTTACACATTATACTTCCCAAAATTCTTAAAGGCAGTTATTACGCCAACGTTTAAATCTTTTGACCTCTTGTTTTGGCGTTCATCCATTTCCCTTCAATCATCATACATACTCTCATATCCCATTTCCATCTGCCACCCTGATCTTTTATCACCCCTCCTATCAAAGGTGTTCTTTTCAACGTAAATTTAAGAACGAAAGGTCCGGCAAACTGATTGCGACACCGCTGTTGCACTCCTTAAAAATCTAGTTCAGATATTCCAGTACTGACCGTGAGTCCGCCTCGCCGCGTAGCTTTTACGGCCTGTAAAACTCTTTCGGTTGTGTAACGGTTAAATTTTATAATTGTGTGTGAATTAACAGTGAATTTTCCTAGTGCGTTTGGTTTTATATTAAATAAATTCTACGTGTTGTTGTATGTGAATTTTTATTTTATTTTCACTACAGTACAAGGGTATGGTAGGGTACTCCAGTGCACTTTAAAATGTTATAATAATAATGTCTTCTTCCAATAGCGTGTCCCGCTTTCCCCTCAGCCATTTGCGCCAAGCCCACCTAAGGCTTGGCTATTTACTGTTCAACAATACTGTCCCAAGTCAAAAAGATGTACGCCACATATATCCAGTGCTTGGACATACGTCCTTTGGTGCTAGCATGATATCACTAGGTAACAGGGAAATAGGGCGACAAATACTGCACCTTCGTGAACTGCATTTGCCTGAGTTACATAAATATTTGTGTCATAATTGCTAGTTAAATATGTAAAAATTCAAATGTAAGTACGCCAACCGACTTCTGACGATTGTATGTGGAAATAATAAAATTATTTTGAAGTACAAATGTACACTCGTAGTTGTCTATCTTTTTCTAACTACCTTCCACTCAATTGCTCACAGCTTACTGAAAGAGATCCCTTAATAAGTTCGCCTGTATACCTACATTAATATAATAATATTATTAAGCTATAACCTGTTTTTGTGTACAAAAAAACGTGGCGAAGACATTTTCGTGATATTTGTGTGAATTTTCGTGACATTTGTGTGAATTTTGTTTTATTTTACTTTATTACCCAACTGCCGAAGGAGGGTTATGTTTTTCGAGCGTATGTATGTATGTGTGCATGTCTTATTCTTTGGCACGTCCTGTAGCCTAAACCCTTTGACGGATTTCGACATTTGAGGTGTTGTTTGATTCCTCTTAATCGCATAATCTTAGGCTGTAATATTTATGCGCTTGGATTTTTCGAAAAATCTTATGATTTCAATTGTTTTTATTTTCATCGTAGTTCTATAATTGATATAATGTCACGAATAAATGTTTTATCTACCTATCTTTTATCATTTATTAGATAAAACAATACAAAAGAACAGACGGCACATGGACAGTGGTAATAACGGAAGGACGGACGATACTGGTAATAAAGTTGTGATGATGATAGGCGACAACAATACAAAAGAACAGACGGCAGATGGACAGTGGTAATAACGGAAGGACGGACGATACTGGTAATAAAGTTGTGATGATGATGATAGGCGACAACAATACAAAAGAACAGACGGCAGATGGACAGTGGTAATAACGGAAGGACGGACGATACTGGTAATAAAGTTGTGAAGATGATTGGCGACTATGACAGACTATCTTCAGAAGATGCCAGCTGCATCTTCGCGTTCGAATGGTCGGATATGTCTTCTTGTGCCTCTGATCCTTATGGAGACAGCTCTTAAAACTGAAATTTGTACTTACAGCCTTGGCCAAAAGTATTGAGCACCCCACGTTTTCCTTTGTAACTTATGGATAAAGTATTATTTTTCAATTTCATAAATACACGAAGACGTAACATATAATAAGTGTTTGAACTTGTGCAAATCATTAATATATATCATTTTGAAATTGCTATTTGCGTGTGAAAACTGAAGCTAGAAAAAGTCGGGTTTTACGACATTGTATTTTTTTTTTTTAACGGTATTTCCCTTAACGTAAATAAATATGACGAATTTTTCCGATAGATACACAACTTTCTGTTATAAAATATATAAATGCACCTTTCAATGTTTGACTTTTGTATGAAAAACGCATGGGTGCTCAATAGTTTCTGAATATGCTTTTCTCCATTTTCACTAATTTTTTTCGTTACAATAAACTGCTTACCTATACATAACATGCTATAGGTGGAAACATTCAAATACAATAGATAATATTCAAAATCGGTCCTCAAATGACGAACTTCTGTGACTTAATTTTTGAAAGTCGATTAATAATACCTGGTCTTGCAAACAGGATGTCACGTCATGTTACACCGACTGGTACGAGGAAATCGAATCGAATTATAATATTTATCGTATGGTGAATTTCCTTATCAATTGATTTATCAGGATTAGTCAATGCTTTTCTGTTAAAAATAAATTGCAGACGTTATTCATTGATAGTCTCAATGACTCAGAATGAGATGTACGCATGTATAATTTGTTTTTAATATGATATGATACTGTTCATTAAATGGTGAGATTCGCCGCTAGAAGCGCTAGTGGCGCGTCGGGGCTTCATAATGTCAAATGCCATAGTTTATGAGTGGATTTTGCGGGTTATTTCATAAATAATGTTGTGAATATTTTGCACAGCTGAGATTAATTATGGCAAATATGTGTTACGGGTCAATGAATCTCAGTGCTTTAAAAGCGAATCTAAGAAAAATAAGTTTTATTATTTTTAAATATTGATTTACTCTTTTAAGCATGATTTAAATGTAATTTTTGTTTAACGCCAGTAATAACAAACTTTAATAGCTATATTTCTGGACCCGACACGCCAGTGGCGCCAACTGGTAAGCGCAAAAACGGTAGCCCTCATTCGTTAAATCTATTAGTGATTGTCGGGGCGTTTAACCTCCGCATAGACAGACAGATATGACTAAGACTGGCCGACTACTTGACAGACAATTTTGGAACGACAAGACAGTACTCAACCGACCGAGACGATTCAGAGCTGAAGATTGTACAGTCGCCATCAGATATATCAGAGCGGCGAAAGCGCTCACAAATATCTGAACACGTCTCTAATGCCTCGACAATAGAGACGTGTTCAGATATATGTGAGCGCTTTCGCTGCTCCGATATATCTGACGGCGACTGTACAGACCGTACCTACTGATATTTACTTTATAAAAGGGTTATTTTTATAAGGGTTTTGTTTTCAGTTAGCTATATATAAAAATATAGTTATTTTTGCAGTGGGTGGGGCACATTTCACGTAGAACCGATGGCCATTGGGGCGGAAAGGTTCTCGAGTGGCGACCACGTACCGGAAGGCGCAGCGTGGGTTGGCCCCACACAAGGTGGACTGATGACCTGGTATAAAGGTCGCTGGAGTCCGCTGGATGCGGGTGGCGCAGGACCGGTCATTGTGGCACTCTTTGAGGGAGGCCTATGTCCAGCAGTGGACGTCTTTCGGCTGATATGGTGATGATGATATATACATAAAAATAAAGGGGAAAAATTCTAAAGCGCAAAGGATTCAAAACCTATTTGAGTTCTTCTTGTGGACCTAGAATCGTGACTTTGTCAAGAAGTGTTGTGTTTTGCGCTGTATCTGAATCCATTCAGCCGTTTTTTTCGTAATTGAGTGACAAACATCAAAAAAACCGGACAAGTGCGAGTCGGACTCGCTCACCGAGGCTCCCATACAAAAATACTAATGTATAGTTTTCAGATTTATCCCTGCATAGCTCTATGTCAACGGAAAGTACTTTAAAAATTTAATTCCCTTGAAAGTGTCCAAATATAAACGGCGGTATCTTGTTTACGATAACTTCGAAGTAAGGTTTTTTCGTAGCTTCAAGCGACCTGAGTATATGGTTTTAATTTCAACTCGATACCTCCACGCGTTCCCGAGATAAAAGGTCTTGACAGACAGACAGACAGACGGATAACATAGTGATCCTATAAGGTTTCGTATTTTTCCTTTTCCGGAACCCAAAAAACCCAACTTCCACGTGTATTGAACGAGTGAGCGAAGCAAACGAAAATCCCTGTTTCAGCTTGGGCATATTTTTTTTCGTATGTCCGGCGTCTGTCCGGCTGTTCTCCTCTACAGGTTGCATTTCTCAACCGATTCTCGTGAAAATTTGTGAGCAGGTTCACTACTAATAATTATATAGACGACCGGTTAGCCTAGTGGGTAGTGACGCTACCTACGAAGCTGAAGGTCCTGGGTTCGAATCCCGGTAAGGGCAAATATTTGTGTGATGAGCACGAATATTAGTTTCGGAGTCTTGGATGTTTTCTATGTATTTTAGTATTTATATCTATTATATACATCGTCGTCTAGTACCTATAACACAAGCCTTATTGAGCTTACTGCTGTTGGATTTGTGGAAGAATGTCCCCTAATATTTATTTATTTATAGTTTTTTTTGTCGGTTCAGTTATAGGACAAAAAAGCCATCCTCGCAATTTCTACCGCTTACAAAGTCACTAGTATTATAAATAGTATTAGTAAGAGCAAGTTATATCTATGTAAATATTCATAGGATGAATCCTCATTAATTTTTCTTTCAGATACAGAACTTTCTAGAGAAGTTTATTAAATTACAACTTGTACTCAGCTTCTCAAGTCTAAAGTGATTCTTGTCAGATGCACACTTCGTGAAGTTTTAAACTTACTTCTATCTCGAGTCTTATTTTATTTCATAAATCTTATAAGTCGTTATATAAGTACTAAATATACATTTCTAGAGTAAGCTGGCGAGCAGAAATGTTCATTAACGAAGAGGTCTTCATTAGGGAAACGGAAATAGAAACCTCGTCGTTGTATAATAGAAATGTAGTCGTTAGTTTAGCTCTGCAAGGAAGATGTCAAAACATATTTTAACACAAAATCAAAGTGATTTATTCTTCAATTTAGGTATATTACATGCACCTGTGAATGTCGATAAACTACCACCGGTTCGGAAAGAAAACCTCTGCCTCGAGAAGAACCGGCGTAAAAAACTCGGCGAGGTATCATTTTTACAAAACAGTATACAGTATCAGAGTATTGTAAAATTACATTGCTACAGTAGAAAGCCTATTATTTATTTTGTGAAAGACATCTAGTGCAGGACTTTATCACTGCCAAATATCCCTGATGTAATCGTTTATCTTATAATATGCTTTTGAAATAAGTTTAAAATAAACACAATCATGATAATTCTATTTATGCGATCAAATAGTTGAGGAAATGAATTATTCTGTTTTCTGCGTAAAAACATGAAACCTAATCTTTCGGTATGTGGGTGGATTGCAAAAATTCTGTACATAATTATCTTAATCTAATCTACGTTTTAAATTTTCCATTGTGTAACGGCATTTACCCGTACAGTTTATGTGTTACTTTCGTTACACAATGGAAAAAAGTTTAAGCATAGATTAGATTAGGCCATTAACTATGTACATTTTTTTGTGCAATCCTCCAGGCAAGGATTTTTACTAGTTTTTCTGCAGTTCCTAAGATTGGAACAACGTTCGTTGTTATAAACAAGTGCGTGTCGGACCACGCAAAACGAAGGGTTCCGTGCCTATTAAAAAGGTCGTATCATCACATAAATTTTACGGCACTTACGTCCTTTTCTTTGAGGAAGGCAGTTTTTCAGCAATATCTCGAAAACCTCTGAACCGATCTTGTTCAAAACAATTTTCGGTGAATGAAATTAATAAGCCCTATGTCCATGAATTTTTTCATATTTTTAAAATACACCGTTCAAAAATTAGAGGGGGGGGGACAGAATTTTAGTGACTTTCGGGGCGATTATCTCCGACCCTATTCACTTAATCAAAAAAAATGCTAAGAAACCTTATATTTATTTTAAAAGGCCTATCGATTGATGTGCCACACGAGGGGTCACAATGAAAAAAAATATTTTGACTTTTAGTTTTATGTATGGAGTGCACCCCTAAAAAAATTTTTTTTTGTCATTTTAATTACAAAAGTATGTAGCGGCTATCAAAGTACACCTATCCTCAAAATTTTATTCAAATACACCTTATAGTTTTCGAGTAAAATGCCTGTGACATACGGACAGACGGACAGACGGACAGACGGACAGACGGACAGACGGACAGACGGACAGACGGACATGACGAAACTATAAGGGTTCCGTTTTTGCCATTTTGGCTACGGAACCCTAAAAATTATCCAAGGCGATGATTTTGATGTTGTTTGTAAAGAGATCCGTTTGTAATGCTTTGGCGTAAGCTGTAATTGCAAATTGTACTTTGTTGTATAAATAAATAGTGAATCCTCAAATCAATAAATGGTCGGCTACAGGCATGTGACCTCTGCAAGGACAGGACCGCCCGCGAGTTGTGTCGCGGCGAGAACGCTTAGAAAGGGACGGATAGTCTATGTCGCCGCGACACACAGCTCGCGGGCCGTCCTGTGATAGCCTTCGAGCAACACGGTCTTCCTTCGAAGGTGATAGCCGAGCTGAAGTCGCAAGCGTCCTGCCTGCCTGTTTGCCACCGTCATAGACATAAAAAATCGGCCAAGTGCGAGCCGGACCACGCAAAACGAAGGGTTCCGTGCCTATTAAAAAGGTCGTATCGTCACAGAAATCTTACGGCACTTACGTTCTTTTCTTTAACAAAAGCAGTTTTTCATCAATATCTCGAAAATCTTTGAACCGATCTTGTTCAGAATAATTTTCGGTGAAAGGATTTAATAAGCTTTATTTCCATCATTTTAAATACACCGTTCAAAAATTAGAGGCGGGGGAGCACAATTTTAGTGACTTTCGGGGTGATTATCTCCCACTCTATTCACTCAATCTAAAAAATTGCTGTGTGATTTTTTTTTCACTTACAGTTTTAAGTATGGAGTGCACACCTAATTAATTTTTTTTAGTCATTTAATTCCAAAACTATGTAGCGGCTAACAAAATACACCTATCCTCAAAATTTTATACAAATATACCTTATAGTTTTCGAGTAAAATGCCTGTGACAGACGGACAGACGGACATGACGAAACTATAAGGGTTCCGTTTACCCTAAAAAACACGTCTCTGTTGAACCATTTTAAGCCTGATCCCTCACCACCCACAATTTGTTAGGGGTAGCCGGTCAAGAGAGGCGAGTGGTTGTGAGTCACGATAAGTGAATAGCAAAGTTGCTATGTTTAGAACGTTTACGTATTAAACACGTTCTGTCGGTCTAGTTCCGTAAATTTATAGCTGCACAAAGGCCTTCAGTGAACGGATTGTGCAAACGATTGCAGGGAAATTACACCCCAATTTACATAGGGTCGATACAACGGGCGTAAACCGTGTTTTGTTTTGATGTGGTTGGCTAGTGTAAGGTGTAGGCTTAGAGCATACATAACTGGAGTAGCCTTTCAGTAACTTACCCCTCTGTAAAAAACCTTGCACAATGTGTCGCGAAGCCAGTTCTGATCACTCTCATGGCCGCGAATGAGTACCTATAGCACTCTAGCTTAGGTGAATGTATTAGCACATATGCATCTATAAACATACTCTAACAACTTGCGGAATCCTATATATATCTGACATATGGGCCGCCTGGTGCGTACCAGCTCCATATGAGGTGTGGGGACCGTTGTCCCCGAGAATGTCCTCCAACCTCCCCTTATATAGACATCCCTTACCACACAACTGATACTGTTCCAATCCACACGCTACTGATCCAGTTATAATTACCCGGGTGCACCCCTGATTGATACTGATATGGACCGAGGCTGAGACTACCGAACCTGAGACGCTGTTGTTACACTTGTTACTAATCCTCTAACACTAAAGAACTCCAGACTAAGAACCGTGTTATCGCATGTCCGTGATCTGTAGGAAAACCTTATTCATATACATGATAAACCGTCACGCCTCTCAAAGAGAATAAGACATGTAGCCGCACATAAATACATCATATCATAAACAGTCATCGTCCGACCTGTGTAAATGATACCAAATCGTAACAATATCATAGGATGCATCGAAAGTGATTATGGAAAGAGCTCACCCAGGTTTTCCTCCAAATTTAACACTACAAATCTGCACGTAACTGTTCGTTCACAATCTAGCTGTCAGGAACTCAAACTCCTCGCCTACCCGTCCATTATAAACATGATTTCTTGTAGGTGTTGCTACATGAAATAAATCGGCTGTTCGAGACATCATTATTAACATCGTCATAAATGTAAGTATACTATCGTGAATCAAGACTATTCACGACACAATGTGCAAAAAATCATACAAAGATAATTTCACAGTCGATCACAAAATCGCCTCGCAAGTGAACGCTGATCATAAAAATGCCCGCATGTTGCTGTAAGCACTTGATATTATAAACGTTCAACCACTTCAAGCTTTTAATATATAATTGAGTTTGAAAAATTGGCGCCCCCGCCAAATTCGGCAGACTTTTTTGTATACGACATAAGGCTACTCCAGTTATGTATGTTCTAAGGGTGTGAAGTCTAAATGTCATCATGAAAACATGTCTACAGTATCGTTTTATCAATTAATCGTGCGAGCGAAGTGAACAGAGTTCACCGTTTCAGCTTCGGTAACAATTCTTTCGTATGTCCGGCGTCTGTGCGGGTGTTCTCCTCTAACTACAGGTCCCATTTCTCAGCTGATTCTCGTGAAATTTTGTCAGTAGGTCGATTCAGTATTTCAAAAATGTTTTGAAGAAGCTCACGTTCTACAGTGAAAGTACTCTTTAATCGCCTTAACCCCTTGTACTTATGCTTCAATACAGATCCGTGCAAAACGATTGAACCTATTGTTTCACACATAAAAGTCCTCATCGGATTGGACAATTTTGCCTTCCGAGGGATTAGGGATTAATAAATACGCCTGAAAGGTAATCACGTAACGTTTTGAACGCGCGTTAGGTAGATCCAACTGCCATTTTTCCATATAAATAGTGACATTTAGATCTATCTGACTCGCGTACAATGCGTTACATGATCGACCCCACAGTACTTAATTTAATATCAA
Source organism: Epinotia nisella (assembly GCA_932294315.1). NCBI lineage: Eukaryota > Metazoa > Arthropoda > Insecta > Lepidoptera > Tortricidae > Epinotia > Epinotia nisella. The sequence goes on from OW028676.1 coordinate 24,429,940, forward strand.
ACATGCTAATAGACTTCACACAGGTTGAGGCAGACATTCAGACAGTGCCCAAACTCATAATCAAATAGTTTAGCAGTGTATTATTACTACCACGACGCGTCTAGTTACTCTGAGCCCTGCCCCCCTATTCTGTAACTTGTTTTAAGCTAACCTCAACGCTCACCCACAAATATATCTTGACGCCGCGATTCGTAGAAACTAAGCGTAGGTCGAGGTCTAGTTTCGTTAGGCGTGGCGTGATGCGTGGGATGAGGCGCATGAGCGCGTAGCGAATAACAGCCCTGGTTAGGTCGCTAACTTCACAACACCGACATTAAACTGCACGCCACTGGTTTGTACAACTACGTGGCTTTGCATTGGATCGATAAGCACACTCAGTGCCGAGGACACGCTGCCACGGTCATGGATGAAATAGTACATGGAATTATCTAACTAGTAACTTGGCCACTGTAATCGAGCGGCAAGGCATGATCGAATGCGGTATCTTCAGGAAATTGTACGAAATAACATTTGACTTTTAAAAGTGATGTGCGGTTTTTATCGCAACTGTCTTTAACTTTGAGGTTATCCTACGTGGTGACCCTGATTCAAATAAAATTCTGACTCCACTATTATATAAATGTATTAGGTGTGTTCTCTGCTGAAGTTTTACAAGGACTCAAGACGCTAGGTGGGCTCACAGCCCACTTCGTCCCGCGCCGGGGGGGGGAAGGAATGTGCATCGTTGTGAGAATACATTTACAACTGTGTTCCCACAGTGACTTTTCGGTGAAGGAAAACATCGCGAGGAAACTGGTCTAATCCAAAAAAGGTCTAGTTTTCCCTCGGGGTTGGAAGTTCAGTCACTTTCGTAACAAGTAGAATCAAAAGATTTTTCAAAAAACGCAACTGCTTTTTTGCAAATATTATAGCCTATGTCATTCGCACGATTAAGAGAATCCAACGACACCTCATATGTTGAAACCCGTCAAACGGTTTAGGCTGCAGGGCGTGCCAAAGGATAAGACATAGACGCTCGAAAAACATAACCCAAGGAGGGTCCTTCGGCAGTCGGATAAAAACTAGTGTCTACGGCAACTCTTGGGAATAGGTGCCGTGCCCGGACTCCTTAACCGTTTGAACGCTTTCATATTTGAATGAAGTGATCACTCACACGCCAAGCACTGTAACTTGATGTATCGTTAAAAAGCAATAAAAACAAATTCATAATACTTTTTAGTGGTTGTTGGCGTGGTGGGCACGACAGCACTTGACCACTTTAGTGACTCTCGGCTTTCAAAGGGTTAAGGGCTTAACCAGGAAAGACGCTAGGAGGATGAGGATGGAATTATTAAACTTCAGAATGTTGCTGGAGATCGGATATCATACAACAACAGGAAGTTTGCTGAAAAAAAAAACATTGAAAACTCATGGCAGATTGTGACGTGACTCTAAAAAATTACAATTACGTAAGGCCAATTTATTGTCCACTCGTTTCCTATATTTAATATATCTCTAGTTGTCCCAGTTGACAAAACAATACCTTGAATCAACAATAAACAATAATTTTATATTTTGATTAGTCAACACATATTTAGGTATATAAGAGATTAGACGTTGTCATATAAACCTGTCAAAAGAAGATATTCGAGTAGATTACTCCTCCGACTAGAGCCCTAGTTCTTAAGATTATGTTATGATGATTGTCATTCAACAATTAGCACAGCTGAACAATAGTCAAAGCTAAAATTATTTCATCATCATCATCATCATATCAGCCGAAAGACGTCCACTGCTGGACATAGGCCTCCCCTAAAGAGTGCCAAATTGACCAGTCCTGCGCCACCCGCATCCAAGCGCACTCCCGCGACCTAATATTATTTACTTTAATATTATTTTATTACATGATCCACCCAAAGTATTAGTGATATTGTCATGACAATACATCAAAAGAACACAAATTACTATCTGGAGCCGTAGCATGGTTGGCCTTGTCACGCGATAGGTGATAGGATAGAGCGTGCGTCACTGGCTGACACCGTTCGATAGACCGAGACGACGCTCTTATCTTGTCACTTGTCGCGTGATAAGGCCAACCATGCTACGGCTCCTAAAAACTCACTTGAGCCAAATTGGCAAAAGTTACTTTAAAATGTTTTTACCAAAGTTTTAAACGACGATAAATCACGAATTATTTAACTAAGGGAGAAATTTTAAAAGGAGCGCAACTCTATCGCGCAATTTGTCTTGTCAGTCCGAGCCTTCAAGGTAATTCGGTCATTAAAGATTTTTCCGGCGCTCTTTCTCCCAAATTTTAATTTTCAATTCAATTCAATTCATTTTATTCATAGACCAACATGGATCATTATTTTTAGTAGAACTTAGCCTAATGTTAGTATATAATCACAAAGTTCATAATAATAGGTCACATACGTTCATTTAAAGAAATAATAATAATAATATAATTTAGGTCAGTTTGAAATTTACATGAAAGGTACACAGTCAATTATAATAAAGAAAATAATAGTTTACATTAAATAATCAAATTAAAAATTCATATGATGTCAAATTAAATAATTCATTTAAATCTCAAAAATGTCAAATGTTATGCGACCTCATAATTAACATGTATGTTTGTGTGCATCATACAGCAGTGGTTTAGATACACACAGTCCATCCGTTCAGCGATCATTTTCAGGATGCTGTTGGCACTGGCCCGTACCCTACGCACCGGGGATGTACATCGCTTGCGCATAGTAGTGTGGAAACAGTCCACTCTCACCTCTGCAAACATCCCTGATGCGCTGCAATATCGGGGCAAGCCCATCAGCATCCTGAATGCGTTATTAAATTGAATACGAAGAGCATTGTATTGTGTCTGAGTATAGTTCGTCCACAAGCCGCTGGTATATAAGGACGTGCAGTAGGCCCTGAATAGGGTTACCTTGACCTGTCTCGAGCATCCAGCAAACCTGCGAGCGACCATGTTAGCTCTCACAGACAATGCTCTTCGTTCCCGCTCAAGGAGCATTTAAGGAGCGTAAGAAATTGTTTGCGTTTTTTTAAGTTGTAGACCATTGAGTTTCATGCTGATAATAGTTTTCGCTGAGCAAAGATTTTTTGATTCAGTGACATGTGGCTTGATAGGAAATACTTTATTCTAAGATAATTACTAGCATCGTGGTGGTCGCGGGAGTCCGCTGGATGCGGGTGGCGCAGGACCGGTCACTTTGGTACTCTTTGGGGGAGGCCTATGTCCAGCAGCGTCTTTCGGCTGATATGATGATGATGATGATGAATGACTAGCATAATTTATGATAGGTACTTTGCGAGATTTAGCAGTGATATAATTAACCCTGTCTTGACGCGGGTATATAGATTGGACACATTAACTGGTTATCCATTTGATGGGACAGCCACGTCATGATAAGATTATATCACCGTTAGATGATCCAAAGTGTTTTAAACTACTTTAATCTGTTTGTCTTGTATGTTTATTACAGGTTTTTATTAGACATAGACATAGACATAGACATAGAAAATCTTTATTCAGCATCACATGTGAAACATATTACAAATTAGACTTAAGATTAGACTTAAAACCTAAACAGGTACCGTACATACGAGGCATAACAATGTGTGATGCTAAAAAGGGGCTAGACTCAGCATAATGTTGCAGTGAGTAGGTATAGGTAATATAGGTATACCTACACCGCAACGCTGGTTTAGTGGCTTTATTGGTTTATTAGCTTAGCAACCTTTGCAAAATTCGTTCTATAAGATTATGGTCCAGTTCAACTTCGATGGCTATTTATATGTTCTACTGACGTTGAGCAGAATCGACTTTAAGCATCAAACGCAAACGTCTCTGTTGACGTTCAGAAGTTACAGCTCTTGAGGAAAATTGTCTAAAGTTTTCTAACGATAAATTCGGTGCAACTCTGGTTAAACCTGACTGACGAGTCATGTTTTTCGTGTAAATATTTTGCCAAAACTCGACACGTGTGGTATCGTCACAAGAGTCCGTGGCACAGATTTAAGAACAATACTTTAGTGTCCAAAAATTGTTTCAGCTTTTTAAGTACCTAAATGGATTATTATCTTCACAGAATCTGCGTAGGTTTTTTTTTTGCACTTGGTACGAGTATGATACACCAAAAACGAGTAACAAAGTACCAAGCATAAAACCTGACCCTCCAGAGTTAATATAGGTACTGGATTATGTCATAAAAGTTTGGCAGGCTAACCTATCCAGGGATGGGAACCGGTTTTTTCAAAAATCCCCGAAGTAGTCTAATATTTTGAATTATTTTAGGCTCTTAATGTAGGACTCTATCATGTATTTAGGTAACATTTTAGTATTATTAGACTGCCCGATCAAAAATGATATTATAACCAAAGAACGAAATAATACCGGTTTAATTTGTATGGAGAAAATACCGGTATCCGATCCCTGAACCTATCAAGCCATGTGTCACTTACCTGGAATCATAGCAAAGATCAACCATGTTAACCAAATGTTTCATCCTTACTGACTTTTCAGTATAAAACTAATGCATTGCACTGTTTTATAGAGTATTCTCATACTATTCTTATGTAGTTGACGGGACAAAAGCAAAAACATTAAGTTCCACCGAACTACTACGAGTCTGTTGAGAGTCGTTCAGGCGTGACTCGATGTGATTCGTGCTCTCGTTGCTGAAGACAGCCGCTCTTTGTTGAACAACGGAATAAATAGTGTTTGCTATTATTGTAGGTACGTAGACGTTCAAAGATGCTTTTCACTTTTGTGTATTTTTTGTTGAAATGGCTCGTGTAAGTGTATGGGATACTTATATGGTTTTGTAATACTTTTAGTTTATACTTATTATACACTAGCTTCCGCCCGCGACTTTGTCTGCGTGTACTCCGCATAAAAACTATCCTATATGTTAATCCAGGCTATAAACTATCTTCGTGCAAAATTTCATCCAAATCGGTTGAGCCGTTTAAGCGTGATTGAGTAACAAACATCCAAACTTTCGAATTTATAATATTAGTAGGATTAGCATTTTGTATTGAAGAGAGGTCCGACTTTATCAGAAATACGGACTTAATCTTAGATTAGGTACAGTCAGCAGCAGAAGTAGCTAAGCGGGCCTAGTGCTCAAATTGATCTGCACACGGACTCTAGAGTCAAGAGAATAAGGTTCTGTGCAGATCATTCTGAGCATGTTAAAGTGCTTAGCTACTTCTGCTGCTGACTGTACCTACATATCAAAATTGTATGAACTGCATTTTTAGGGTTCCGTAGCCAAAATGGCAAAAACGGAACCCTTATAGTTTCGTCATGTCCGTCTGTCCGTCTGTCCGTATGTCACAGGCATTTTACTCGAAAACTATAAGGTGTATTTGAATAAAATTTTGAGAAAAGGTGTATTTTGTTAGCCGCTACATAGTTTTGTAATTAAAATGACAAAAAAAAATTTTTTAGGGGTGCACTCCATACATAAAACTAAAAGTCAAAATTTTTTTTTTCATTGTGACCCCCCGTGTGGCACATCAATCGATAGGCCTTTCAAAATAAATATAAGGTTTCTTAGCATTTTTTTTGATTAAGTGAATAGGGTCGGAGATAATCGCCCCGAAAGTCACTAAAATTCTGTCCCCCCCCCCTCTAATTTTTGAACGGTGTATTTTAAAAATATGGAAAAATTCATGGACATAGGGCTTATTAATTTCATTCACCGAAAATTGTTTTGAACAAGATCGGTTCAGAGGTTTTCGAGATATTGCTGAAAAACTGCCTTCCTCAAAGAAAAGGACGTAAGTGCCGTAAAATTTCTGTGACGATACGACCTTTTTAATAGGCACGGAACCCTTCGTTTTGCGTGGTCCGACACGCACTTGGCCGGTTTTTTAATAAATACGTTCAATGTTTGGTTGAATGAATAGGTACCTACTATTCTAGTGAACTGTTCTCGTAACAAAAATATATTATGAAAGAAATATTCTGAATGTAATTCACTATTTATAACTAAGCTAAGTGTATAACTAAGTATTGTATCTCCTACTTGTATGACTGATTTGAAGCGCATTTGTATATTAATTGCCAAAATATTGAAACTAGGCCTATTTTTATCATTTTCAGGTAATAGGATAGTGATTTTGCACAGTCATTAGAAATTACCGTAAGTAACTCTGGCTCCTTGAATCAATAGAATCATCAAAATACCTTTACCATAATAACATTGTTTATTTACATTAGTTTCCTATAATCACATTACCAAAATGTATACGATAGTACCAAAACTTAGCATAACACCACACTAGACCGCCGTGATGTCTCCCAACTTACCCGCTAATCGAATCGAAACTTTTGACCTTCGACGACTTAGTCCAATGCCGGGGTCGAGCAGGGCGCGGTGGCACCACCACCACGGGGGTGGCAGTCGTCCTACCACCACGCTCGCTGCTACGCGGCAATCGCGACCGCTCATGTTCGGACTTGTTCCTGTGGAAATAGTGGATAAAACATTCGCAAATCGGTTATACTTTGAGGCAATCTTTGCAATTCTACGCATTATTTGGTGATAACAGCAAGTTTAAAAATATACTCGGCTGTCTGCTGAACATTCGGAAAATAAATTCGAGAAATTGGTAAGGATGGAGTATTTTTTTAGTTTTAAATTTACACTGGGTAAGTTAAAACTAAAAAAAAACTACGTCCTTACTAATTTCTCGAATGTTTTTCAAACTGATAACTTTTCACGATTATTAAACACATACATGTTTAACTATGAATGCACGTGATTTAAAAAAATAACTTAACTCTTAATGGATTCAGAAAGATATACCTTCCCAACAGTACTTATAGACATCTGGATTTTGAAACATTAGTATTGTCAAAATTCATAACTTTTGACCCTTCCGACGCATATGACCAAGAACGCAAAAGACCAATGCACATTTTATTGGCGAATCGCGTGCTTAAACTCGTTAATTCGTGAATGACCATGCTAGCAAATGACCAAAAACGCAAAAGGCCAATACATACATCTTAGGCGAATCGCGTTTTTAAACTTGTCTATTCGTGAATGATCATGTCAGTAAATGATCAAATACGCAAAAGGCCAATGTTTACCCATCTCAATTATTGATAGCTGTAAAACATACAATAGGTTAAATTTAATTAATAACATAATGGAAATGATACATTTAATGAAGGATGTTATACAAATAACACGCCTAATAATATAAATAAATATTCTACTTAATATTGACAATATTTTTTTTACATATCATTCCTTAAATTTGACGGAGACCAGCTTTCGTGGGCTCCTATTTCTATGCAGTTTGCCCTTCGGACATCTGAATCTTTGGTACCGTTTGGTAGGTAGGTAACCAAGTTTTGTAACGAGCTACAAAATGGGAATCTGAAATTACAACACGGGATTATTTTTCCCGTTTCGAAGCTGGTTACGAACTTTTAGCACCTGAAGAACCCTAACGAACCTAACCTACCATTTTCTAAATGTTTTGACATCGGTCGATATTCCTCCAAGGAGTTCACAAAGTTATTTTGGTCATCTGCGTATTTAGGGTTTGGACATCTGCGTTTATGGCACATTGCTTATTAAGATAAGGACATCTGCGATTTTGGTATCACGCGTAAAAACATTTTGGTAAATCACGTATTTGTTCATTTGCGTTTTTGGAAATATGTGAATTTGGTCTTTTGCGTTTATTGGCCTTTTGCGTTCTTGGTCATATGCGTCGGAAGGCTTTTGACAACCCGTGTCTAGAATAACGACTTGTAAATAATAGCTCTCGCAGAGGTCCAAGATACAAGCTCAGTCTGGTTTGGAGTCTGATGGATATGCTTTGAATGCCAATTGGTTCCTGCTAAATAAAGTATTCGTAAAAGTACCTAGTAGATGTGAACTCGTAGAATTTTGATTTTGGAATACATATCTTTAAAATATCGAATACCTAGTTTACCTATCCTGTTTAAATATTTATTACGTCATGATGAGGTCTGCATTTTGTGTTTTCACGTCCGTGATTACGACCTCGATCACCGATTCGTGTTTGAATAGTATATAATTCGTGCCAATGGTTTCATTGGAATAATTTATGCTAATGCAAAATTAATACTGTCAGTTTTCATAATGTCTGGGATTTTCATTTGTTCTGTTGTGAATGCAGGCGTGAAATTTCTCATTATAATCATGGACTGAAAAATATTATAATAATGATAAAATTAAAAATGTACATGGGTCATTCTTCTTTTTTACCGACAATGAACCGAGGTTTTCCTTTTTTTTTTGGTTTTTGAACTATCGAAAATTGTGATTTTGAAGTGCGATTAAAAAAAAAATGCATTGGTTTCTTCACTAACACTAATTAAAGTTTCCTTTCCGGCCAATATACATATTTGTTTACGGTTGGTTTTAAAAAAAATATGTGACAAAGTGGACTCTTTCAGTGGGGACTACATTTTGGTTTACCACTCTGTCACGGACTTTTACGATAAAAATACGTTTAAAAAATGCTAGTTAGAGAAACTAAAATATTAAATAATACTAATTAATAAAATAATATGGACGTTCATTTTCGGACATTATAAAACCGTAAAATCATTACTCAAATGAGATACCGTAGTAAGACGAAGGACAGGCTATTGTCGGTCGAAAAAAAGAACGACCCACTTATCCTTGATTCAAAATTCACCTAATTTTCATTATTCACTATTCATTCATTTATTTCATGCATAATCGGATACATTAAATTACATAGTTGTTGGTTGCAAAGTAAGAGGCACTGATACCCCGGTAGGGCATTGCAAAAGATCTTACAAACTAACTTCACATTTCATTTATATACTTTGTAGAGATGAAACGTATATTCTTTATTGACGTACAGGATATTAATAATTTCGTAGGATGCTAGCTAAAAATTGCTTTTACAGAATTTATTATAAGTCCCTCTCTATTAAATACAGCTAAGCTGAAAATCGATTGAGATATTCAGAAACACCAGCGGGTTCCAGTTTACGTCCATATTTGTTTTATTACGACTTTATTTTCCGGACGCTACTAGAGTAAACCACGCGTCTTATATTGAGATGGATATTTATCATTATACAAAAAGGAAAAAAAACATATTGCTTTTCGGTTATGACCGTATCGCTGCGTCTTAAAAGCGAAGTCTTAAAACTCGGCCACGGTTCAGGCTTGAAGCACACTGCGGCCTGCGGTGGCTTTCACACACCTAGTATGAAAACACAAAAGCTCGTTGAATTTTCTTGAAAAAAACCTATTCTGCGTAGGTATTTAAGTGTATATTAAAAAATAGTGAAGGAGCTAAAACTGTCTATGTATACAATTGAGAGAATTGAGCTTTTCCAGAATAGAGCTCTATTGTAAAATGTATGGGGAAAAGAAATAAAAGTGGTCGGATTCGAATGAAAAAACATACGTTGTAAAAATCGGTAATTCAAACAACTTTTTCAAAAAACTTACAAAAAATTATTTTGCTTCCCCAGTAGTGCCTGAGTCCGGATAACGAGAAATTGTGCTAAGAGTCATCATCATCATATTAGCCGAAAGATGTCCACTGCTGGACGTAGGCCTCCCCCAAAGAGTGCCGAACCGATCCGAAACAAGAATCACTACGTGCTACAATCCCGTGGGTTTCCCGTAGGTATTGGAAAGCACATATGGCGTAGGCGCCCGCTAGGCGGGTTCAGGCAGTGAATGTATTAAGTTGTACTAGAGGCGAGACAATTCGAGACAGGTTGTGAATACACACCCGTCTCTGCTTGGAGCACGTAGCCAATCCTATTTGCGGAGACACAGGCACGTGAACACATTGTGTGCACAGCTGTTTGACCAATTGCCTAGTGCACTGAGCATGTGTTTAGCAAACTTTAAATGACAATGTACTTTACTGTACTCTTACTGTATATTGATACGTTAAAATGTAGCTATTTAGTTTGGCAAATGCCCGCGCGGGTTCGTGTATAACAAATAATCCAGGCTCTGATATTATTCGACGGGTGATAAAATGTAGTTTATGGTGAAAGAATTTTGAATATCAAATGAGTAGTTTCGAAGATTGCTTTGTACATACAAACTTAGGTACAATGCTACTTACATTTGACTTGCTTAGCCTAGTTGGTAGTGAAGCTAAGGATGTGTGTGATGAGCACAAATATTTGTTTTTGAGTCATTGATGTTGTCTATGTATTTAAGTATTTATTTCTCTATATAAGTATGTTTATCGTCGTCTAGTACCCATAGTAAATACAAGCTTTGCTTAGTTTGGGATTAGGTCGATCAGTGTAAGATTGTCCGCAAATATTTATATTTATTTCACAGACATTACAGGACGCGCCACATAAGTTTGCATCTGTGATGATAGCTACTAGAGTAGAGTCATAGAGGTGTCAGAGGGGATCGACGGGTGAGCGGGGGACGATTTGAGGCTAACTTTACACACGCAAAATTATGTGGCGCGTATTGTATAGGTAAAAAAACTTAAGAAGATGACCTGGTGCATGTAGGGGTGACCTGTTCGAATGGGCATTGGTTTTGTTTGTGTTGCACAATATATTGTAATGTCTATTCAAACACATTACTCACACATACAACAGATATGCCTCTGTATTGCTAGTACGGATAAGTATGCACTACAATAAAAGACCCAATTAAAGTCAAGAACATGTTTGAAACGCGGTCCGGAATTAATTAAGAGAATAATATTATCTCTTTATTCTATAACCCTTGTGTATCTTTGGTCAAACACTATCATTTGTTTAGGCAGATAACCTCTCACACTTAAAACTACAGAGGTGTTGCTGATTGCTAATCAAGGAACAACGTTGGGCTTTAACATTGACCAGAATGTTTATTTAAATTAGTCAAATTCAATCAAATTGAAGTTTAGATTTCAAATTGAAGGTAAGAATTGTATTTTTTTCTCCAAGCCGGATTTGAACCAGCTACCTCCTGATGGCAGCTGTCGAAACCGTAGCGATAGTGATCTTACAGCTAGCTGCTTAACATAAAATAATAGTTTCATCATTCATCATTATCAGCCTATATCCCAACCGTAAAAACCTTAAAATATTGGGTGTATATTGTATTTTCAGTGCCATACGTCATCACTGGCAACACAGACTGGTCAAAGACTCTCGTCTTGAGACACTGCGGAATATTGGACTCATTACTATGGGCCTCATAAAAAGGCTCAAAGTCACCCAAAGGGCAATGGAGATGGCTATGCTGGGAGTTTATATGCGCGATCGCATCAGAAATGAGGCTATCCGCATCAGAACCATGGTAACCGATATAGCCCTCCGAATCGCTAAACTTAAGTGGCAGTGGGCGGGGCACATTGCACGTAGAACCGATGGCAGTCGGGGCGGAAAGGTTCTCGAGTGGCGACCACGTACCGGAAGGCGCGGTGTGGGTAGGCCCCTCACAAGGTGAACTGATGACCTGGTAAAGGTCGCGGGAGTCCACTGGATGCGGGTGTCGCAGGACCGGTTAGTTTGGCACTTTTGGGGGTGGTCTATGTCTTTCGGCTGATATGATGATGATGATATTGTATTTAAATTGTGACTTAGAAAATTGTTAATTTACCAATAAATTCTGTATTATGTACTGCCTGGGCACAGGCATCCTCTCATGAATGAGAGGGAACATAATAATAGTTTAATCCAAGATTTTTCTAAAATGCTATTTAACCGCAGAAAACTCGTCATGTTCGGTCGAATCTCAAATAGCCGGAAGGAAGGAATAAGTTTATATTTACGTGTTTCACCGTAGCCTGAACACCGAACCGATTTCGATGATTGGGATGTCAATCCATTCGAAATAATTCTCCGGATAACATACGACACCTTTTGTAAGTGAAAGAAAATATGATGGATGTCACATACAAATAAGAGCCTGGCTTAAAAAATGCTATCATAGCGAAAGAAAGAAAGAAAGAAAAGAAAGAAAAAACATTTATTCGTGACAAAACACATAAAAACAAACTGTATAGACACAATACACACAAACACATTTGCCACGAAATGGTCACAACTCAGCGTGATGCTGGCAGCGCCAGCGCTGGTCTTCCGTTGTGACCATTAAGTGAGACACGCACAATGACGCCACGATCGCACATGAGGACAATTTACAAAAATAATCATAAAAATAAATAAATAGGAAGAACATAACTATTAAAAGGAATATACAATAAATGAAATATAAAATAAACATAAAAAGACATCTTATAAAAATTTACTCTATCACAACATGCATGGTCGTGTGGTAGCCACTTAATATGAAAAAAAACATAGCGTGTGGGGGATCAAATGAAAGAAGAGAAAATTTCGAGTCCAAATATATAAAAATATTACTCATAGTTAGTTTTCCGTAGTCGGGATTTACTTTTTAAACTTTCTATGCTTGTTGTTCTCTACAGTTTCTAGCTGAAAAATATTGCCTTTGTTTAAGGATTATATTAACGCTGCAACATACAGATAGTAGGGACTTAAGCTCTTTTCCTTTCAAACTACCCTAAGGAGTATGACCCGATTCTGCTCCGCTGTTGAGTGTTCAAGCGCCATTGGCCCTAACGAGTTACGCTTTTAGGTTAATTCATTCATTAAAACAAAATTGAAGTGCATTCATGAAAATTGGTGCGTAAAGTGATAAAGTGACGTGATGATTAATGACTGAGTGGATTTGGTGTTGAATAGGCATAATGTACAGCGGAGGGGAGACTCCGCTGATGACTCCGGATGGTTACAGCACTATTTCACAAGGTAACTTAGTAGAAAGATAATGTCGTTTGTGAATTTTATATATACCTACAGATTAACTCACGCCTATTTATATTCCTAACAGGAGTAGGCACGAGTAACATGGATATAACGCGCTTCTTCGCAAACTATACTGCCTTTTACGTTTATTATAAAACAAACCTAACTTAACCAACCTGTGTACGCCTCATAAATACTATAAACACAAAACGTCCACAGCTACTGAATAAAATTAAAATATTTGTAACATTACATCATATCAAACTGAATGAAAATGAAAATGAGAAAAGTTTATTTAGGTTATAATAGTTATTTACGATACAAGTGCAGAAAATAGGAAATTCGCAACGAGTGGTGATAAATTAAAACACGACCGAAGGGAGTGTTTTAAATCGACACGAGTTGCGAATTACCTATTCGCACGTGTATCGTACAACGTTTTACAGTACATAATTCTTTAAATTTTCTACATATGCACGGAAAGTGCTCATTTCCGCACTCGTGCGGAAAAGTAACACCATGTGTACTGTCAAAGGATTTTTAAAAATAAACAAGGTTGGAGCCTCCTAGTAAGCAAGTAATTTTTCTTGTGTCAGGAGACACCGCTTTTCCAAAAACAAGAAGTGGTAAGTTAAACTCATAATAAACTACTTATTATAAAACATTTGGTTTAGAGATTAAGGTAGAATTTAATGTCTTCCTTAGAGTGTCTAATAATATTATTATTTTCTTTTTAATGCATTTTATTTTAACTTATTTATTTCTGTTATTGTAAATATTCTGCTTAATAATTTCTTGTTTACAAGATTTAACAGTAAATAAAATTAATTGATTGGTTCGTTTTCCATTTTCACAAAAATAACGTTTGCCATATTCCCGTACTAATTGCTCTAAGCCGCTCATATTTTATGGTTCAAAAGAACCATAATATTCGGTTTTCTAAAAAGAAAAGCGAATATTTGAAATGGAGCAAATCCGTAATTCAGAGCGGGCTTCGGGCAGCAGGGGAATCCTTTGACAGTGACATACGAGCTCGACTCATAGCCCGTAGCTTACAATCATGGCTGCGTTTTATGTTTAAAATAAGTAGATAGTTTTCCCTTCACGATTCAATTAAATGTGAAGATAATACCCATAGCTTACTTGGCATCACGCCAGTCAGGCATCCAGCTTTCACAGAAATGTTAATCCTACACAGAAAAATATATATACTTATCTACTTGATTCGAGGAGATTCTTGAACTAAGAAATGATTAGGAATATTAAATTATCGCGAATAAATTGAAATGATCTTGAGCCAAGAATTTAATCTCTTGGTTCGAGAGAATAATCTTAGTTCAAGATGATTTCTGTTTCATCAAGATAATGGCGACCCTCCAAATTTTTTTCAGTGCATTGTTTTGCCTTGACGCCAATTTAAAGAGTACTAATTAAAGTTTATGCTAGTCAAAGAAGGACAAAATGCTGGTCATAGGCAATTAGGCATACCTTAACAACAGGCAAACTACGACTTATATTCATGCCTATACTTTATTTTATTTATTTGTATACTTATATATATAGTCATGCTACTTATATTTACGGTTACTTCCCCATCCACCGATACATTATTATCTGTTAAGGTGGGATTGAACAGATAATATTAAAGTTTGCCAGATATGACAGCTCACTGACGTCACAGATTTTATATCATTTAATCATATAATTATATACTTATCTTGATAAGTTTGAGTTGTCGTGTTTTAGTCAAAATGCTTGGACCAATTTTTTCGATTTTTTTAGTAAGCAATATTAATTATAAATTGATAAAACAAATTGTGCATCAGTAACAAATATTACACTTATATTGACAAATAGAGTCAGTAATATTCAACAAACAGGGCGGGAATTTGTAGACGGGCAGTGCGATACGCAAAACACTCGAAGTGTTTGTTCCCACTACAGATAAGCAGTCTTCCACGAGATATACTAAAAGCAACCCGCTGTTGTTCGTGTCACAGTCATAGTATTATTTTCATGAAAGGTGATTGTGATAAAAAGTACTTTTGCAATTAAAAATTAATGAATACATATACGATGGGAAACAGAAAATAACAGCGTACAAAATTAGAGTGAAACGTTGTCACTACTTTTTGAACAACTCGAAAATCTAACACAAAATCAATAGACTAAACCGATATTACTAATGCTATACAGTGTGTGTCTGTCGTAAGAACATTTATTTTAAGGGCTGAAAGTATAAGCCCTAATGAACGTAAATTGGTATCTCTAGTTTCAAAAAAACGGTTTTTTTTTCATACAAATTAATTCGGCCCGCAATGTATTGGTAACAAAGCTAACAACTGACAGTAACTAGCTCTGCCTCTCTGAAACGTCAAGTGAATGTTAGCAGTACATTGCTGCTCGAGAAAATTAAAAAAAATAATAACTCTCCATTAGAAAAGGTAATTGTTATATTTTTTCGATAAAACGGTTCACAGCACTGAAAGCTATCGTTCCTTAAAATAAATGTTCTTATGACAGACACACACTGTATAATACTCGAACAATAATTCATCTATCCTGTAGAAACAACTCTCAATGAATAAGCTTAGACGTATTTTGTTAGTCTTATAAATTCCATTGTTACTAATATTTTATATGGATTGCTATTTTCCAAAATTTTAACTTTGAATTTGAATTAGACGGCGTTCCAAAATACATAATAGGGATATTAGCAGTCACCGCGGTATGAAACACGGTCTACATATATCCGCAAAGATGATAATTCTATATTGGTGAAACAAATTTTTAAACCAGACAAGTATTTATTATGTATAATATGATTGTAATGTGTACGTGTTTAGTTAAGGTTATGGTAATAAAGTTTTTTTTTTTCAAGTTTTGGAGATTATTCTGAATATGCAATAGTCATTTGTGTCTCAATACATTGAATCCAGAGTGAAGCGAAGGATTCTACGATAGAATCCTGAGCGTATCGAAGGATTCAAGCGTTAATGCCCATGACGAAAATACTTTAGCTCCTGAGTGACACATACAATTTTTCACACCACTACTTATGAGGAAAATATAACAGTCATCCATAGTTTTGATTTCAGTTAAACGTATAATTTATTGTGACAACTTTTTTAAGGTTAAACCTTGAAATATGTTCGTTTTCATTCGATTACGATGAAATTACTATCGATTATTTTATTAAGATCTGTGTTCAATTAGCACATTGCGTAAATGCTACATGCCAATGAATAAATTAAAAAAGTAGCTTGAACAGTAGCATTTTGATCCCTCTCATAGTGGAGCAAAACTTACTTTTCCGATTGAAAGGTGAAAACTAAATTTATTACCTCTGTAATATATTACTCGATATTATGGTTAGCTGGTAGAGAATGCCATGTGGCATTAAGCTCGCCATTTGTATTTTTTTTTGTATTTTGTACAATAAAGTTCAAATAAATAAATAAATATATTAATAAAGATAATTGCATATTAGAAGCGGTCCCCTCGTATGTTTCTATTGATTTAACATGAAAGTAAATAGGTACCTAAAGGAATAGTAGATTGTATGACAAGGGGCTAAAATAAGCCACGAGATGGATATTGTCCCGAGCGAAGCGAGGGAAAATAATTCGAGGGGTAATATGGCTTTTAGACCCAAGTTATACACTCTACTTTTTTTTACTTCGACTGCGAGAAAATAGTAAAACAAAGATTATCCATCCACAATCAATAACAAATTTCACTGCGAAGAGATTGTTCAATTTAGCGTGAGGCGTTTTCTTTTTTAATGATTTGGAATTAGGGACTAAAAAACACCTGATGTTTGATTGGTCGATTTGAATATGTAGCTGTATTCTGGTTGGTTGATAGCAAAGATAAATGTTTTTTGAAAGAGTTGTGATTGGTGGATTTAAATGATTTGGAATTAGGGACTAAAAAACACCTGATGTTTGATTGGATGTAGCTGTAGGTATTCTGGTTGGTTGATAGCAAAGATAAATGTTTTTTGAAAGAGTTGTGATTGGTGGATTTAATATGGTGAAGTGTTTTGATTGGACAAATTAAATGTGTTAAAAATCACAAATATGTATACATATTTTCCCTAGGGGCTAAATGTACTACTTTAGCCCCGCTTATTAAGCCTTTTATATGACACACTTTTCGAGCATGAGATGTGAAAATTATATTTTACTACACCAATGAACATCAAACTCAAACGGAAACTCAACTTAATTACAGGAGTCTAACATTTAATAGTAAGCGCCAATAACCCTATCATGAGACACCCTTTACAGGATAATATGCAAATTCCTAAGCCAAGTAAACAGCAGGGTTGGGCAAAACACGTATTAACGTCCGATCCATTAGCATCCCAGAGGTGATAAACAACCAGGGTAATAGGTCACGGTTTTATGAAACGGCATAAACCGATGCGGGGGGAAAATTCTATGAAAGTAAGTTAGATCTCCCTTTAGATTCCTGGTTACTACAATAGGCTTAACTAACTTTTTTTTATGAAAGTCTTCGAATTATGATGTATTTATAATTCCGTAATTATGATGAAATACTTGTTTACATCAGTCCACCTTGTGGGGGGCCTACCCACGCTGCGCCTTCCGGTACGTGGTCGCCATTCAAGAACCTTTCCGGCCCCCCACAAGGTGGACTGATGACCTGGTAAAGGTCGCTGGAGTCCGCTGGATGCGGGTGGCGCAGGACCGGTCATTGTGGCACTCTTTGGGGGAGGCCTATGTTCAGCAGTGGACGTCTTTGGGCTGATATGATGATGATGATGATGACTTGTTTACATCACTTGCCATTTATGTTTACCGCTAATATTAAGCATAAGCAATAATAATCATAGCTAATGTGTGGATATACTCGTAGATACAAACATAATTATAAAGAGTGTACATTCGCCAACAAACTGTTTTGCAGTTTGTGAAGACTTAGATTAAGTTATTTGTAATTTTTTTGTGTATGAAATAAACTAAATAAATAAAGAAATAGTTTTTAAGGCGGAACAATTAAAGTACATACATAAGTAGACAAAAAATTGAGGCAAAAATGGACCTCCCTGGCGATAGCTGAAACGGTTCATACAATTGTAAGTAAGTAAGTAAGTAGGTAGTTATAATCCATTCAGCGGGTCGATCACGTAACGCATTGTGCGCGCGTCGGGTGATCTAAATGTCACTTTTTATATGGAAAAATGACAGTTGGATCTACCTAACGCGCGTTCAAAACGTTACGTGATTATTACCCCTCAGGCCAAAGCAACGCTACGTTGGCTACGCCGTAGCGCGTAGCAGCGTTTTTCCGGTTTGTAGCGTAAATCGCTCGTTGAGGTATGACTCGTATGTGAGTAATTGGCATTGAATGGGATGAGCGTTGGCAACTTTTTGATGTTTTATAGAAATCGCTGCATAGACAGTTTAAGTGATAAGATTTTTCGTTGTCGAAAGATAAAATAAATTGAGTTATCAGAATCGATATATTTACCACTGATAATACTTAGAGTAAATATTTTTATTTGGTTACAGTTTACAAGGTGGAGATATCTCATTCTACTCAGAGTGTTCATAGGAATACCTGCAGTTTTTCTGTTCCGAATTCTTCCTCCTTTATGCTTGGAGTTATACTACTAATTATTATACTCTGCCGGGGTGTATCCCAAGTTGGGGGCAAACGGTTTTAGCGTTCGAAGTGGTTTTAATCATGCTCAACAAGTTTACCTACTTAGCGGCCCGGCCGGACTTACAGTTGTCGAATACTTAGTCTGGGCAAACTTCGCAGTTATGACTAGTGATGGCCGTTGGTAAGAATCGGCAATATTTGCAAATGAATACACAGAAGTTTGGCAATATTGCCGTGATATTAAATACACGAGAATGTTCCCTTGACGAACTTATTTTTAAAAGTCTTGATCTCGTTGTGATCAGTTCATTTCAATTTTTCAGCAATTTGCCGGTATCCAACTGAGCTGAAGTTTGGCACGTTTGTTTGAATTTAAACGCAATAATATGTCACCACCGAGCTGATCTGATGATGAAGACAGAGGGTGGCTAAAGTGCAATTCCAAAACTGCACAAGATAAGCCCGTGTACTGAAATCCTTTCAATGATTATAGTTGATGATTGTGCAGAAAAAAGTAGACGGCAATAAAAAATTGTCAACAATTTCATCATACTGATTTTTTTAAATGTACATTCGGGAACAAAAGCCTAAATCGAAAAACATTTTTTTAACAGAAACTGATTCTACTTACTTACTTAATTTATTTCTAAAGAACTACATATTATTTCAGTGAAGTATTTTTTTCAACTGATTGCAATCATGTTTTAATCCGACTTCTATCTCTGCCAATATTGACGGCAACTGGTCGTCATTGCTTAGATATAGTTTATATTAAATTGAAACGACTATAAATACTACTTAGCGGTTTATATCAAGTTTATTTATTGACTGGTCGTGGCATCCACAGTGTTTGTCCCATTTCTTTGATGTTTTAAGCTTTTTAAGCAGAGATGCCACTCGGCCTCGCCAACCGTATTTTTGTAGTTTAGCACATTCATTGAATATAGCTGTTGGGGATTTCGTCAGCAGGTAGTAAAAGGCATGTTTGTTCTATACTTCTGAACGGATTTTTTTAAAATGTCTATTGAAATTGGCAGCAAAAGTAGATATATCCTATCCTTTCTTCGTCGCATTCTCGTAACAGAGGGTCGTGACTGTAATTTTCCTTTGCACCAAAAGTATATCAGATAAAAGTAAATGCTTTATAGATCCAAAAAAACACATACAGCATAGATATTTTAGCAGCTGTACTGTACTTTGAAAACCAGACTTTTTACTGAAACGTCTAACTTCCGTCCCACCTCATGAATACTGAACTTATTATTCGCACGCATGTCCTACGTCATGTACATTAAAGCCCCTAAACTTAATGTTAGACGGAGTAAAGTGAACATTAAGTTTAATGGGCAGTTACGGCTGGAGAAAACACGTGTTATTAATTTTATGTCACCTCTGACCGCGCGTACCATTTAACGCTGGAAAATGGCACTTCTCAAGTAGCCATAATCATAATAAAGTGGTGTACAGTAAAGTAAGGCAAAGTAAAATAAAGTAAAATTTTATTTCAGAGTAGATCCATTCACATATGCCCTTACAAAAAACAGTGGCTCACACTAGGCTAAACCTGTCCTGTGATACCACCTTATTAAAGATAATTTGACATTAGCATTAAGGGAAATGTATTCACGTACTACCGTGGGACTCTATCGAAATAAGGTGACATATCACTCGAGTTTGAGTGACGGCGGCCAGTCAATTGCGACAGGGTTCGACGGTGGTACGTGAATACATTTCCCTTACGGTACATTCATAAAAACATAAGCAAAACCAATTTTGAACTGAACTAATCAAGATGCTTCAATATGAGAGAAAATCTTTTTGCAATAATTGCAATGAGAAAACAATAAGTATTGTAACGCTTTAAAACTAGCTTATTAAAGACGAGATTCTTTGACCAGTGTGTGTTGCCAAGTGATGACATATGACACTGAAACGTGGTCGCTCACTAAAGGCCTCATTAGAAGGCTAAGACATCTCACAGACAGGCGCGGCCTGGCCGCGGTGGTTAATAATAAACTTGTCATTAGCTGTCACATTTACTATGATCCGCCACCGCAGGCCGCGCCAGTGTGATGCAGGCTTTAAAGTAATCCAAAGGGCAATGGAGAGGGCTATGTTTGGAGTTTCTCTGCGTAATCGCATCAGAAATGAGGCTATCCGCAGCAGAATCAAGGTAACCGACATAGCCCTCCGAATCGCTAAACTTAAGTGGCAGTGGGGACATTGCACGTAGAACCTATGGCCATTGGGGCGGAAAGGTTCTTGAGTGGAGACCTCAGCGGCGCAGCATGTGTAGACCCCCCACAAGGTGGACTGATGGGCTGGTAAAGGTCGCGGGAGTCCGCTGGATATGGGTGGCGCAGGACCGGTCATTGTGGGACTAGGTGATGGAGGCCTAGGTATGTGGAGCAGTGGGCGTCTTTCGGCTGATATGATGATAATGATGATGATTTAAAACTAGCTGCTTGCGCAGTACAAAGAATGCAGGCGGGGCTGCGCGATAAAATATAGCCTATTAGTTGGATGACCTATCCGAAGCTCCTCTACGTATACTGTATGGTGACTGATATTTTTCAAATCAGAATGAGTAGTTGCGAACATGCAAACTTACTAACTTACAAACTTTACCTCTTTGTTATCTATCTATCTATCCTGTCAACAAACTGTCCTGCAGTTTGGCAGAAGAAAATGCTATAAAACCAAGGATTGTTTAACTGATTTTTTTTCATTTTTCATTTCATTCATTTCATACTTAAATTATAAAGAGGAAAAGTCAGTGAAATTGTAGCTTTTTAAAGTTGTATGTTTTGGGTAATATCCGGATCCGCTTATTCGATATCATAAATTCTTTCACCTGCGCGTAGAATCCGTTCTTCCTGGATGGTTATAGGCTTTTGCCTGTGTTTTTTGCACTACGCGGGCGAAACCACGCCTGCAGCTAGCATTAGTATAATTCTAGGACTGTAGTAAACAAGACCTGTAACGAAGCTTTCTTAACCTTCTCTTGTTTTTTCAGGTACACAGCAAACAACACAAAACCGGTAATTAAGCGACCAGAACGGCCCCTAACATGTAAATGCTGTTCACAACGATTACCGCAAAATCTCAGGACAACTAGTATAAAACTGACCTCTAATATATATACATATATATATACATATGTATGTATGTATGTATATGTATGTATGTATGTATGTATATATATATATATGTATACATACACAAAAAAAAGGGACCAGTCTGAAAATCAGCGCTGGATGTAAACATCCCATCCAGCAGAAGCTGAGACTGGTACCCAGATATATCTAATCATGCTTAGTTTAAATTGTAGTTTTGTTTTTTCTCTTATATTGATTTGTTTTATGTTTGTAAAGTTGTGGCAATAAAACATTTTTTTTTTAATCACGCATTGGTGATACGAAAGGCAGGGACATATTATGCTAGGGATGTGAGGTGAGGCAAGACGATCTGTGAATAGCATGAAGATCGCCCGCGATCTTAATACCAAGTATTTTTCATAAAATTACAAGCTGTTACTGTAAAAAATTAAGAACAATCTTGTTTAAACTCGGTTAGTCTAAATAACAGTAGCCCATTTCTTCTACCTACGAGGAGAGTTCTGTACGTAAGTAGGCAGGTACAGTCGACGCCAAAAATACGTTTACACTTTTGCACCTTATTCCAATTGCATTAAGGCGAATAGTGTTAACGTATTTTTGGCGTCGACCGTACCATTTTTTATGTATTTATTAGGACCTCCAACAATAAGCCTATCATTATATAATATTGCTCTTATATGCGTGAATTAAAACTAAGTACCTTATTAATTGCAGAAGGACACATCGTACATCAATTAACAGTGAAATTTAAATAAATAAAACCAGATTACAATTTGTTTACTCTAACTAAAAAATACTAAATACTAAGTCTTGTCAGCAATCGTGGCTTTCAGGCATTGGTCCCACCGCCGGCGACGACCGATGAGCTATCGGCGATTTTCTCGCCCAAGAAACGAACAAAAGATAATCGCTCCCGTGTAAATAAAAGAGAGAGATATTTCATTCATCGCGGTGTGAAGAGCCAGCGATGAACTATGCGGTGGGACAAGTGCCTTAGGAATGGGATAGTTGACGAGTTGAGATGAATACAATTTTGATGTTTCTTATAAGCCGTTATGCTGTGCTTAAAGTGCTGCCTTAATTCAGACATTCAAAAACGAATAAAGTCCACAATGTTCATGTGACATATCTGACGGAGCGTATGCTTGTTTGCCACATTCGTCGTTTAACAAGAACACGTTTCAACATAATTTGAATACGAAGCGAAGAACATAAATATACTTTGAGACGCTAACCGCTATCTTCAGAACCTACGCTTATTTATTTCTCAGTATATTTTAATGCTCGACTCGCGACGTATTTACGAACTTTCTGCATTTGAATAAGAATAATGCTAAGTAACAAGTTGTCTGAAGTTCCCCGCCGCGTTTTATTCAAGTATTCGAGATACTTCAGGCTATTAAAGTATTTCAATGTTTTAGTTACAACAACAACATAAATCAATTCATTTTCAAGAGTGTTGAAAGTTGGTTGAGTTGGGCCTTTCAATCTACTCCAGCAGGTATTTCACGAAGTTACGATTTTACAAGTATCAACTGGCAATGGCAAAGTTTTACCCGGTGTGCTAATATGTAACTTTTATTAGCTTCGTGACCGGTGTTGTCCGCTTAGACTTATAATATGTACCTTGTATTAGCTCCGTGACCGGTGTTGTCTGCTTAGACTGATAATATATAACTTGTATTAGCTTCGTGACCGTTGTTGTCTGCTTAGACTGATAATATGTAACTTGTATTAGCTTCGTGACTGGTGTTGTCCGCTTAGACTGATAATATGTAACTTTTATTAGCTTCGTGACCGGTGTTGTCCGCTTAGACTGATAATATGTACCTTGTATTAGCTTCGTGACCGGTGTTGTCTGCTAAGACTTATAACATGTAACTTGGATTAGCTTCGTGACCGGTGTTGTCTGCTTAGACTGATAATATGTAACTTGTATTAGCTTCGCGAAATGGTCCCCAATATGGCCCAATTTTACTGGCAAACACTGAGGCGCTCGACTAAGTGTCAATTATTTTTATGGTGCATATTTGAGATTTATTGTTTTTTAATTTATTTTTTGTCAGTATTTTGTTTTTCTCTCGATCTTTTATGTAGGTATATATTTTTGTATGTGGTTTATATTCGGTGTCACACCGGAATCACCGAATGGTTCCATCGGAACACCAGCGCTGGCCACTAGGCTACCACCATGCTGAGATGGAACCGTTTCGTGGCACTATTTGTTGATTTTACATGCCGATCTCTGTCCGTATACATATACATGTTGTTGTCATGAAAAAATGCATATTCTATTCTATTCTGTTTCCCCTACCATCGTGGTTTAATCGGCGGAGCTCATGTACTGAACGCTGAATACGTCAACCTAGTTATTTGAAATTTTCGTCATAGGACACATTACAAATGACGTACCCAGTGCGGGCACTAACGCGTAAAGTTGCGAGCACAAAGCACATGTGAACGAAACTAGCTACCAACTGGCGTTACAGAACTGCCGGGTTTAAGTCTAAAGCGAATTTATTCCGTAAAATAATTAAATAAATGTATTTTATTCCGCTAGTTTTTAGGGTTCCGTACCTCAAAAGGAAAAAAACGGAACCCTTATAGGATCACTCGTGCGTCTGTCTGTCCGTCTGTCACAGCCGATTTGCTCCGAAACTGCTGGACCGATTGAGTTGAAATTTGGTATACATATGTAAATTGGTGACCCAAAGATGGACGCGTAAAGTAAATTAATGAATTCTGAACAAGGGGGCCACTTTTGGGGTGTAAACTAGAAAATTAAAAAAAAAATTCACAGACTTTATTGTGTGACATATCAAATGAAAGGGGTTGTTGTATTTTTTTTATAATTGTAGCAAATACAGATTTGAAGTAATTTAGGAAAAAAGACAAATTTTGACCATTACCCCCTTTTCTCCGAAACTACTGCTTAAAATTCTGAAAAAAATATGGAAAATAGTTCCTTGCCTAAAGATAACAGGAAAACCTAAAAAAAGTTTGAGTATTCAACGTAACAGGAAAATTCTCAATATTTTACGGAACCCTCACCACGCGAGTTAAACTCGCACTTGTCCGTTTTTTTTTGTTTTTTACGATAGAACGGTGTCTGGTGGTATGCAGATACCGCCCCCTATGGGCGCTTGGTACTCCAGAAGAATCACAAGCGCTCTGTTGACCCTTTATTGATTTGGGCATTCGATGTGTTGTGTTGACAGCTGGACATGCAAGTCCTCTTGACACAGCGCATCGCCGGCAGCTCGACCTTACTCACCTCACCACCAGGGTATTTTGGGCTGCTCCAATGAGCAAGATGATAGTCAAAGTCAAAAGTGAAAAGTTTATTTGTGCAAAAAGTAGGTAATATTAACAACAGGTGTTATGTGACAATTCAAAGAATCTCCACTTTTTGCCGATAAAACGGCATACAAATTTTAAATCAGGCGATTTTCATCACCTTACGTATAGTCAAAGGCAAAAGCAGGCTATCATTTTTAGTCCGTTGTGCCCTGCTTTTTTAGGACTCTTAGGTCTGTTTACTCGGCCGCAATGGCAATTTTATAGGTCAAATTAAACCAGAGTAGGTATATTTACATCCCAAATAAGAAAGTAATTGACATATTTATTTGTATTTATTCGCTTTATCGGCTAAATTTGACAATTTCTGTATTTTATTCGACATATTTAATACCCGAAATTGCATTAAGTACGGGGGTCAAAGTTACACCACGTCCGTAGGAATTACCCAACGCTACCTTACACGTGACCCCTGGGCGGTGCTAAAAGCGGAACAACTTGGCAACCGTACTGTCTTCTAAATGTTGTTCTAAATACACTGATATTGACAGTGTATATATATATATTTTTTTATTTTTATTAAAAGTGAATACAAGATTACAATTAACATTAACTAAGATAAATTAAAACTAAGTTAAATCTAAAAAAGGCCCTCGAGGCATTGTACCGAGGATGCTGGCGGCATTTCCTCGCTGAATTGCAATGCTGATGCGTTGCGCGAGAAAGCCGCCAGCTCTTCGGTCACCAGTTACATCGACCAGACGTATTTTAATTCATCATCATCATCATCATATCAGCCGAAAGACGTCCACTGCAGGACATAGGCCTCCTCCAAAGAGTGCCACAATGACCGGTCCTGCGCCACCCGCACCCAGCGGACTCCAGCGACCTTTACCAGGTCGTCAGTCCACCTTGTGGGGGGCCTACCCACGCTGCGTCTTCTGGTACGTGGTCGCCACTCGAGAACCTTTCCGCCCCAATGGCCATCAGTTCTGTGTGTATTTTAATTACCATACGATAAATAAATAAGTAAGTGCTACCTCCTATTTATTTTAAGTATTTTGTTTATTTACATGGATTAAAAAAGGAGGTTCCTTATTTTGATGTAAACTAATGATAACCTATTTCTTTGTTAACGTTTTAGATTATTCATTTCATTTATTTTTATGACGACCACTTTGTCCTAATTGGTAGTGACCCTGCTTACGAAGCCGAAGGACTCGGGTTCGAATCCCGGTAAGGGCATTTATTTGTCTGATGAGCACGAATATTTGCTCCTGAGTCATGGATGTCTTCTATGTATTTATATTGCGTCAGTCCTATGTTTTGCCGTGGAAATTCCGAACTCTGATAATCACGTCACAATTTAATTGATTTAGTGATAAAATAGCAGATTACTACTTTATTTGTACTTTATCATAATCGATTTATGACTGTCATAATCCTCAGCTTATACATTGCAACTATTATATAAGATTCAATTTAAATACTTGAATTGGGGAGAAGGTTCGTGAGAATTGGGGAGAAGGTTCGTGAGAATTGGGGAGAAGGTTCGTGAGAATTGGGGAGAAGGTTCGTGAGAATTGGGGAGAAGGTTCGTGACACCCGCGTGGGGTCGTACCTGGTGCAAAGGTTGTCCGTCGCCATTCAACGTGGAAACGCGGCGAGTGTGATGGGTACCTTTGCGCCAGGGACGACTCGAGGGGGCCTGTATTTCTAGTTTAAGTTAAATTGTTATTTTATGACTTGTATTCTTTTTTTTTATAATACATTGACATGTTTTAATTATTTAAGACATTACCAATTTATAATGACATGCAATAAACTAGTACTTTTTCGAAAAAAAAAAAAAAAATTTAAATACTACACGGTAACGAACTGACACGTATCATAATTGTCAGGCGATTTTAACCGAACCAAAAATAAGTTCAATGAAACGATTACTTTGTTTGTGCTTGAGTTACTGCATACGATGCTCACGATCCTGGGTTCAAATCCCGGCAAGAGCTAATATTTGTGTGACACGCATGAATATTTATACAATACTGGTAACAGTACCCATTAATCCTTTTTGAGCTATTCCAAAAGTTTTAAAAACCCGAAAGATATTGAAAGGAGAGTGAATGCAGGGAATCGAGTGAATGGGGGCACTGAACGCCTTTATGGGCAGCCAGAAAATATCATGTGCATAGAGGAGTGTTGGTGCCCACACTTATGTATGGTAGTGAAACTTGGGTGTGGCAGAAAAGACATCAAAGTCGAGTGAATGCAGTAGAAATGAGAGCGTTGAGAAGAATGTGTGGAGTGAAATTGAGTGATAGAGTCAGAAACAGTGTGATTAGAGATAAGTGTGGAATGGATGGAGATATAGTCACGAAAATTGAGAAGGGTATGTTAAGGTGGTTTGTGCATGTAGAGAGGATGGATGAAAGAAGATTAACGAAGAGAGTGTATATAAAAAGAGTGGAAGGGCAAGTTGGAAGGAAATGTTATGAAGGTGAGTGAAGCGAAAGTGGTTTGTCAGGATCGTAGCAAATGGAGATCCGTGATCTCTGCCTGCCCCTCTGGGAAAGAGGCGTGATTATATGTATGTATGTATATATTCAATAATCTGGCTCCCTCTCTAACTTTGTAATTGGTAGAAACTGCTTTTTAAGTCTTTGAATAGTCTTGTTTATAGATATGTCCTTTGTTTTTCATTCAATATTTTGTGTTTCTCAGGAATAAATTATTTTCATATCATTTAATTTCACACCAGTTGCTCGCTTGCGCTTGTGCGCGGCACCACACCGAAAGCTATCGCCTTAACGAGCAGGCACTAAATTGCAGTTGCGAGCGGGGCCGCAAAGTTAACAACCGGATTTTTAACACTAGTTCTCGGTCCAATAATCGTTTTTGCGGTTTAATTCGCCAGATGACGTAAAATGCTAAATCGAATCCCGTAGTTGGTCGGCAGTATGGCAGATGGATGAATGAAATAAGACTCAATGGAAGAGGTGAGAGTTGTTTTACGCCAGCGGTATATCCGATTGCCCATCTTTTCTGGTACCTCTGGCAAACATTATATTATCAGTGGGAATGAGATACAATGTCAAATGAACTGTCAAAATATTGTACTGAATGCTACGTGACCATGAGGTCACCGATATAACACGACTAAATTCTCAAGACATAACATAATAGCTTCAAATGCAAAATCAGGAATCTGTTGACCTTGAACCATAGTTTTATTTTTTTACCTTTTATTTTAAACCTTAGATAATTGGTGTGGTTGCCTAATATACAACAGCACACACAACAAATTACAATTAATAAGCCTAATTGAGGCTTCAGTAAGAATAAAGGGTGAATGTAGTAGCATAAGATTATATTTTGAATAAAGAAAAGTAAATTACAATTAGGTAGATATTACATAACCTATTTTTTCATGTAATGTAACATTGTGAACTCCGTTGGCAATCCTTAAATAAATAATAAGAATAAGAGAATAATTTTAAGAATAATTTATTGAAAAAACCTTATGCTAATTGTATACATTGTGCTTGCACTGTTACAATGTTAGGTGAATTGATTAAATGCGCCTGAACTAGGATTATCCTGTATCTCAGGCAAAGAGATATAATACGAATTCGCAAACGAGTAAACAAATTAAAATCATACACATCAAAGACATAAATAACTAATTATCTGAGAATTATACGTGCATATTAAATGTATATAAGAATATTTCATTAAGTAAGTATATTTAATTGATATACAGTATTGCAGTCTCAGCGTCTAAAACAACTGTAAAGTAGGTCAATCGAGTTTATTCAATTATCTATATATATAATACGCGAGCCTGATTTTTGTACATGCTATCAGATCTACAGTTATGGTCCGATTTTGATAAATGGTATGTCATTCGATTCGTCTCATGCTGGAGATTTGCAATAAGGTCTCCGATTTTTAATTTTTAATTGAGAAAGTACTAAAATTTTAATTTAAAGAATCTACCGTGCGCTGACCACGTGACCTTGGCTGTGTGACGTCACATGACGTACCTAACTCCTGTTTTGACTTTAGATGACAATGTAAAATAAATAAACAAGAATTGAACTCAAACCTGTAGTAAGTTCTTCAGCATAAGAAATTATAAATGTTGAGTCGGCCACATATGGATACAACACTAAGAAAATTAAGTAAATAGATAATAAACGATCTTTTACAATGTTTACAAAAACTGACAGACGTATTGTGTCAACTGTGGATTAATTTTTTTTGTGACATAGAGTTGTCAATATTATTTGCCATGTATATATTTATTTCAAAAAGTTTAAATACTAACTTATTTTCCCATATTCGAGATGTTGGGAGAAGAATGAGGTTTAAACCCATTAATTGTAGTGGACCCCATATAGGCTTTATTTACCTTACTTAGCACAATGCCGTAGGCACCGATAGGCTTCAAATTTGAAGTAAAGATGTAGAAAACGAACCTCGATTAAGTACTAAAATTTCTTTTCGGATACCGGGGACTCCCATTGGCAACTTTATTCACCTGACTTGAATACCTACCATCCAAATTATTTCAGGTTCAGAAAATTATATTTCGATTACAGGTAGGTATACATTGTAATTTTTCAAACCGATATGACTTAATACTGGAAAACATAAACCAGTATTAAACTATTTAGCGGTATAAATATTATTTTAAACCATTAACGGTCCCCATACAGTATTCTTTGATCTGTGCTGATACTAATAATAAACAGGTGTAATGTCTGTGCAATGTAAGTTTGTATGTTGGGGATATTAGTCTCAGAAACTATACCCATCGTATTCTAAAAATCCTTTCTTCAGTACCTATGTTATACATGTAGAATGGACCTACGGGATTATGTGCTATAATATTTTATCCCGTCGCTCCGCCTAGGTTCTTTGTATACGCGGCGGAGCCGCGCGGGCAGCTAGTTAAGTTTAATTAATAAACGACAGTACACGTCAAGATTATACATATTAGTCTTCTGATACTTCTCAATCTAGTAAGGTTAATTTACCATCGTCCCTTTTGGGGCGTACGCTAGGACGCCATCTATTAAATCTATTACTAATCTATTTATGTGTCACTGTCAACTCCTATCATAATATAAGTATATAAATGCCACTGTCATAGTATAAGTATATAAAAAAACTGAGATTTAAATTTCAACTGAATATATTGTCGCAAACATGCCCAGAAATACAAAAGATGTTATCGAATAATTAATTTTGGTCCACTCAGCAGCCAATAACGAGAGCCCGCACAAATACGGTCGCAAAAGGTCCGCTTTGAAAGCGCCATCGTTTTCATTGTCGTAATGTCACAATCACTGAAATTCATTAAGGAATTAGGAACTTTATCGAGTTTGTGATTAGTTGGGTGGAGTTGGGGAGCCAAGATGAATGTTTGAGTGTCAAAAGAAAGAAAAAAACATTTATTCGTGACAAAACACATAAAAACAAACTGTATAGACACAATACACACAAACACATTTGCCACGAAATGGTCACAACTCAGCGTGATGCTGGCAGACTACCTTAAATATTGTAAATAGCACATTCTGTGTAAAGGAAACATTCCTTTGTTTTTAAAAAACAATAAATTCTGCATTTAAGGATTTATGAAAAATCGCTTGCCTCAGTCGGGACTCGAACCGGTTTAGTAAGTTTATTAAATTATTTTAACTTTTAGTTTTCAATTTTCATGGCCTTTTCATTATTCTGATTGTATTTGTTATTTAGAGAAAAATTAACCTTATCAGTTACCCTTTCAATCTGCATCATAAAATAGAGCACGTTATTTTTTGTCACATTTGACCGGTTCGAGGCAAGGGCTAGGAATATTATGTTCGTGTCGTAGAAATTAGGGGCAAATGATTGATACTTAGCGCCCTTATAACCTAGCCAGCATGATAACAACGTTTAGGTAGATCAATTGCATGTTGTCTGGCAATTTCATGGAATATATTTATTGTTAAACTAACCCCCCTCCTTTGCGCCTGGGGTTATATTTATGAGACAAATATTAATTATGTGTTAAATTCATGTCCAAACGTTGACAAACAGCTGTTTGACTATGTGTATCAGTAATTACATATTAATACTTTATTCAGCCTTCGCTGGAGGCCGAGTCCTTGAATACGAAATGAGTCCGGAAGTCGATATTGACCTAATGCCTTCGATGCTTCGACATTTGGTGGACGGATGGGCACTTTTGGACCTAAAAATACGTTGTTAAAGGTAACATGAGTGATGTATTTAAATGTAGGTAGGTCAGGTGATTGTGTAACTTTTCGAACGAGAGTTACGACGAGTTAACTATCATTTTTCCCTAATACCCGTACGTAATAACTTATGAAGCGTTACCTATACGCAATTAATCTGCAGGTAGATTTTGCTGAGATGCATTTATTAATAGTACATTGTACCAAGAGGCTGGTAAGTCGTTTCATACGAACGAGAGTCTATTAGGTTAAGGTGACGAGAAAAGCTGGACAGCTGGACAGCGGGACATCCGGACATTTTATTTACTTTCACCTGACCGTTGTCTGTAATCAAATCTTGCAAGTTAAATTTGATCCACTTCCCGGTTTCCGATTGAGCTGAAATTTTGCATACATGTGTAAAACGCGTGACAATGCAATATTATGATGACACGGTGCTGATCTGATGATGGAGCTGGAAGGTGGCCATAGGAACTTCGCAACGAAACGACAAAACCTCGTCGAGTTTGGGCTCGTTAGAATCGTCTCAATGAGTAGTTGATGACGGTATACAGAAAAGTACAGTCGGCAATAAAAGCTTGTACCAAAAATGAAATTTTTGACAGAAACTTGTTTTAAAGGGGCATAAATATTGCATTTTTATTTGGTACATGCGTGGTAGTGATCACTCGTATCAAATGTAAACCCGATTCCAAACAACTACGTGAAGTTGAAGAGTCCCAGGTATTTTATAAGGGCGGCCAGTTCGAGGGTGATTTATAACCAGGCGGCATTCAAATCAAATGTTTGCCCACCCTACCCTTGGAGATAAACTTTCGCTCCCGCCAAATCGTTTTTGCAATTTTCCACTGAAGCGTTGTGGGGCAAGTAAGATCATCGTAAAAAACCGAACAAGTGCGAGTCGGACTCGCCCATCGAGGGCTCCGTACAAAATTACACATGTATAGTTTTTAGATTTTTCCCTGTACTTGTAGAATAAGACGATATTACTTGCCAAATTTCATACTTCTAAGTCAACGGGAAGTATCCTTTAAATTTTGATTCCCTTGAGAGTATCGAAATATACGTTTTTGCGGCATAAACGGCCGTATCTTCTTTTTACGTTAACTTAGAAGTTTGATTTTTCACAGCTTTGCTCGTATTTATAAGTGGTAATGAACCCTTCGTGCGCGAGTCCGACTCGCACTTGGCTGGTTTTGAATTTGTCGAACTGAACAACGAACAGAGCCAAGCATAGAGCCGAACATCGCACAAACATTTTTACCATCATTCTGGCGAACGCTCTGTTGTAAATGCGGCGGAACAATAACAAAACTTCTCGGCTTGGCAAAAAGTTTGAAGCAAATTTACTGTCGTTTCGCTACAATGCTCGCTAGAATGCTAACTAGAATACGCGCTAAACCGTTCCTGTTCATTACCTTTTACCTGAAATGTAATATTCACTAGAATGCTCATTACACCACTCAATACGTTTAAACTCCATGTGTCCAATTCCTAACTTTAAACCCATAAGGCTGTCGGTTATTCTGACAAGGCACCGACAGATGGCGCTGTCACTAGAGCAAACTAGCTAACGCCAGTTCATCGTAGAATAGTAAGGTCGAATTTTATGTTTTGTATGTGAGATTGTTTTTGGAGATATTGAGATCATTATAGCGGTTGAAATCTATTACCGGCTTTAATTTTAGACCTTAAGGTAGAAACTTATTCACCATGTTTCCATTTTTATCTATACTAGGAAGCCTGAAATAGTAACGTATAATTAACGACGTGGCCTCGCCGTCAGTGGCATGGCATTGTATCGAAAGCCATGACCGGGCCTTAATCAGACTGTCGTTCATAAAGTTGAAAGTATATCGATAATTGTATTCAGATACAACCAGAATAAGTCGGAGCTCAGAATCGAATATCATATCATATTTAAACATGACCTTTTAGGGTTTCCGATACCTCAAAAGAAAAAAAACGGAACCCTTATAGGATCACTCGGTTGTCTGTCTGTCACAGCCGATTTGCTTCGAAACTACTGAACCGATTGAGTTGAAATTTGGTACACTTGTGTAAATTGGTGACCCAAAGATGGACGCGTAATAGTACATTGTTTAACGAGAGCCGTAAGTGGAATATTGCTAACGAGAGTGTATCAGAAGCCCGACGCCGAAGGCGGAGGGCTTTTGATGACTCGAGTTTGCAATATTCTTACGCCCGTGTTATACACAATGTTTTTCATCACATTTGCGAGGAAATAAATAACAACAAAAGACAGAAAAATGTAAGTTTCATACAGCAGCACCAATCAAAAATTGACAACTTCACTTCCAGATCAGTGCTAGTAGAGCGCGCAGTTCAATATTTCAACCAATCACAGAGCAGTATTCTTGCGGGGCGGGGCGTCGTGACCAACTAGATTTTTTTATTCAACCAATCACACAGCAACCAGATTTGCTTAAGCCAATCAGAGGGTTCTATTATTTAAAAAAAAAACCATAACGCCCATGGGCGTAATATAGCCCATTACAGCTCAGTACGCTTGCGTATAATAACACCATTTTCGAGCAAGTGTGATGAAAAGTAAATTAATGAATTCTGAACAAGGGGGCCACTTTTGGGGGGTAAACTGGAAAATTAAAAAAAAAGTTTCTCAAACTGTATTGTGTGATATATCAAATGAAAGGGGTATTGTAAGCATCTCAGATTTTTTTTTATTATTTTAGCAAAAAGAGATCTGAAATAATTTAGGAAATAAGACGAATATTGGCCATTCCCCCCCCCCCACCCTTATCTCCGAAACTACTAGGCTTGAAATTTAAAAAAAAAAAGATGGAAAATAGTTCCTTGCCTAAAGATTACAAGAAAACCTATAAGAAGTTTGAGTAAGTATTCAAAGTAACGGGAAAATTCTCAATATTTTTGTGTATTTTGTATGGAGCGCCTAATGCTTAGAGAATATGAATTTTACGGAACCCTCACCACGCCAGTTGAACTCGCACTTGTCCTGTTTTTTATAACTGTTATGACTTGGGCATCACCTGTCACGGCTTCACGTTGACTGTTGGGACATCCTGTATATAAATAATAAATATTAGTGAACAATCTTACACAAATCGAACTAGTCCCACAGTAAGCTCAATAAGGATTGTGTTATGGGTACTAGACGACGATATATTTAATAGATATAAATACTTAAATACATAGAAAACATCCAAGACTCAGAAACAAATATTTATGCTCATCAATATTTACCCTTACCGGGATTCGAACCCAGGACCTTCAGTTTCGTGCGTCACTACCCACTAGACTAACCGGTCGTCGAGAGTCCATATCTGCACTATTAGACTTAAGAACACTTTGTACTTAACCCATTTAGCGCTAATCACGACACACATGCGACATTTGATCTTCGCTAAAAGCTGAAAATGGAAAAAGCAAATGGAAAGTTGTGACAACAAATTGTCCAGCTGCTGAAATAGGCCTGACTAATATTGAGCCTGGCTAGTTAGTCAGTACGCGTCATGAACACCCAGTACAATTGGACCGTCAATGTCGTCCACACAAGTTCAAGCATGGAATCGATTCAGGTGTTCGGGCGGTTCCGCGGGCCTTCGGCCGCGCTCGCTGACATTGGCATTAGAACAGGGGCAGCATTCCACTTGCTTCATGACAGGTTGAAATATGACCCCTATGACTTAAATGAGTGATGTCACTGATGGTTTTCGCTATTAGAATATTCAAATGGCAAATACGGACGGACATTTAGTTGCTACGGACTACGCCGTAGCACTACCGACCGAGCCACGCAATGAAACAGTTAACACTTTGTTTCTCCTCGTATGTAGCAGAAAGTGACTACGGCGTAGGCGTCCGCTAGACGGGTTACTGGCAGGAAAAGTGTTAACCCATTCGAGGCCAAGCAATGCTACGTGTGATATGTTGTAGCGTGTAGCAACATTTTTGAATGGGTCATGTCATGGAAAGTACAGTCGACTACCAAAACCTGTGTATTTTTTTTCGCCTTTTTGCAACGCAAGCTAGAACGTGAAAAAATGAATACCTACATATTTTTATAGCCAACTGTACAATAGTAATAACAATTACAAAAAACTTACTAAATTTTTTTACAAATAAACTAAATTAACCTAAAATGAAGATAATAAAAATTAAATCAAAAAAGGTCAAGGTTTTTGTATTGTATCGGATGTTCTGTGTGAGTGGTTGGATGTCACTAATAAGGAGCAGGCTGAAATTTGCAGCCAGCGCTGGTCTTTCGTTGTATCCATCCAGTGAGGATACGGTACGTAACACATATATCACATAACAATAACAGATAAAACATGACAAGGAATGATTGAAAATTAAATCAAACAAAAAATAAAATAAAAATATAATTCTTTGTTTGTGTGAGGTGTGCAATAAAGAGTATTTGTATTGTATTGTATTTAAAAAAAAAAAAATGAATATAAAAAAAAGCATAAGTTTAACACTGAAAACAAGCAAACAACAAAATCATTAAAATAAGGAGCAAGAAATAAAATAAAATAAAGACAATATATTATTACCTACACTAGAAAACGCTACACAGCCGGTGCAAGCCTTTATTTTGTGCGGTCCTTAAACGCATCCATTCCATTGCTGCCCGCATGTTGTGAGCAGATTCAATAATTATTATACCTAGATATTTTTCTAGCACGAACGACTTATTGTAAGTGATTGACAAAATAAAAACATCGACAGTCCTGTTATCGATAAGTACCACTTCAACGTCATAGAGGTAAATAAATACAAATATATATTGGGTAATAGGGTGCGTTAGAAAATTTATAATAATAACAAAACTATCAAATTTATTTATATTTTACATACTTCAGAAAACAATTTGCAATACTTTCGTAACTTTCTTTCTTCGTGTCACTGAATCAATTATCCCCTAAGTCACTCCATAACACACACACGCACACACACACACCGAAATCGTCTTTCAAATCGACGCAGAATGTCACAACATGTAGTTTTTCCCAAACCCATTTTTGGTCCCAAAACAAATCTGTGTCTCTGTATATGGTTACAGTGTAGGTGCACGCGGCGTCTAGGTAGGTAGCCAATATATGTCTGTGGTTGTATGTACGTATTGTCGTTGAAGTAGTATGTACTTATCGATAGCAGGATTGTCGATATTTTTATTGTGGTAAGCACTAAACAAATGTTGTTCCTGCTAGAAAAATATCTAGGTATAATAATTATATAGATATTTTTTGTTGATTCAGTTTTTCGTAATAAAAAACAGAAGAGAGGTCGTGAGTTCTACAGCTTACATAGCCACTAAATAGTAATATTAGTAGAATAACGGTTATAAGGTACTTAAACTTAGAACTTACAACATTATTAGTTAAGTCAAATGTCATGAACCCGGTTTTTATTGGTGATGTCTCTATTCTTGTTCGATTTCTCATGATTTAGGACAGTGACCGCATTCGATTGCTCTTCGTAGTTGTTTGTCAAATGGACCGCAAGGTGAAGACCGCGATGTCTCGAGCTGTCGAAAAACAATATCGAATACCGCCCCCGGCGGCGCTTGGGACAGAAACAATTTAAATATTCACACAGCTTTGTGGCTGACAAAGCTACAAGTTGTGAGCTCTTCAGGATTAGCGCAGAAAAGTTAATTTTGAATTTCCCTCTGTTATGTGCTAATATTTAGTAATTCGTGTGCTTAGCTTTTGCGCTGAACAGTTGGAACTTTAGCAAGCGCAGCGTGGGTAGGCTCCCAAAAGGTGGACTGATGCCCTGGTAAAGGTCGCTGGAGTCCGCTGGATGCAGGTGGCGCAGGACCGGTCATTGTGGCACTCTTTGGCGGAGGCCTATGTCCAGTATGATGAGTTGGAAATTTTGTATTGTCATCACGAGTTTCGTCATGTTGCTCATATTTGGAGCCCAATTGGAGAAGTATGTATAGAGTACCGCAGTCTTCATAACGCGGGTCCTCTATAACAACATGTTCAGGGACTGCCTAGGTTCTGTAGCGCGTCAGGCATGTTTCCCGACGCCCGCGTAGATAGTTTCCAAGCCATAATGCGCAAAAAAGTCGTGTCAATCCGAAGCAGAATCCAGGGCAGTCCCAACACCATACCAAAAATATTGGCCGACAGATACGACAGTCCTTTGCAAAGGTACTGGGTGTCGGCAATAATACACCCTCACTGTAAGCAGGTTTATTGTATCAACTAAACATTGTTTTTTGCTTAATTGATACAATGAACTTGCTCCCACCTGTGTATTATAATTAAATTTAAATGATAACTAACCTAGGATAAGTATATATTAACATTATTAACACCACTGTGGACCTCAGTTGTCTTAAATAAATGAATAATAAGAATAACGCCACTACGTGCTCTGTAGGAATGTGATGTTCCGGTCCTGGTCACGTAACTTTTATTCCTGTCCTTTTGGCTTGCCCTCCGCAGATAATCGTTACCTTTTTACAGTAACTCTTATTAATCAAAAGAAATTACAGAAATAAATTCAAAATGTTACCTTTATTTTTCCATTTGTAACAATTTTACAACTGTAATTTTTATTAAGAAAATATGATGTTTTGTAATCTGTATTTCAAAACGATGTACAATGATAACTTTGTTTTCTTACCTTTTTAAGGTTCCGTACCTCCATGGGAAAAAACGGAACCCTTATAGGATCACTTTGTTGTCCGTCTGTCTGTCTGTCTGTCTATCTGTCTGTCTGTCTGTCAACACCCTTTATCTCGGGAACGCGTGAAGGCATCGAGTTGAAATTAAAACCAACTCAGGTCTACAGTCCCTTGAAGCTGTGAGCTGAAAAATCAAACTTCTAAGTTAACGTGAAAAGATACGGCCGTTTATGCCGCAATTTCGATACTTTCAAGGAAATCTAAATGTATAGGGTACTTTAGTTGACCTAGAACTATGAAAAACTATGTTTTTGAAATAATGATCTGCCTTGTTTACACCGATCTTCGCAAGATTCCGCTCACGGACGAAGAGAACTACCCGTACTAGGGTAGTTATAAAGTCAGTATCTCAATTATCCGTGTAGCAGCACACTAGTTTACAACTTGTATCTATCAGGCTTAGTGTCGAGATACTTACACCAAGTGCCAACTAAGTGAGCAAATCCTTTATCTACTGTTTCTGGAGGGTTATCATAGTTTTGTAAAACTGCGTATTTTAACAAAAAACTCTATCATCGTCATCATATCAGCCGAAAGATGTCCACTGTTGGACATAGGCCTCCCCCAAAGAGTGCCACAATGACCGGTCCTGCGCCACCCGCATCCAGCGGACTCTAGCGACCTCTATAAATGTCACTTATTTTTATTACCTACTTTGTTTTCAACAGTGGCATCTGATGATATTGTTATTAATTTCTTTCATAATATTACATACCGAATAGCCTAGTGGTTAGAGAACCTGACTATGAAGCTTGAGGTCCCGGGTTCGATCCCCGGTCGGGGCAGATATTTGTATGATGAATACGAATGTTTGTTCTCGAGTCTTGGATGTTTAATATCTATTTAAGTATCTATTTATCTATATAAGTATGTTTATCCGTTGTCTAGAGCCCATAGTACAGTATTTGCCTAGTTTGGGACTAGAGCAATAGGTGTGAATTGTCCCACTATATTTATTTATATATTGCGTTATGAACTACATTAATATCAATTTATAAGAATTAATACTTAATTCTTAAATACCAAGTTAAGAATTTTAAAATACTACGCATGAAATCCTCAGCTTTTACCGCTTCATGAATTCATTCATGCATGAATCTGGTAAAGACCAGATCGGTCTTTAAATACGATGAAGTACCATAACAAAATCTCAAAAATCCCACTTTCAGTCTTTTAATTCTGGCTTTCTGCAACTTTCACGAGATCAGTCTGTCTTGACTTAAAGGCCATTTATTACATTCGACTTTCATTACATTGCGCGGGGCGGCGGGCTACCGAATAACGACGAATTCAATCAAACCCTACAATGTAGTAAAACTCGCATGCGAGTTGCTGCACAATGTAAATGGCCCTTTGCTCTACGTATTTGACCGCCTTAAAAGCTAACAATTTTTTTTTATATCACAACGTTGATAAATAAGCACACCTACACCTGCCTGAATTGTACAATACAATACAATACAAAAACTCTTTATTGCACACCTCACACAAACAAAGCAGTTACAGGGAGAAACAATACAATAACATGTAGGTAGAGGTAGACAAC
Source organism: Epinotia nisella (assembly GCA_932294315.1). Classification (NCBI taxonomy): domain Eukaryota; kingdom Metazoa; phylum Arthropoda; class Insecta; order Lepidoptera; family Tortricidae; genus Epinotia; species Epinotia nisella. The sequence continues at coordinate 24,469,262 of OW028676.1, forward strand.
AGGCGGTCTTATCGCTGAAGAGCGATCTCTTCAAGACAACCTTTGGGTATCGGAGAAAAATATAAAACTAGATTATGCAGTAGGTGGTGCAGAGATTATTATTAATCAATAATCAAGAAATTATAAAAATAAACGTACATAAATACCTCTATATATAAACATACATACACATTCATACATATATACAAATAACACAAACACAAATATAATGATACATAAACAGTCCCCTCCGAATTGCTAAACTTAAGTGGCAGTGGGCGGGGCACATTGCACGTAGAACCGATGGCCGTTGGGGCGGAAAGGTTCTCGAGTGGCGACCACGTACCGGAAGGCGCGGCGTGGGTAGGCCCCCCACAAGGTGGACTGATGACCTGATAAAGGTCGCGGGAGTCCGTTGGATGCGGGTGGCGCAGGACCGGTCAATTTGGAACTCTCTGGGGGAGGCCTATGTCCAGCAGTGGACGTCTTTCGGCTGATATGATGATATGATGATAAACAGTCAGCCAAAAAATACAATCAGGGTTAGGAGAGAGAAAAATAATGTTATTTAAGAAGGGATTTGAGGTTGCCGATAGATTTTGCTTATCTGATGTCAAGAGGGAGAGAGTTCCACAGTCGGATAGAATTAATAGTGAACGAACTATTGTAAAATGGTAGATGACGAAGGCACAGTTAATAGCAAATTGTTAGAACATCTAACAGAATTTAAAAAACTAAAACGTTCTTTGAGAAAGCGGGGTGTTGCAGGGTTAAAAAGGATATTATACAGAAGCGAAATAATGTAAGAGTTACGGCGATAACGGATAGGGAGCCACTTGAGTTTAGAACGGAAAACGTTGCTTTAAAACTAAATTTGCATGACTTTCCAGAAAACAGTGGACGCCTAAAACGCAATTCACCGCTAGATTATTTACTTAATCCAGTCTAGGTTAGGCCGAGAACAATGGGGCTGCGTCGCGACAATTAGGAGCGATCCCGCATCCGCCGTTATCCGCGCGGCGTCGCTATTGTACCGCGGCGAGACAATACCGGTGTGGCTGGCTTCGCTATGCGTACCGAGCGGGAACGCTGAAATATCTGCATACTTTAACCCCATTATTCATTAACATTCCATAGCGCCAATCACGACACATACGGGCGCTTTTCGCTACATATGGACATTAACCAATCAGCGCCAATCAAGATACACACGCATCGGAGCGCTAAAGAGTAAAGTTGCTTGTATAACTTTGTAGAATTTAGTGGACGCATATTGTGGCCTACTTACTCTTATATTACACTTACACACAAATTACAATACATAATTACAATCTCAATACATAACATTTATATACACAATTTATATTTACTATACATAATATTTACATATAAATAATATTTACACATACATAATATTTATATACACAACGTATATTTACATACACACATATTTATAATACTTCAAGTAACAGCGTTACAAACATAATGCCTACCTATTGGTTGAGTGTCGATATATCGATAAACCTATCGATACGTAAGTTTATCGACCTGGGTCCGCACCGGCCGGGCGGATCGCTGCGCCCGCGCGCGGTGGACAGGACAGACAGCGGTCAAACCAGTCTCCGCCTATATGCGACACCGACCGCACGCTTGATGCTCTCGCTACCGGCTTACGCGGCTTGCATTGTTTACCTTAATTACTGCTTGTTTTTCTACTTCCGTGCTTTCCTATGAACTGTACTTCTGCCTATGAACTAATTCTGTGCTTGTGCTTGTGTCTCTCGCTCTTCTGTGCCTTCTATTTTGGATTATGTGTGTCTACTGGGACAATACAACGATAAAACTGTAAGTGCAGTGTTTTATTGAAATCAACACCCGTAGGACAATACCACATACGCTATACTGGTGACCCCTTGAGAAACACAATGTCAAACGAGCGAAAATCCGAAGCCGACAAGCAACCAGTTCCAGGCGCTAGTGATGGGAATGTGTCGATAGAACCGGTCGATGTTTTTAAGGTCGGCATGCGAGTACCACCCTTCTGGCCTGAGGAGCCAGACATATGGTTCGCGCAAGTCGAAGGTCAATTTACCATATCCGGAATCACCAGCGACACAACCAAATTCAACTACGTGATTGGCCATCTAGACAACCATCACTCTAGAGCAGTAAAGGATGTGATCATCAATCCGCCCGCAACCAATAAATACTACAAGCTGAAGAGCGAACTCATAAAGAGGCTTAGCGACTCTAAGGAGAAGCGCATTCAACAGCTGATGATGCATGAGGAGCTCGGAGACCGGAAACCATCGCAGTTCCTCCGACACCTCCAGGGTCTCGCAGGTGCCAGCGTCACGGACGAATTTATGAAGACGATGTGGATAAATCGCCTGCCCCACGGAATCCAGACAGTTCTCGCTGGTCAGCCAGTAACTGCAGACCTGGAAGCTCTGGCAGACTTAGCAGACAGGGCTAACGACCTCGCATCATCCTCGCCGAGAGTAGCAGCAGTGAACAATGCAGTTCCCAGCTCCCTCATCACTGACCTCACACGAGAAGTGGCAGAGCTTCGTCGGGAATTCCAGAAGCTGAAGGCGTCTGGAAGGAACTCCAGATCCCGCACTCCAACGGCGCATGGGTCACGGAGCAGGCGCAATGCCTCCAGGCAGCGTTCGCAGTCCAACTACAGGAAGTACCCCTTGTGCTGGTACCACAGCAAGTTCGGCGCGGAAGCCACCAAGTGCACCCGCCCTTGTGACTACACGGCGGAAAACCCAAGGGGCGGTCGGTAATGGCGGCGGACGATTGCCCCACATCTTCAACTGGCCGCCTGTTCGTGACCGACCGGTCTTCGAAGATGCAGTTTTTGGTAGACACCGGTAGCGACCTCTGTGTCTTCCCGCGGTCGGCACTTCACGAACGTCGTTCGAAGACAGACTACAATTTGTGTGCAGCCAACGGCACTAATATCGCTACATACGGCTATGTAACTTTAGATTTAGATTTTACTTTACGTAGAACCTTTACATGGCGTTTTGTAGTGGCTGACGTGACAAAGCCAATCATAGGCGTAGATTTTTTAAATTTTTACAACCTGGTTGTGGACTGTCGCAATAAACGTTTAATCGATAACCTTACTTCCATTGCAGCTGTTGCTACGTCAGCCAATTGCCCAGATGTTTCGTCGGTGAAGGTGTTGACTGGTGAGACACGGTATCATGGGATCCTCAAGGACTTCCCCGAGATCACTCGACCGGCAGGTAGACACCACACTACACCACACAACACGGTTCACCATTTACGAACGACACCAGGCCCCCCAGTCTTCTCTCCTCCCCGTCGTTTGGCACCAGATAAACTTAAGATCGCCCAAAAAGAGTTCCAGTCTATGCTGTCCTGTGGAACAGCTAGACCTTCAGAGAGCTCCTGGGCATCTCCGCTTCATCTGGCGCCAAAGAAGAACAATGGATGGCGTCCCTGCGGCGACTATCGCAAGCTGAATGCCCGAACAGTGCCTGACAGGTATCCGATCAAGCATATCCATGACTGCACCCATAATGTTGTAGGTTGTAGCATTTTCAGCACCTTGGATTTGGAGAAAGCTTATAATCAGATACCTGTCAGCCCAGAGGACATTCCGAAGACCGCGATCACGACCCCCTTCGGCTTATATGAATTCCCTTATATGAGCTTCGGTCTTCGGAATGCTGGCCAGACCTTTCAGCGGTTTGTAGATGAGATAACCAGAGGGCTCGATTTTGTCTACACATACCTCGATGACTTCCTGATTTACTCCCATAGCGAAGCAGAGCACGAGGAACACTTGCGGAAGGTCTTCCAAAGGCTGAAAGACTACGGCATGATGATCAACACAGCCAAGTGTGTCTTCGGCGAGAAGGAGGTAACTTTTTTAGGATACCAGATCTCGCAGAAGGGTTGCAGACCCCTGGACTCAAAGGTACAGGCTGTAAAAGATTTCCCACCCCCCACCAACGTGCGGCAGCTAAGAGGTTTTATGGGTATGCTTAACTTTTATAGGAGATTTCTTCCTCGAGCAGCCCAAATTCAAGCCCCTCTCCACGCTTTGTTAATGGGATCGGCGAAAGGCAAGCAACCCATCACCCTGTCGGAAAACGCATTAGCAGCATTTGAAGCCTGCAAGGAGAGCTTAGCCAATGCTGCTCTGCTGGCTCACCCTGACTGCTCAGCTAAACTCGCTGTGGTGACCGATGCTTCCGATATAGCGCTTGGAGCGGTTCTCCAGCAGTTCAAGGACGCCGCGTGGGAACCACTAGCGTTCTTCTCCAGGAAGCTCAACCCCTCGCAGACTAAGTATTCGCCCTACGACAGGGAGCTGCTTGCAATTTACGAGGCCATTAAATACTTTCGGCATATGCTCGAGGCCAGGCATTTCGTTGTCTATACTGACCATAAACCCATCAGTTTCGCTTTTCACGAACGAAAAAGTAACTGTTCACCTAGGCAGTATAGACACCTAGACTATATCTCCCAGTTCACGACGGACATCCGGCATATATCCGGAAAGGATAACGTTGTTGCCGACACGTTGTCGCGTATCGAAGAACTGGGAGCGCCCGTAAGCCTCGAAGCATTAGCCGAAGGTCAATCGTCCGACACCGAATTGCAAGCGCTCATAAGCGAAGGTTCGTCCCTGCAGCTGCGGAAACTGAACGTGCCTGGTAGCCTGTTGTCATTGTACTGCGACGTCAGTACACCAACCTCCAGACCATATGTCGCGAAGCCCTACCGCAGACAGGTATTTGAAAGCCTACACTCTCTAAGTCATCCTGGCTCCCACGCCTCGGCAAAGCTAGTCGCCGAGAGGTTCGTTTGGCCTGGGGTGCAGAAGGACTGTAGGGAGTGGACGCGCGCATGCTTGCAATGCCAGCGGGCTAAAGTTAATCGGCACGTAACTGCCCCCCTTGGCACCTTCAGTTTACCGCGCGCTCGTTTTAAGCAGGTCCACATTGATCTGGTGGGACCCCTCCCCCTTTCGCGTGGCTATCGGTACTGCCTTACAGCCGTGGACAGGTTCACTAGGTGGCCGGAGGCTGTACCGATACATGACATCACCGCTGAAACCGTTGCCAAGGCCCTGCTGTCGACCTGGATAGCTCGATTCGGCTGCCCAACAGACATTGTAACTGACCGCGGCAGTCAATTTGAGTCAGCGTTGTTCCAGTGTCTGTCTAGAATAGCCGGATTCGAGCACAAACGGACGACAGCCTATCATGCTGCCTGTAACGGTCTTGTAGAGAGGTTTCATCGCCAACTGAAAGCGGCGATTGTATGTCACGCGAATGAGGGATGGACAGAGTCGTTGCCTTGGGTATTACTTGGGGTAAGAACGGCTTTCAAAGAGGACTTACAGTCATCATCGGCAGAACTGGTCTACGGAGAACCATTGAGGCTTCCCGGCGAGTTCTTCGACTCACCAACGGGCGGTACCACGGACATGTCCGAATTTACTGCCCGCCTCAGGAACTTCGCTGAAAAATTAAAACCAGTACCAGCTGCCCGACACTGTAATCCTAAGGTCTTTATTTACAAAGAACTGAAGACTTGCGATTACGTATTCCTCCGTGAAGGCGCATCGCGAGGTTCACTCCAAGCGGCATACACCGGACCCCATAAGGTTCTTTCGCGTGGGGACAAGGTATTTAGAATCCTCCTGAAAAATAAGGAAAAAACAGTATCCATAGATAGGCTTAAACCAGCCTTCATACTGTCTGCCGACTGTGAAAAAGAAGATCTTGGTCCCGTTACCCCCACTCCTGCAACCCATCAATATACTACCCGATCTGGTCGTCAGGTGAGGTTTCCAGACTACTATCGCCCTTGACGGTCTCTGGAGGGGAGTGGTGTGGCCTACTTACTCTTATATTACACTTACACACAAATTACAATACATAATTACAATCTCAATACATAACATTTATATACACAATTTATATTTACTATACATAATATTTACATATAAATAATATTTACACATACATAATATTTATATACACAACGTATATTTACATACACACATATTTATAATACTTCAAGTAACAGCGTTACAAACATAATGCCTACCTATTGGTTGAGTGTCGATATATCGATAAACCTATCGATACGTAAGTTTATCGACCTGGGTCCGCACCGGCCGGGCGGATCGCTGCGCCCGCGCGCGGTGGACAGGACAGACAGCGGTCAAACCAGTCTCCGCCTATATGCGACACCGACCGCACGCTTGATGCTCTCGCTACCGGCTTACGCGGCTTGCATTGTTTACCTTAATTACTGCTTGTTTTTCTACTTCCGTGCTTTCCTATGAACTGTACTTCTGCCTATGAACTAATTCTGTGCTTGTGCTTGTGTCTCTCGCTCTTCTGTGCCTTCTATTTTGGATTATGTGTGTCTACTGGGACAATACAACGATAAAACTGTAAGTGCAGTGTTTTATTGAAATCAACACCCGTAGGACAATACCACATACGCTATACGTATCTCCCTGCTAGATTACACACTTAATCCAGTCTAGGTTAGGCCGAGAACAATGGGGCTGCGTCGCGACAATTAGGAGCGATCCCGCATCCGCCGTTATCCGCGCGGCGTCGCTATTGTACCGCGGCGAGACAATACCGGTGTGCTGGCTTCGCTATGCGAACCGAGCGGGAACGCTGAAATATCTGCATACTTTAACCCCATTATTCATTAGCATTCCATATAACGCCAATCACGACACATGCTTCAGAGCGCTACGGGCGCTTTTCGCTACATATGTACATTAACCAATCAGCGCCAATCAAGATACACACGCATCAGAGCGCTAAAGAGTAAAGTTGCTTATAAAACTATGAATAACTTTGTAGAGTTTAGTGGACGCATATTACGTATCTCCCTGCTAGATTATACACTTAATCCAGTCTAGGTTAGGCCGAGAACAATGGGGCTGGGTTGTGACAATTAGGAGCGATCCCGCATCCGCCGTTATCCGCGCGGCGTCGCTATTGTACCGCGGCGAGACAATACCGGTGTGGCTGGCTTCGCTATGCGAACCGAGCGGGAACGCTGAAATATCTCCATACTTTAACCCCCAATATTCATAACTTAACAAACTGTTAGCTAAAATTCGTGTCCCCTTCTCATAAACAAATGTCAAAGTCACTTATTTTGTTTCATTTAGATAGACAAACTATATTTAACCCTTTATAGGGCACACTCTAAATTTCATAGCAAAAATGACCACCTGTTCATTTTTTACGGTGCAGAATAGCAAGAGACTTGAATTATGAATTAATTTTAACTTTGCCCGTTAAAGGGATAAGACAGATGCACATGCACATCGATGGATCGTATTTTCGGCTTATTTGTCCAAAGATATTATTCTGAAAGTAACTCTACCAACTTTTGAAAATGGTATTGTAATATCCCATTAGTTTAGGTTTGTTTTATGACAACATTACATAACTTTGGAACTTACATCTTACTTACTTCTCTCTATTCCTACTCTTTAGTTATTTGTTATTAGTATAGATGACCTCTTTATTGTCGGTGCATCGCGAAATAAATAGAAAGTGACAATATACAATTGCCTTTAGTGGGAATAGGTATATGATTGTTTAAAAAAAATTAACTAACAATATAGGTATATTGTTTTTTCTTGTAATAATTATTATTTTGTTGTAAATTGTGATATGGGTAAATAACCTGAAATAAAGATCATTATTATTATTACCATTGTTACGATTTATTTATTTATTTATTTATCAGCTTACTTAAACTAAACATTTTTTGCATGATATCTTAGGTAAGTAAAGGTAAACATATTAAGAAACTAATCATATGTTGTTTTACGATACAAGTGTAGGTATTACATTAAGTTAAAGTAAGCCACCTTCCGTACTAGTTAAAACTGTATTACGGCAAGGTACGATATTCGTAAACAGACGCTTTGATCGCCCGAGTGCGATCGTTCCCACCAATTCATAACATAACAAGTTATGCGGGTTCGATTCGAACAATGGAGGTCCATTTGAAGTGGCTACGGGGGGGATATTCGGTCGAGTCATCCAGCACCTTTCCAAAAGGCGTACAGCACACAATTTCCAAAGTAACATACGCCCTTCTGCAATTAGGCATTGACGGATGGACGATGGCTTCGTGTCAAATACAATGGGCACTTTACAAGCACTTCAGAAATGACATACCTATTTAAAAAAATATATGTGTATACTTTTTGTGGGGGGTCTACCCACGCCGCGCCTTCCGGTACGTGGTCGCCACTCGAGAACCTTTCCGCCCCAACGGCCATCGGTTCTACGTGCAATGTGCCCCGCCCACTGCCACTTAAGTTTAGCAATTCGGAGGGCTATATCGGTTACCTTGGTTCTGCTGCGGATAGCCTCATTTCTGATGCGATCACGCAGAGAAACTCCTAACATAGCCCTCTCCATTGCCCTTTGGGTGACAAGGTGGACTGATGACCTGGTAAAGGTCGCGGGAGTCCGCTGGATGCGGGTGGCGCAGGACCGGTCAATTTGGAACTCTCTGGGGGAGGCCTATGTCCAGCAGTGGACGTTTTTCGGCTGATATGATGATGATGATGATGATAATTGTTGAACCTGCCCTGCTAGCATAACTTGACTCTCTACTCTACTCGCGCGCGTGATAGACCATCTGTCACTTTTTGACAGCATTAATCAGAAAGTGACGGACAGTTTATCTCGCGCGCGAGTAGAGTCGAGAGTCAAGTTATGCTAGCAGGGCTGGTCACAAAACTTCACAAGAATCGGTTGAGAAATGCGACCTGTACAGGAGAACAGCCGGACAGCGGGACAGCAAGATATCTGGACATACGAAAGAATTTTGGCCCAAGCTGAAACGGGGGACTTCGTTCACTTCGCTCACTTCTTCAATGAATGCTAAATCGCCCGAATCATTCGCCGTCACGTTACGGTAGTAGGGCTACGCCGTAGTCTATAGTAATATAACCCAGGCATTCGAGGTCAAGCAACGCTACGTATGCTACGCTGTAGCACATCTATCCGGTGCCTACGCCGTAGTCGCTTTCCGCTACATGCGCGGAAAACCACGGAATCAGCTACAAGCGTAGCGGCACGTAGCGATTCTTGGCACTAGTTAACACATTCAGTGCCCAGAATCGCTACGCGCTACGCTCGTAGCCGATCCCGTGGTTTTCCTCGTATGTAGCAGAAAGCGACTACGGCGTAGGGACGCATACGTGTCGTCACGGGCCGGGAATGGGTTAACACATTTACTGCTAAGAATCGCGTGGTTTTCCTCGTATGTAGCGGAAAGCGACTACGTCGTAGGCACGCGCTAGTCGAGTTACCGGCAGTGAATTTGTTAATTTTCCGGTTTGTAGCTCGTAGAGATTACTCATAAATTTTTAGATGTTATTTTAGGGTAAGATAATTATTTACTTACGTGGTGAAAGTTTGTTTATCTTGTTCTACCTACTTTCCCCTCAATTGATCAAAGGCTAGCTAGAAGAGATACATTAAAGGGATAAGTTTGCATTAGTACTCTAATCTTATACGGCATGTGTAATTATGTTATTTTGTATCGTAAACTGCTTGCATACATACATACAAAATTAGATATATAAAATGGTCTCCAGTATCAAAATTAATGTTGTCATACTAATTCCTAAACATAAGCCATCAACTTATTTAACTACATATACATGCCATTAGTAAACATTGCTGACTTCGTATCGACTTAAGCTTAGTTTACTTCAAAAAGGTCACAAAAACCTGATAAACAGTATGTATTATACGACATTTCTATCTTCAATCGGGTCTATTCATTACTCTAGGTTACTTTCGCTTTGGAAATGTCGTATTTGCTGTATAAACAGTATGAACGATACGACGTTTCTGTCTTCGATTGGTCTTGGTTGCTTTTATTATTTTCATTGGCATAAAACCGGGTGTACCGCAAGAGCCTTTTTACGAGGCTTGTATCCAGTGCCCTTTTTGTGTTACTTTGGCTTGCTAAAGTAGCTACTTAAACTGAGTCGTAAAGGTTTTAATTGATTCACTTACCCCCGGTATATAAAGATTACTCCAGGCAAAATACGGTTTCGAAAAACATTAATTTGTAATAGCGTTTTTTTTGCTTATTTCATTCTAAAACGTTATTCTAAGATGCTTTATTGAAGAATCCAACAAAGTTTCCACCTGGAAGTAATTATATAGATTTAAATTAAACATTCATTGTCTTTTTTATTAGGGTTCCGTAGCCAAAATGGCAAAAACGGAACCCTTATAGTTTCGTCATGTCCGTCTGTCCGTCTGTCCGTCTGTCCGTCTGTCCGTCTGTCCGTCTGTCCGTCTGTCCGTCTGTCCGTATGTCACAGGCATTTTACTCGAAAACTATAAGGTGTATTTGAATTAAATTTTGAGAATAGGTGTATTTTGTTAGCCGCTACATAGTTTTGAAATTAAAATGACAAAAAAAAATTTTTTTAGGGGTGTACTCCATACATAAAACAAAAAGTCAAAAATTTTTTTTTCATTGTGACCCCCCGTGTGGCACATCAATCGATAGGCCTTTCAAAATAAATATAAGATTTCTTTGCATTTTTTTTGATTAAGTGAATAGGGTCGGAGATAATCGCCCCGAAAGTCACTAAAATTCTGTCCCCCCCCTCTAATTTTCGAACAGTGTATTTTAAAAATATGGAAAAATTCATGGACATAGGGCTTATTAATTTCATTCACCGAAAATTGTTTTGAACAAGATCGGTTCAGAGGTTTTCGAGATATTGCTGAAAAACTGCCTTCCTCAAAGAAAAGGACGTAAGTGCCGTAAAATTTCTGTGACGATACGACCTTTTTAATAGGCACGGAACCCTTCGTTTTGCGTGGTCCGACACGCACTTGGCCGGTTTTTTATTGTAAAGCAAATGTAAATGAACCTCAATAAAGATAAAAAAAATATTAATATTCGTCCGGACTTTTTAGGAGCTAATTAAATAATGTTTTTTTTGATGTCTGATTTTTTGTTGGATTTTGCCTCTAGGTAACTATTTAATTGATAATATATCCGTTACATAAAAAAAATTAGCTATTATAAATTATTTCCAAATTTGACATTTTTTCCATACAAGTTGTCAGTTGATTGCCTGGACTAGATACCCTCTATCCTATTCCTAACTTATAACATTAGAAAAACCATGCGTTAATCGCCATGCGGTTTCACAGAAAATCATTTTGAAACGTAATTAGTATTGTTCTATTTAAAAAGCACTTAACCCATTCAAGACTCAACATATGAGTCATGTCTCTACGTGCGATTTCCGCTACAGTGTGGAAAAACGCTGCTACGCGAAATCGATATATCTAGGTCTCATGTCTGGGAAAAAAAAAAGTATTATCACCCGAGCAGAGCTCGGTCACCCAGGGACTGTTATCTGGAATGAGGTATATTACGAATTTGTCCGTTAAAAGTCCATTGTTATCCTATACCAATAAATATTAGTATGTATATAAATATATATATATACCTACCTACCTATAGGTAGGTATTTATATATTTATATACATGCATGGTTAGCCAGGAGCCGTAGCATGGTTGGCCTTATCACGCGACAAGTGACAAGATAAGAGCATCGTCTTGTTCTATCGAACGGTGTCAGCCAGTGACGCACGCTCTATCCTATCACCTATCGCGTGACAAGGCCAACCATGCTACGGGGCCTGTCTAATGCAAAGTTGAAGACGTAACCTATGGTCGCTTACTAGGTATACTTGCTCTTAAGTGAAAAACTCATTCAAGACCGAAACACCGCTTCATACATACATACATTCACGCCTTTATTCCTAAAAAGGGTAGGCAGAGCACATGAAACTTGTGTTCCAGTGCCACTTTTAGCATAAATATGGGTATAAAAGATCGACAAAATGTGATATCGCAGTGATAGGTTGCTAGCCTATCGTCCACAATACACTCGAACCCTCCTGTTCCCTTACCACACTGCATCAGAAGCACACAAACCTCAACCGCTTCTCAAGGTGACCTGACGAAATATCTTGGCTTCTCTCAGATACTCCGCTTCGGCGTACGACCACGCCTACCACGGCTTCTTCTTCCTAGTCTCTATCCCATCTACTTCGGGTCAACTCTCCTACTATGTCGTCGGCAGGAAACGTCGCGGTTCCGTACCTCAAAAGGAAAAAAACGGAACCCTTATAGGATCACTCGTGCGTCTGTCTGTCCGTCTGTCACAGCCGATTTGCTCCGAAACTACTGGACCGATTGAGTTGAAATTTGGTACACATATGTAAATTGGTGACCCAAAGATGGCGTAAAGTAAATTAATAAATTCTGAACAAGGGGGCCACTTTTAGGGGGTAAACTGGAAAATTAAAAAAAAAAAGTTTCGCAAACTGTATTGTGTGATATATCAAATGAAAGGGGTTGTTGTAAGCATCTCAGATATTTTTTTAATAATTTTAGCGAAAACCGATTTGAAGTAATTTAGGAAAAAAGACGAAAATTGACCATTCCCCCCTATTATCTCCGAAACTACTAGGCTTAAAATTCAGAAAAAAATATGGAAAATATTTCCTTGCCTAAAGATTACAGAAAAACCTATGAGAAGTTTGAGTATTCAAGGTAACGGGAAAATTCTCAATATTTTACGGAACCCTTACCTCGCGAGTCGAACTCGCAGTTGTCCGGTTTTTTCATGTCTCTACCTACTACAGAGCGGCCTAAATATCCCCATGCATTTATAACCAAGTGTAAGCGAGAAATTGCTCCATTTGCCGCTCCGAAGCGCCGCTGCATCGCAAATTGATTCACCTCTAGCCCCAGACCGCAGCACTTTGCGGGAATTCGGGACTCGGTTAAAGCAAGCTTAAGGGACGTATCGTCGTGCTAGCGCTGTATAACAAGGAGGTATGTTTTTATTAGTCGCTTCGCTTGCTCTCGTGCGCCGAGCTTACGAGCTAAATCTAGTGCGTGAAATATGTTGCTAGCTTCCGCCCGCGACTTCGTCTGCGTGGACCCGGGATAAAAAGTATTCTACATTTTAATTTAGGCTATAAACTATCATCGTGCAAAATTTCATCCAAATCGGTTGAGCCGTTTAAGCGTGATTGAGTAACAAACATCCAAACATCTAAACATCCAATTAGGATTAGTAGGATAGGATTAGTAGGATAGAATTAGTAGATAAGATTAGTAGGATAGGATTAGTAGGATAGGATTAGTAGGATACTATTAGTAGGATAGGATTAGTAGGATAGGATTCAAATGCGAAACAGAAGCAATAGCGATGAACCGAGTAGATGCCAAGATGTTTTATGTACGGGCGGGTGTCTAAAAATTGCCAATAAAAGCTTGCTTCAAAAGTGTTTTTTTTTTGTTTGAAATTTACTGACCATTTCATTTTCAACAGCCCGATCTGTCCACGTATTGCAAAAAATGCAAGCAAAGCCGCGGGTTGTTTAGGATTGCCAATTTTGATAAGACACCAACAATTGAAAATAAAAGCAAGATTAAAACGGTCCCAGTAGGCTCGAAGAACTTCTGACAAGTTTGCTCAATAAATTACTTTTTCTAGAAAGAATGTTTAGATCTGCGAAAACACAAAGCAAATTAACTCAAAGTTTTACAAGGGGGAAATTTATTGAAAATTGAGAAGGTAATTTGATTCTTTGTCGATATTGTTTCTTTTGTTTTGTGTTTATTTTTCCGGTACTGACAAATTAAAGCCGTGATCAAAATTGTAATATCCGTTAGGGTAGGTTTGTATTTCCGTTTATTATTTTGTCGAGTGGCTGTCAACGGCAGCCGTGGGTTCGAATCCCAGCACGTACCAAAGAGTTTTTCGGCACTTATGTACAACTAGTAAGTATTGGAAGATTCTTCTCGATTATCATCATCATCATATCAGCCGAAAGACGTCCACTGCTGGACATAGATCTCTCCCAAAGGCCACAATGACGGGTCCTGCGCCACCCGCATCCAGCGGACTCCCGCGACCTATCGGGTCATCAGTCCACCTTGTGGGGGGTCTATTACCCACGCTGCGCCTTCCGGTACGTGGTCGCCACTTGAGAACCTTTCCACCCCAACGGCCATTGGTTCTACATGAAATGTGCCCCGCGCACTGCCACTTAAGTTTATTGATTCGGAGAGTTAATATCGTTTACCTTGGTTCTGCTGCGGATAGTCTCATTTCTGATGCGATCGCGAAGAGAAACATAGCCCTGTCCACTGCCCTTTGGGTGACTTTGAGATTTCATATGAAGCCCATAGTAAGCGACCACGTTTCGGTGTCATACGTCATCACTGGTCAAAGACTCTCGTCTTGCGACACTGCGGAATTTTGGACGAAAAGATGTGCCGTAGCCTCCCGCGGACGCTGCCCAGCCGAGTATCCTTGCCAATATAGGTAACAGGGAAACCTGCAAACCACATTTCCAAAAGTATAAAATCCTAACGCTATCTTGTACTTATATCTTGGAAATATGCAAATTCACACGAAAAAAACCCGACTTATTTAACCAAAGGAAAGACATACCCACGAAACATATGCTGCGATATAGAAATAAACTTCTTCTACCAGCCTCAAGACTAAAAATCTATTCTAACAGCACTTACGTTATGGCCATAAAAGTATATAACAAACTACCTAGTGTAATAAAAAATGAAGAATCGTATGAAAAATTTATAAAAAAAGTTAAATGCCTCCTAGTTTCCAAATGCTACTATAATGTTAATGAATACATGAATGAAAAATTTGAATAATTTTAAGTGACATAATTATGTAGTTACCTAGCAATAATTCCCGACATTACAGTAAAAAGCGGATAGACATAAATTTTCTATTTCTATTTTTATACTAAAATTGTGTTGTATAATTAAGGTTTTGACATTACTTTCATATTTTTAGTTATTCATTCCTGACATCGCATTGAATAAGCTGTTAACAGAAATCTTAAAACTTGACTTAACATATACTTATGAGGAAATTTTTAGTTTATAGTTCTTGTCATAGAATTAATCATTGTACCTACATAAATTCCACTATTGCATGTAAGTTGATTGGTCAGATGATAATAATATAATATAATGTAATTAATAATTTTGTTTAGGTTGGCGATTTAATTCCAAGAAGGTTGTAAGATTTCTTCCCTTCTTGAAATCAATATGCTACACCCTTGCCTAGCTAGTAAGAAAATTGCAATGCCCTAACGGGGTATCATGTACCTACTAACCACAAGATTACTAACATACCAATGTAATGAACATGATCGCAATAAATATATGAATATGAATATGAATATGAGTTGGATTCGACAATTGACCTCTTTCTCAAAGTTGGACCTACGTAACTGGACAGTCTGTCCTAGGTATATATAATCGTCTACAACTTCGAGCGTAAAGTGTCCGATTGAATAAGGTCTTGTTTTCCCTTTGTTTTGGAAGATCAGATGCAGTCGCTTTCGAAAACTAGTACCTATGCCAAATCTTGGGATTAGATGCCAAAGCGGACTCTGGGCTCCTTTAGGGCACAACCGGGAATAACTCTAGGAGGATGATGTTATATAAACTATCGTTAAGCCAACCTCACTATAATTTGTTGAGCCGTTTTGGCGTCATCGAGGAACAAACAAACTTTCACAATGATAAAACCGCAAATAAATTCTCTTCAAAGCTGGAAATTTCACCGCATATTTATTCCAGTAGACATCCACACCAAAAACATATTTATCTTGCGAGTTTACTCTGAAAATAATTTGTGGACGAAACAAAGGGTTGGCAATATTTTCGTCACACTGTATGCGTGCGAACGCCACCGCATTAAAGAGGAAATGTTTTGTTTCAATAAATCACTCTGGTGAAAGTGGGTTTGACGAAACGTTACTCATTTTTGACCCCCTACGCAAACAGAGGGGTGTTACAAGATTGACGTGTCTGTCTATGGCATCGTAGCACCTGAACGAATGGACCGATTTTAATGCAGTTTTTTTTTCCAAAAGTTGGTGTAATCAAGATGGTTCGTAGCAACGTTTCTACAAAATCGGTATAGCAGTTTTTGAGATATTGAACTTTGAAATGAAAAACTCGGGGGTTTTTCAACTTTTCTAATTTGCACAGTAAATTTATCATAGGATAGGTTAAAACCATCAGAAAAATTTAAAGAAACGGATAAATATCAGGAAAAATATAAGTAAGATTTGAAACATTCATAAGTCAATAAATTAGGAAATAATCTACGTATTACAAAGAACACAGGCGGAGGCGGGAACAAAAGCTGTGCGATGAAAGTAAGCCTATGTCCGCCCCAAATGTCAACTTTAAATACATAGTATATTTTTTGAAATCAGCCCAGTAGTTCCGGAGACTCCCTGCACACAAACTTACCAACTTCATAGGCAAACAAATTCAAGTAATCTCCCTCTTGCATGTTATTGTAGACCGTTAGAAAATGTATTTGTTTTGTTTGTGTTACAATTTTTAAATACAGAGGGGCCTCGCTTAAGGTTTTTACTTATGCCATGAATATTTGTTTATGAGTATTGGATGTTTCCTATTTATGTATTTAAATATTTATATATATTAAATAATTATATCGTTGTCTAGTACCTACAATACAAGCCTTAGGATCGATGCACACGGCGTTTTTTAAACGCGCCGTCGATGCGCGTTTGTGTCGATTTACACGCGATTCGTAACAAACGCGCTTCGACGATGCGTCTAAAAAATGCGGTGTGCATATGCTCTTATTTAGTTCGATTCGTGCCCTAATATTTATTTAACGGTGAAAAATAAATACAGTATAGTTTTTTCACACCACACTTAGCATTTTAGCAGTGTTGGTCGATTTTCAACAAGTGACACATAAATTGTTAAAGAGTCTTCGAAACTTTATGAGGAAAACGATAAGGAAAACACTGGTGTTTCTGTTACATTGTTTTTCGAATGAAATGTTATTTTTCCTTTTAATACCTGGGTCGTTCTTCTTTTCGACCGACAATAGCCTGTCCTTCGTCTTATTACGGCATCTCATTTGAGTAATGATGTTTACGGTTTTATAATGTTTGAATGAACGTCCATATTATTTTATGAATTAGTGATATTTAATATTTCACTTTCTCTAACTAGCATTTTTTTAAATGTTTGTTTTTTTCGTAGAATGCCGTGACAGAGTGGTAAACCAAAATGTTGTCCCCACTGAAATAGTCCACTTTGTCACATGTTTTTTTTTAGAAACCAACCGTAAATAAATATTTATATTGGCCAGAAAGTAAACTTTAATTAGTTCTAATGAAGAAACCTATGCATTTTTTTTTGAAATCGCACTTCAAAACCACAATTTTCGATAGTTCAAAAACCAAAAAAACAGAAAAACCTCGATTCATTGTCGGTAAAAAAGAAGAACGACCCACCTACATCTGCTATGGCCCAAATTCAGGGTGTAACATTTTGTTTATAACGTAGTCAAAAGCGTTTTAGCTATAGTTCTTACTTTTATATATAGTGGTTAGCCTAGAGAATAGTGATTCTATATAGTGGTGAAAGATATTCTGTAACCGGGTGATTACTTCCGGAGATTAACCTCTACATACAAACTTACTAATTCACAACCTCACAGACTTTTCTTTACTATAATATTTCATTGTACAGTCAAGAGCAAAAGTAAGTTATCACTTTTGTACCTTATTCCATTGCGATAAGGTGAAAAAATGATAACCTACTTTTGCTGTTGACTATACCTGTTAGTATAGATTAATTACGAATAATTGAAATATTTTAATAGCAAAGATACCATCCTATCAATGAATTAGTGTTAACATAATTGAGATGTTAATTCAAGATAACACAGGTTGATGAACTTGTATTCTAATTATCGTTTCTATTTCAGGTACTGTTCACTTGAAAACCTTTTAACGCCAGAGCGTCATACATCTGTCAGTGACACCGTAAGTAACGTTGATCGTGTTTGCGTAACAGGTATCATCAACTAAGGAAATAAACAAGAAATCCATTAGGAGAGTGCCAATCTAGTTCCAAGGAAAAGGCATTGTTCGGTAGCTGGAACCCGACAACTGAGTTGGCAGACTGCCAATAGGTTTCCGTTCGCAACTATCTTATAAAGTCTTACCATCGATGGCTCCGACAAACTCGATGACGAATATTTCTTGTCTGGCCCGTTATGTATAGAAAATTTAACTAACCCATCGCTTAACTTAACTTTAACCTAGTGAGTGTAATTATCTCAAATGTAAATTGCAAGCCATTTCAAACTTGAAGTGTTTTACGTCATACTTAGACTCCGTAAAGGACTAAAGGAGTTGGAATGAATGTGGGTTTTAAGCAAATCATTCCATATACAACATTTTTTGTAGGTAGCAAATATTGTCTAACCGGTCGTCAAATTGTCGGTGTCTCACAATTTCACCGTTTTTTTGTATATTGAATTTTTGTGTACTTGTACTGATGTACAATATCTTCTATTCAATTTTAACTTTAATAAAGAGTTCGCTTAGCACTTTAGGCATTGGCCTGGATCCAGGCGGTGAAGCGCGACACACGGGTGTTGACTCCGGGGTAGCGCGCCTGCGCGCAGTCCTGGCCCCACGAGCACACGCCGACGATCACGTTGTTGTGGATGAGCGGGCCGCCGGAGTCACCCTGGCACTGGTCGCGGCCGCCCACGTCCAGCCAGCCCGAGCACAGCATGTTATCCGTGATGCCACTGCCCAACTCCTGGTAGCGGGTCCTGCAGCTGTTCTGGTTAACCACCCAAATCTGGACATGGCGAAGTTGCTGAGAAGTCGTGCAGCCAAAGCAAGTGGCACCCCATCCGATAGCCCACACAGCCTGGTTGTCGGTGAGGTTATAGTTGGCGCCAGCGATGCTACCGGGGCGCGCCTGGTTGGTTTGCGCGATGGTGGTCGCAGAGCGCAGGATAGCGAGGTCGTTGTCGAAGGTCCTGGTGTTGTAGCTGGGGTGGACGATGATCTGCTGCGTGTTGTGGACGACGCCGCCGCTGTTGGCCCAGGTGGAGCCCACACGGATACGCCATTTGTTGGCTGCGTCACCGCTGAAAAAGGACACGGTCAAATAATTACTCTTTCATGTTTAACTATTTCGTCATAAAGAAGTATAGTTATTTTGTAAAATACTTACACCACACAGTGAGCGGCGGAGAGGATGGACCTGGAATTGAGGATGGCGCCACCGCAGGACTGGCTGTAGGTGACCAGGTTCCAGGAATACAGCAGGGCAGACGCGAAAGGGTACTGTGCGATTGTGGTCGAGGAACCACCAACAATTCTCTGGGGACTTCTGGGAACCGCTGGAAAAGAAGTTGAAATGAAATAATCTCATACCAAAAATGTGGAGAGATGATTCTGAGATTCAATTCGAATTATAGAACCGATACAAATAATTTTTGTTGAATGACTGAAATTATGGCACAAAAAGCTATAATTGATAATGTTAAAGAAATCTACTGATAGTTTAAATGGCAGCATGTTTGAAAGAGTGGAAGATTTTTATCATTCTCGTATCGGGAGTTTTGCTAATATTCATCAAACAACTTATTAAGATTGGACGTTTAACTAACCGAAAGATGGATTTCATGGAGAACACAAGAACAGAGAAACAGGCACAGTTTTTATGAACAATGTTAACTTGTCACGCTTAATAGCAGTAGTCTAACTTTATAATGATTCTGAACGGAAAAATTAGATCAAATGTTTGATTCTGCAGAAATTTCCATAACTATAGTGAAAAACCTAGTCGCATATTTGACGATATTCGATGATATAAATATTTTTACGTGTTAGGGAATTTCTCACTCTATATCTCCCTCTCCAACGACTGGTTTAGTCTGGTAAGCCACTACCTAGCTACCTACCCAACCTTTTTGTGGGATGAGCATGAATATTTTTTTGAGTCTTGGATGTTATCAATGTATTTAAGTATTATTATCTATAATATATCCTGGTCTTCGTCTAGTACCCGTATTACAGGGCCTTATTGAACTTTCTCGTTTTGAGTAAGTATTCTCTTAATATCTATTTCTTTATTAATCTTTTATTTGCCTACTCACCCCCAACTGCGGCCAGGCACACGCACATAATAGTCAAAGTAAAACGCATCTTCGTATCAAGTCACTGACGGACAGTGTCATCATTACAACTACTGTCTCTTTATACCTCTGATAACGCAAATTGATAAAGTAATTATAGATACTGACGCATTTAACTAAAACAATCTTAAAAGTACCACTTCAGGTTTGGATTTGAACATTGATACGAGTATTAAATGCGTCATTTAATTGTCTTAGTATCGGATGATTACTTTGGAACAACAGTAAGTATGCATGAGGACCAACTTACACGAATCGAACAACTTCTAAAAGATACCTGAAGACTACTTGAATACAAAGGAAACATCCAGGACTCCTTGTCAGTATACACAAATATTAACGTATTTTTTCATTACCTTTGCAACCACGATGGGTTTATCATCTAATGGATCGTATTTCGGTCTTTAGTACCACGCAAAAATGTGCAACACGTGGACGTAGATAAAATGTTTTTTTTTTTACTTACCGTTACATGTATGGAGTGCACCCTTAGATAAATATTTTTAGTCAACTTATGACAGAACTGTAGCGGCTAACAAAATAGACATATCGTAGTTTTCGAGTAAGTTGCCTGTGACAATATTACGGACAGACGAGATGACGAAACTACAACGGTTCCGTTTTTAATCCCCGACACAAAAAGAGGGGCGTTGTTATACCTATAGAAGTTTGACGTGTCTGTGTGTCTGTCTGTTGCATCGTAGCTCCTAAACGAATGGACCGATTTTAATGTGGTTTTTTTGTCCGAAAGCTAACGTGATCGAGATAGTTCTTAGCTATGTTTCAAAAAAATATGTATAGCCGTTTTAGAGATATTGAACTTTGAAATGAAAAATCGGGGGTTTTTTCAACTTTTCTAAGTTGTAATTATTGCCATTTTGGCTAAGGAACCCTAGAAAACAGCAAAATCGTTATTGTTACGTTGACAGCTAAAGACAAATGTAGGTCCCTCTCAACAAAGCACACTCGGGAGCGGTGGCCTGACCTGGATAATTGACATCTCAAGGGGCCAACAATTTTGTGCCCATTAAAGAGGTATTTCATTTAAGCAGGTCACATCAATTAACCAAGTTCATAAAAACGAATAAATGTCTCTCTTTCTTTCTTTCTTTTCTTTAAAAAAATGTCGCCTCATTTATAGAGGTCCTCAATAAAAAAAAAAATTAATGGCGGTGCAAATTTATAACAACAACACTAATTTTATACCTACCTTAATCATATGTTTTTAGAGTAAGTATAGAAAAAAACTGGCCAAGTGCAAGTCGGACTCGCGCACGAAGGGTTCCGCAGTATTATCTATAAAAACGAGCAAAAAAATCAAGTTTGTTGTATTGGAGCCCCCTTAAAAATTTATTTTATTCTGTTTTTTAGTGTTTGTTGTTATAGCGGCAACGGAAATACATTTATTTATTTATTTATTTATTTATTTATTCAATAATTTACATAATAGGCTTACAGTAAGACCAAAGCGCCTATAATGTTAGGACTTAAACATATACAAACACATAAAAATCACACATTATCATCATATCAGCCGAAAGACGTCACTGCTGGACATAGGCCTCCCCCAAAGAGTGCCAAAGTGACCGGTCCTGCGCCACCTGCATTCAGAGGACTCCCGCGACCTTTACCAGGTCATCACTCCACGGCAAGAAATATACATCATCTGTGAAGACAACTGTCTAACTATCACGGTTCATGAGATATAGCCTGGTGACAGAGGGACAGACGGACAAACAGCGGAGTCTTAGTAATAGGGTCCCGTAGTTTTTTTATTCGATTTTCATCATCATCATATCTGCCCAAAGACGTCCACTGCTGGACATAGGCCTCCCCCAAAGAGTGCCACAATGACCGGTCCTGCGCCACCCGCATCCAGCGGACTCCAGCGACCTTTACCAGGTCATCAGTCCACCTTGTCATCAGCCTACCCTCGCTGCGCCTTCCGGTACGTGGTCGCCACTCAAGAACCTTTCCGCCCCAACGGCCATCGGTTCTACGTGCAATGTGCCCCGCCCACTGCCACTTAAGTTTAGCGATTCGGAGGGCTATATCGGTTACCTTGGTTCTGCTGCGGATAGCCTCATTTCTGATGCGATCACGCAGAGATTTTCATATTAAAGATAAAATATATCGTGATTGAAATATACGTATTATTTTTAAACTAACTATTTTACTTGACAATTTGTAGGTTTGTGAACAGGTTCATTTCATGATAATTGCTATAATAACGCACTTTTGAAATACAGTAATCATATTTGTAGGTGTACAACACATCAAAACTACCTTCCAAAAAGCAAAAATATTAGTGTGATTTAAGGGCCTTTCAATTATAGAGGCCGTGGAACCCTCGTGTCTTTGTCATGTGATTTCACGAGAATCGGTTAATAAATGCGGCCTGTAGAGGGGAACAGCCGGCAGCGTGACAGCGTGACATCCTGACATCGTGACAGACACCGGACATACGAAAGATTTTCGGTCCAAGGTGAAGCATAGAACTTCGATCGCTTCGCTCGCTCGTTCGATAATTTACGAACCTGCTCCCTAAATTTCACGAGAATCGGTTGAGAAATGCGACCTGTAGATGAGAACAGCGGGACAGACACTGGGTGCCGGCCGGACGGACCAACTATATTCGGCCCAAGCTAGCATAGAACTTCGTTCGCTTCGCTCGCTTCATCGATTGTAAGAGAGGAAAAGTCTGTGAGTTTTGTAAGTTTGTATGTAATGGGTAATCTGCGGAAACACTGGGCCGATTTCAAAAATGATTTCACCCGTGTACAGAATGGACTCTCTGGATGATCAAAGTTTTTGTATCATCGCGCGGGTTTGCTTGAGTTCTTTGCAGTACATGGGCGAAGCCACGCGGGCAGCTAGTTCTTTGCAAAATGATGATTAAGTGCAGGGATTGGAATCGGTTTTTTCAAAAGTCCCCGGAGTAGTCTAATATTTTGAATTATTTTAGGCTCTAAATGTAGGACTCTATCATGTATTTAGGTAAAATTTTCGTATTATTAGACAGCCTGATCAAAAATGATATTATAAACCAAAGAACGAAATTGAACGAAATAAAACCGGTATTTTTGTATGGTGAAAATACCGTTATCCGATCCCTGATTAAGTGTAGTTTTCTTCTTTTTTTGCTCTACGTATGCGAGTTTTTTGGTCTTCCCTTTTTCCTTTCTCCTAAGTCTTTTCCCTTTATTGTTGTTTTCAGCCAGTTCTCGTGACGTAGAATATGCACCTACGAAATAATTCCTCTCCTGTTTTCAACGGTTTTGATCAGTCGTTTTTTCATTAACAATTTTTTAACGTCCTCTTTCTTTTTCCAAATGATTCTTTCTAACCTCCTTCAACACCACATCTCAAATAATTCCTCAGTCCCATTGCATTAACACATATCAGACAATCACAATTTGTACGCGAAAAGTACTTATGATTATCTTGCAACAAGCTACGTCGTCACCAAAGGTGTTTGTTTGTTCTATTAACTAGTCATTTTCTATCATTAGTCATTCATAAAAACATCGTGTGTAATGCATTGACATGCGTTAACTAAGGTAGCTCATATTGATAATTTAACAAGCCAAGGCATTTTAATTCTTTAAAAAATCCTACCAGAATATGCCGTATACCCCGTGCCCTGAGAGGAATCCAAATAAATTGAATAGTGCATCAGAACAGAGGGTTTTAAGAAGTAAATAATGTCATTTAAAGTAAGATGAGTTCGCTTCACTTTTTATTTTCATTCATAACTGGTTAAGCTTAAAAAAACTGGTTAATTGTCCCATGAAATCCTGTTATCTAAATTGCACGACATGGGAATACGGGGTACCGCACATAAATGGTTTAAATCGTACCTGCAAAATCGGAGACAGGTTGTGCAAATAGATAACTACGATGATGAGGCTCGGGAGGTTACGGCGATCACCTCACAATTGCGGTTGACCACCTGCTCAATTCCGCAGGGCAGTGTGCTCGGATGTACCCTCTTCCTGTCTTACATAAACGACCTGCCTAAAATATTGGATACGAATGTCAAGTGTATTATGTTCGCGGACGACATTTCCCTCTTACTGAATGATACGGATAGTATTGAATGTAACAAACAGCTCTGCCACACACTCCTTACCGTTCAGAAATGGCTCGAGGACCATAACCTAGAAATAAACATGAAAAAAACCAAAATTATGCAGTTCAAACCCGTCCAAAAGAAGCCCTTAGAGTTACAATTAAAAATAAATAATAATGAAATTGAAGAGGTCAACGAATTTAAATTGCTCGGAATCACTATAGACTCTAGTCTAAACTGGAAAACCCACATTCAAAATACCAAAACAAAAATAGCTAGACATACATACGCGCTAAGCTTACTAAAATCGAACACGAACTTTGAATCTGCTTTGTCTGTGTATTTCGCGTATATCTACTCGAGTCTCCGTTATGGTGTGATCCTGTGGGGAGCTAGCGTAGACTCTTACCAACTTTTCATCATGCAAAAGAAGTGTATCCGCATATTAGCTAATGTCCACATTCCTAATAGCTGCCGCCCTCATTTTACTAAACTTAATTTGTTAACACTACCCTCAATATTTATAATGGAAGCGGCCCTCTTTGTTCGAAAACACCCAGACCTATTCCCGATAAAACCGGAAACGTCAAAAACTAGAAGCCAATATA
The DNA here is from genome assembly GCA_932294315.1 of Epinotia nisella. Classification (NCBI taxonomy): domain Eukaryota; kingdom Metazoa; phylum Arthropoda; class Insecta; order Lepidoptera; family Tortricidae; genus Epinotia; species Epinotia nisella. Next base: position 24,494,073 of record OW028676.1, read on the forward strand.
AAAATAAATTACTCCTACCAAAAGCTAACTTAGCCATCTTCAAAAATGGGCCACAATATTATTGTATTTCAATTTTTAATAAAATTCCGGACAGTATCAAACTTGAACCAAGTGACAAATTATTTAAAAATAAATTAAAAGACATGTTAATTCACAAATGCTACTACACAATTGAGGAGTTTTTAAATGATGAAAAGCTGGCGAAATAGAATAACACAATTACAATGACTTAAAGTAAGAATTTGCAACACTAATGACATTATGGGACATTGAATTTTAAATTTTAAATCTAACAATGTAATTTTATAATACTCTGATACAGAAATGACGTATGAAATTTTAAATGATTGTATAAAATGCTATGTTGTTTAATTTTTTATTTGTTTACTTTTATTTTACAATTGCTATGCATGGAATGTTAATTAAATCTTATCTTTCATTTACTTTTACAATGTCATTATTATTATTAGATTATTTTTACACACTACGGTAAATATATTATGAATTATGATTAAATGTTATTAGATAATAAGTTAAACATTGTGTGCCCTAACAGGGTGTCATGAATTGACTTAACTAACTGTAACACCTTATGTAATTATGTTCATGATTATGCAATAAATGAAATAAATAAATAAATACATTAATAATTTGTTATGTACGAGTTTGTAAATAACAAAAAGTGAGCCGAACTCAGCTTTCTTTATACGAATACCTTCGTAAACACCTGTTGAGGATTATTTGGAATCCTCACGGGGCACCGTCTATGAACAATGATTTAGATTTAGATTTATTAAAAATTACACATAATCAATTTTTAGGATTTTATATTGTGATCGTCAGATATTAAACAATGTCATAATTATCATAATCATTCCCTAATTAACAAATAAATTCAAATTCTTAAAATATAACAATGATGCTTTAATTAAATTTTAAATATCACAAAATTCAGAAATATTAAAAAAGGTATGTTGGATGAGGAATGATTTTGATTATTTGTAAAAATTGATTTCATTTAAATATTTAATTCGGTCCGGGATCGCGTTATACATTTTTGGACCAATAATGCGGGTGTTTTTGGTAAAATATTTTTACACTATTGAGCTGATCTAAAGCCCGTCGTGCTTGGACACACATAGGAACTCTCTCAACGTGTAGTGTACAAAAAAGTACAGTTGGCAAGGAAAGAGTGTATCGAAAATGACATTTTTGACAAAAACTTATAAATAATTTATTGAATCAGGCGTTACTTTGCGGAAATTCATGATATATTACGAGAACAATTCCTTTGCTATTCCGCTAAAAAACGTGCAGGTCGATCAGCGGAGATTAAATGCAACTAATTGCGTATAAACATGCAAATAATTACAGCAAACCACCACCAATAATGAAAAAACCTCGACACGTGTTTCGCCTCTCTACGAGGCATCATCAGGAGATGCTGGCAGGAGATGTTGCTTGCGCCCCGTCCACTGAGCATTTGCTCGACCTGCACGTTTTTTAGCGGAATAGCAAAGGAATATTGTTCTCGTAATATAAAAACTTATTACGTTTCGTATACTTCGATGAAAAAAGTGTAAATAATAAATAAGCAGACAAAGCCAACGCCACGTATTAAATTCAATCCTTGACAGATTAAGAAGTGACGTGATTACTAGGATCAGCGCCATACTTTCTTATAATTGTGCATTGCTTATCTTAATAAAATTATAAGATAGGTACGGATTTGGAGGATTGTTTTTATAAAAATCTATATTGATCGATTGATTAGCTTATTCGGGGTATATATACGGGTACAACGGAATGGTGGTATAGTACTGTTGAAGCAGACTTGAAGATGCGTGCTTCACTAGTTTTCCTGGCTGTGTGCCTAGCTGCCGTTGCGGGTAAGTCTTCCAATTTTTCTATTTATACCATGCTTTTTGAAACATTGTTGTAATCTTAAGAATATTTATTTAGTCTTAAATTATATTATGTCTGTTCCTAATCAAGAACTTCGTAATACAGAACTTACAAGGAAAGGTACCCAACTGTCCGGCTCCTATTTAATTAATTTTAATATATATTGTAGAGTAGTCTAAAATAACAGACATATTTTTTTAGCTGCCCAAACTCAACCTGTTGGGAGAAAATGTCATTTAAAGAACTAAAAAGTGACCAAACCCTCTAACTTCTGTAAAGAGATTTGTTCAGGCAAAATTAATGGGTTCATTTGTGCCAATTAACTCAATTTTAGTATGCCGTTTTTCGAGCGCGTATAACCTATCTACCTCTTTTTTATATTCCATCATTGCCAGCATAGCATTCGTGGAAAGCTCGTTGGGACTATTGCCCTTAAAATTGAAACAGTACTTAATTTTGCCATTTTTTATACTTTTAGCGGTCCCGGAAAACCCCCAGAGGATCGTTGGTGGTTCCGTGACTACCATCGACAGGTGGCCTTCCGGGGTTGCTCTCCTGTACTCGTGGAACCTGGTGAGCTACTTCCAGTCTTGCGGTGGCGCTATCCTCAACATCAGGTCCATCCTCTCCGCCAGTCACTGCTTCGTGTAAGTATTTAACAAAATAATAATATATCCTTATTAGAAAGAAGTTAAACATGAAAGATAAATTAATTGATCGTGTTCTTTTCCAGCGGTGATTCAACCAGCAATTGGCGTATCCGTGTGGGCTCTACCTGGGCCAGCAGCGGAGGCGTCGTCCACAACACGCAGCAGATCATCTTGCACCCCAGCTACAACATCCCGTTCCGCGACAACGACATCGCCATCCTGCGCACCGTGGCGACCATCGTAGAGACCAGCCTGGCGCGTCCCGCTAGCATCGCTGGTGCCAACTATAACCTCGCTGACAACCAGGCTGTTTGGGCAATTGGATGGGGCCGTACTTGCTCCAGCTGCGGAACTTCTGAGCAACTTCGCGAAGTCGAAGTCTGGGTGGTGAACCAGGCCACGTGCAGGTCCCGCTACCTGGAGGTTGGCGAGTCCGTCACCGACAACATGCTGTGCTCGGGCTGGCTGGACGTGGGTGGCCGCGACCAGTGCCAGGGTGACTCTGGTGGCCCGCTCTTCCACAACAACGTGCTCGTCGGCGTGTGCACGTGGGGACGGGGCTGTGCTCAAGCCCGCTACCCCGGCGTCAACGCACGAGTTTCCCGTTACACTTCCTGGATCCAAGCCAACGCTTAAATTTTAAGCAAACGTTTGCATATAATATATATCAATGAAATCATAATTCCCTTCCTTTTTCTTTGACCCACTATCACTATGGTGAATCGGGAAAAAGAGAGACTGGGCACCATTTCTTTGAAGATAGAGGATACATTAATAACTGACGCAGACAAAGTAGCCAATTAATTTAAAAGAATATTTTCCAAAATTCCGTTAGTGACAACAAAAAGTTTGGAATCGTCTAAAACATTAGATGAATCCTTTCTGAGTGAGAATGTAAAGTAAGAGAACGTAGGTATTTTCAATTATCATCATGTTTCTCCTTTATATATACTGAAATATTTTTAAATGATAAAAATAAAGAGCACGGAGGACTTATGGGGCGTGTCAGTCAAGGTACTGGAATCTAATCTGGAGGTTGTTGCACCTACTCTCTTATTTTTAATAGTTGTATAGACAATGGCATTTTTCCAGATTTAATGAAATGTTGTAAAGTAGTCCCTATTTTCAAAACAGGCCATAGAGATAATCTTTTTGATTATCGCCCCGTATCCATCCTACCCGTGTTCAGCAAAATATTTGAAAAAAGAATGCTAACGCAATTGATTTCTCACTTTAATTCCAACAAGATTTTACACAGTTAAATTCATTCTGCAGTCTTAAGAAGAGTCGCAGGACGCCATTGGAGTCTTCTGTGACCTTTCCAAAGCATTTGATTGTGTAGATCATAGTACTTTAATTTGTAAACTTACATTTTATGACATTAGAGGACATTCATTAGATCTCATTGAGTCATATTTAACACAAAGGAATCAAAAGGTAGCGAAAAATGGGGCCATTTCGTCAGAGGCAGTGGTGGAGATGGGAGTACCTCGAGAATCTATTCTTGGTCCATTCCTGTTCCTTGTTTATGTAAATGATCTACAATATATGGTAAGCCGAAGATCAGGCATTTTCATGTTCGCCGATGACACCTCGTTACTGTTCAAGGTTAATAGGAAAGATACTGAACTCATTGAACAAAATAATACCCTGTTGATGATATCTGACTGATTTGCTGCAAATAACTTACCGTTGAATTCGAAAAAAACGAAATGTATAAAATTCACACTAGCGGACTCAAATGTAACCTTAGCCTCAAATATAAAACTTAATGGTAAAACCACAGTATTTGTAAAGTCAACTGTATTCTTAGGTATTACGTTAGACTTTAACTGCAGTGAGGTTCCCACATAACTGCGATAGGAAGTAGGTTGAGCTCCGCTGCTTTTGCAGTCAAGACTACTCAAGAGAATAAGGCAGCTTACCAACGTAGCAACAGCGCAGTTAGTTTACTTCGCTTACTTTAACAGTATAATTACTTATGGTCTATTTTATGGGGATCAGCGGCAGATATTGAGACTGTATTTATTTTACAAAAAAGGGCTGTTTGAGCAGTTTATAACACGGGGTCGCGTGAGTCATTAAGACAATTCTTCAAGGAAACAGATATTCTAACACTGCCGTCGCTATACGTATTTGAAATAATAATGTATGTTATAAAGAATTTATACAACTTCCTGACGGACACAGATAGGCCCAAGGTTACCAGGAGCACAGTGAAACTCAAAACAACTTTTTACAGACTAGTAAATGCGAAAAAGTCGTTTTTGGGAAATTGTGTAAAATTCTACAATAAAAATCCCAAAACACATTACCGAACTTACTGACTCTAAATTCAAATCTGTCCTAAAACAGACACTTATTTCAAAAGCATAAGATAAACGATTATATCATGGATATTTGGCAGTAATAAAGTCCTGCACTAGATATCTTTCGCAAAAAAATAGGCTTTTTAGTGTAGCAATGTAATTCTATAATACTCTGAATGATAAAATGATATATTCTATACTGTTTTGAAAAAATGATACCTCGCCGAGTTTTTTACGCCGGTTCTTCTCGAGGCAGAACTTTTCTATCCGCACCGGTGGTACGTAGTTTACCGACATTCATAGGTGCATGTAATGTGCCTAAATTGAAGAATAAATCTATTTGAATTTGACATACTCATTTATTTAAAGTGGATAAAGTCAAAAAAAATACAAATACAATTACAGTATTAAAATAAATTATAAACATTAAATGCATTTGAAATTTCCATATTGAAATTAAAATTTGATTCTACATTGAAATTCTTAAAAGATAAACACATTAATTGACATATAAATTCAAATTCTTCAAATATAACAATGATTCTTTAAAATTTTAAATATCACAAAATTCTGAAATATTATAAAAGTCATGAGGAATGATTTTGATTATTTATAAAAATTGATTTCATTTAAATATTTGATTCGGTCCGGGATCGTGTTATAAATTTTTGGACCAATAATGCGGGTGGTTTTGGTAGAATATTTTGGCACTATTATTGAGCTGATCTAAAGCTCTTCGTGCTAGGACACACATAAGAACACTCTCAACGTGTAGTGTACAAAAAAGTACAGTTGGCAAGGAAAGAGTGTATCGAAAATAACAATTTTGACAGAAACTTATTACGTTTCGTATACTTCGATGAAAAAAGTGTAAATAATAAATAAGCAGACTAAGCCAACGCCACGTATCATCCAATCCTTGACAGATTAAGAAGTGACGTGATACTAGGATCAGCGCCATATTTTCTTGTAATTAGGCATTGCTTATCTTAATTATAAGATACGGATTTGGAGGATTGTTTTTATAGAAATCTATATTGATCGATTGATTAGCTTATTCGGGGTATATATACGGGTACAACGGAATGGTGGTATAGTACTGTTGAAGCAGACTTGAAGATGCGTGCTTCACTAGTTTTCCTGGCTGTGTGCCTAGCTGCCGTTGCGGGTAAGTCTTACAATTTTTCTATTTATACCATGCTTTTTGAAACATTGTTTTAATCTCAAGAATATTTATTGAGTCTTAAATTATACTATGTCTGTTCCTAATCAAGAACTTCGTAATACAGAACTTACAAGGAAACCCAACTGTCTGTACTGTAGTAGTCTAAAATAATAGACATATTTTTTTAGCTGCCCAAACTCAACCTGTTGGGAGAAAATGTCCTTCAAAGTACTAAAAAGTGACCAAACCCTCTAACTTCTGTAGAGAGATTTGTTCAAGCAAATTGATAATTATTTAATGGTTTCATTACCTATATGTTGGAGAACATTAAAAAATAATGGACACGGGTTTTGCTATTTCACCTCAAACTCATATTTTATATAAACCAAGACTCAAGAATTTTGAAACGACTAAGTTCTGTATTTTATTGCCTATTGATAGATTTGTTCTCTTCTCCCTTAATAAAAAACAATCCAGAAGAAGTTTCCCGATTTGATATTTAAGTTCTAGATTAGGAAATCTTGAGTCAATATGACTTTCTAAGTAATATAGAATTATACCTAGTTCAGATCTAATTATAACGATTTGTAAATAAGATAAATATACCAGCATACAATGATGTCATATAAAAATAAAATAAAAAAATCTGAGATGCTTAAACAAACCCTTTCATTCGATATGATGTCACACAACACAGTTTGCGAAACTTTTTATTTTATTTTCCAGTTTACCCCCCAAAAGTGGCCCCCTTGTTCAGAATTCATTAATTTACTTTACGCGTCCATCTTTGGGTCACCAATTTACATTGTTTACCAAATTTCAACTCAATCAGTCCAGTCGTTTCGGAGCAAACCGGCTGTGACAGACGAACAGACAAACGTACGAAACAAATCAAACCAAATCAAAATATTTATTTTGCAAATAGGCTTATGCTAATAGCTCTTTTACACGTCATGTTTTAACTTAACTACAGGTGTTTTACATATACATGCTTCTTTATCATCTATAAATTCCTTTACAGTATAAAAGGATTTCTGCATAAGATGTCGTTTAACGCTGGACTTAAATCTATTCATTGTCAATTTTAGTATATCAGAAGGTAACTTATTGTAAAAACGTACACAGTTCCCCATAAACGACATATTCACTTTGATGAATGCTAATATAAGCGTTCCGTTTTTTTTACTTTTGAGGTACGGAACCCTAAAAAGGTAGATATTTTGTTTATACGAAATTCCATGTTTAAAAATGGCCACCAAGTCTGACAGCTAACGTCCATTGACGACTCGAAACTGATTTAAGTTATGCCAATTGACTCAATTTTAGTATGCCATTTTTCGAGCGCGTATAACCTATCTACCTCTTTTCTATATTACATCATTGCCAGCATAGCATTCGTGGAAAGCTCGTTGGGACTATTGGCCTTAAAATTGATACAGTACTAAATGTTGCCATTTTTTATACTTTTAGCGGTCCCAGAAAATCCCCAGAGGATCGTGGGTGGTTCCGTGACTACCATCGACAGGTGGCCTGCCGGGGTTGCTCTCCTGTACTCGTGGAACCTGGTCAGCTACTTCCAGTCTTGCGGTGGCGCTATCCTCAACAGCAGGTCCATCCTCTCCGCCACTCACTGCTTCGTGTAAGTATTTTACAAAATAATAATATATCCTTATTAGAAAGAAGTTAAATATGAAAGTTAAATTAATTGATCGTGTTATTTTCCAGCGGTGATTCAACCAGCAATTGGCGTATCCGTGTGGGCTCCACCTGGGCCAGCAGCGGCGGCGTCGTCCACAACACGCAGCAGATCATCATGCACCCCAGCTACAACATCCCGTTCCGCGACAACGACATCGCCATCCTGCGCACCGCGGCCACCATCGTAGAGACCAGCCTGGCGCGTCCCGCTAGCATCGCTGGCGCCAACTATAACCTCGCCGACAACCAGGCTGTGTGGGCAATCGGATGGGGCCGCACTTGCTCCAACTGCGGAACTTCTGAGCAACTTCGCGAAGTCCAGGTCTGGGTGGTGAACCAGGCCACGTGCAGGTCCCGCTACCTGGAGGTTGGCGAGTCCGTCACCGACAACATGCTGTGCTCGGGCTGGCTGGACGTGGGTGGCCGCGACCAGTGCCAGGGTGACTCCGGTGGCCCGCTCTTCCACAACAACGTGCTCGTCGGCGTGTGCACATGGGGACACGGCTGTGCGCAAGCCCGCTACCCCGGCGTCAACGCCCGAGTTTCCCGTTTCACTTCCTGGATCCAAGCCAACGCTTAAATTTTAAGCAAACGTTTTCATATAAAATATATTATATGAAATTATAATTCCACTTCTTTTTCTTTGACCCACTATGGTGAATTGGGAAAAAGTATTTCGTTTTTGGGCACCTGAACAGGTTTATTATTTAAATTCTGTATAGTACCTACTGCAGGGAAAATAAATAAGGACACACAATGCAATAAACACGTAGGTAATGATTTATTAAATAGACCTACATTCGGACAGGATAACACATTGTATTAGTACAAAAGGTTAATTTACAGTATTAAATTATCAAAGGATATATTAAACGTTACGTTAGTATAAAAGGTAACCACGTAGAACACGTACGTAAAAAACCACGGAAGAAATTAGGGGTAGGCAGGAATGCGTAACGAGCCTTTGGGCGCGTGACATAAATTACGAATTGAGCCTATGAGGCCCGACTTCAGGCTTAACACTGGGAAGGAAAGAAGGTGTGTGAATGATCGGTGAGTGTGGGTTGAGTGATGGGTCTGATGGGTAAACCAACAGTAAAAACGTGCCTTTTGGAATTTAGGGAACAATAACTGGTAAATGCAGAGCCGAGCACGTCAACTAAGCACGGCGCGATAGCAAATCGTCACCCAAATTCACAATAATATTCCCTAAGAACGATTATTACTACGTAAAATAAACAAAGCCGTCGAGGAAGGGCTTCCGAAGCGCCCCGGGAGCTACTGGCCACCGTCAAAACTGGCTCCTGCTGCGCCAGCACCTCCGCGGGAACCTGCGTCCTTCAGGCATGGCCCAGCACGATGACCGCGGAGGCCACGCCTCAAATGGCGACAGCACGTGGTGGCGGCGACAGCGGTAACTCTTGATACGCCACAGCAGGTATTGTGAGCGGGTGCGTCACAGAGGAGGCCCGTAGTTCGCCTGCCCTTCCAGCAGCCCGTGCCCGGGAGCTACAGAAGAAAAATTTACACAAATAAGAGATACTAATATTTAAAACCACACGAAGGAAAACTCACCCGAACTCAGCTTACAAGTTTGGCCTTTAAAAAAGCCTGCGGCGCTGCCCCAGCGACCGAGGGGCAGTCCGGGCAGTTGCTTGCTGGAAAAACTAGGTCGACTCGCGAATCGCGACTTGCGACAGAAAACCACATTATGGCGAATCAGCCTCACGACGGAGGACACACTTGAAATAATAAGGAACACTGCTGCTACGAGTATGACTAGACTTGACTATTTCTTCTTGCTTCGCCAATGCACCTCGACTAACAAGCAAAGATCTGAATTTCTGATTCTGTTTTTTTTTTAAACGTGTTCTTAACACGAATCGAATAGGAAGGGCGCAACCTGCCAGTTCCGACAAATTGCGATCTATAAGGCGTCAACACATAGCTATGCAGCCTTTTTTGCTGCACTACTAAAAAAGGTAAATGGGGCACTTAACATGATTTGAGCGTTACAAAATTTTGTACAAAATGAAATTTCACGATTACCAACTTCAGTACCTATGTGTTCGTTAGTCAGTGCCATCATCAGATGGTATAGATAGTAAGTAGCAACTTACGTATTACAAGAGGCACCAGCATAGCACATGTTCTCCGCGAGCAAGTTTCACTTGCATGACTTGCGGTCGTGCGTGCCGCTCCCGTATCCGCTTATATAGCCATAAGTGACGTTGTCTCTCCCCTTAACACTGTTGTTATAGTCTACAATAGACTAAAAGGCTTCTGACGATTATGACTTCTTATTTTATAGTCTTCCATTATTTCCATTTAAGGAAGTCTTGTGTGGTAGTTTGCCAATCGAAGTAAACGGAAATAATGTTACTTAATCAATACGGATAGTAATAGATAATTACGTTAATTAGTGAATAAAGCGCTTACGCTTTTATCATAATAAGTGCGACATTTTTCAGATAGCGTTTGTCCCAATCTAAATCACGTTACATGATGGTTACACGCTACGGTTTAAATCAGAACGTACATTACAAACTGAAGAACAGTTCTCGCGCTGATTCGCATTTCTGCTCTCATTCCCGCTCACGCCTACGCAAATGTGTAATAATGTAATTTAAAATTTATTGCAAATAATAAATAAGTACGAAATGCGGAATTAATGCCTCAAGGCATTCTCTACCACTCAACCATAGGGCCAAACAGAGATTTTTAAGAGGTGGTCTCAGACTAACAAAACAAAAATGTTTATATACAAGTCCAGTGGCAATGCAATTATGATACAATCAAGTGGGTCTGGTGATAGAGATGAAAACAGCCACAGCAACTCTTCAATTACACTCGATAAACCCGAATGGCATTAAATACTTGACTCAAGAATTAAATTTTAAATATATTTTTTTTGTTAATTTCACGTATTGGTGCGCAAAAGACTTAACGCTGCAAAGAATTTGGTTATTTGTCGGGAAATTATTATTTTTCAATTAAGAAATGTATAGTCACCATAAAATAGGCAAGAGTGACGTATGTCTTATATCAGCGATAAGTGATAAAATACCCGTGCGGGGAGATTATTAACACAACAAGTGTACTTCTAAGACTGTTTATTCATATCAAGAACTAACTTTCATCGAGACACGTGTCCACACTACCCACACAAGTCTATAAGGTAATGTCACGTAACGTTCAGTATATACACAAATCGACTTAGTCCCAAACTAAGCAAAGCTTGTACAATCGGTGCTAGACAATGATAAACATCAGCCTAGTAGTTTCGGAGATAAGGGGCCCCTGGTCAATTTTCGTCTTTTTAGGGTTCCGTAGTCAACAAGGAACCCTTATAGTTTCGCCATTTCCGTCCGTCTGTCTGTCTGTCTGTCTGTCTGTCTGTCTGTCCGTCTTCGGCTTAGCTCAGTAACCTTTACAACTATTAAACTGCAATTCGGCGTGGGTATATAAACCAATCACGCCGACAAAACAGTAGAATAAAATATTTTTTAGGGCACCTCCCCTACATGTAAATTAGTGATGTATTTTTTTTCTCGTTAAACCTATAGTGTAGGGTATCGTTGGATAGCTTGTTCAAAAATATTATGGGTTTACTAAAACTATTTTCAACTTAGTTATGCGTTTGCGAGATAATGGAATGTAAAGCACTAATATTTGTTCGAGTCATGCCCCCCCCCCGCCCCCTGGCGGCTAAATGGCTGCTACTGGTGACGTGAAAAAATTCGTGGCAGTAGTAAATATAATGAATTTAAAAGGAAAACTATCACAGTTAAGTAGACATAACTAGTTAACGAGTACTAGACATAACTAGTTAACTGGTAAGAAATACACTTAATTTCGGGTGCATATACGAGTACATTGTCATTGGAATTTGAACCTTTTACCGTGGATGGTAGAGTTGCGTTTTCACGGCATGGTGCTTCTTGCCCGCGGCGAGCGCGCAAAAGACCTGCCCCGCGACATGCCCCCTTGTTCAGAATTCATTAATTTACTTTACGCATCCATCCTTGGGTCACCAATTTACATATGCTTACCAAATTTAAATTCAATCGGTCCAGTAGTTTCGGAGCAAATCTGCTGTGACAGACGGACAGACAGACGCACGAGTGATCCTATAAGGGTTCCATTTTTTCATTTTGAGCTAACCCTAATAACTACCTACATACAAACATCCAAGACAAACATATTCGTGCTCATCACGCAAATAAGTGCCTTTACCGGTAATCGAACCCCCCAGACCGCAGGGGGATAGATGGCACTGGCGGCGTGCATATTGCGGCCTAATTGGCAACGTAAGCCGACTGAATTGGATAATATTGCATCCGTTGCACCCGCTGACATGATCCTCGTAGGCGAAGTGACTGTGATTAATTCAATTAGCTTCGTCATTGTGTGAACGAGAGCGGCAGTAGTTCGCCAATTTAATTTATAGAGTATCAATGGTGTACAAATCATCATCATCATCATATCAGTCGAAAGAAATCCACTGCTGAACATAGGTCTCCCCCAGAGAGTTCCAAATTGACCGGTCCTGCGCCACCCGCATCCAGCGGACTCCCGCGACCTTTACCAGGTGATCAGTCCAAGGTGGGGGGCCTACCCACGCCGCGCCTTCCGGTACGTGGTCGCCACTCGAGAACCTTTCCGCCCCAACGGCCATCGGTTCTACGTGCAATGTGCCCCGCCCACTGCCACTTAAGTTTAGCAATTCGGAGGGCTATATCGGTTACCTTGGTTCTGCAGCGGATAGCCTCATTTCTGATGCGATCACGCAGAGAAACTCCTAACATAGCCCTCTCCATTGCCCTTTGGGTGACTTTGAGCCTTCTTATGAGGCCCATAGTAAGCAACAAACAAATCTACAAATGTTAATAGAAAAATATTTAATGCAGTGGGTATTAGCATTTAAATTTTAAAATTCAAAAATTTACGATTGATTGAATTGGACGCCTAGGGTCGTGCAAAGGAGAATAGCGAGTAGGAAAAACGCTGGCAAATGCTGGGATAACACTAAGAGACAATATGCCACCCTATCTGGCGAACTGTATAACAGAATTAATTAATAAATTGATATCTACCCTACCACAGCACATAAGTGTAGAACTAGAGTGACTGCGTGGCTGAAAACGCAAACTTACGGCGACATGGAAAACCTTATACTAAATACTTACAAACACCTATAAATGCATAATTAAATAATCAAATGTATAACAGACCCACCTTCACACTAACACACACATACACACTCACATGTACTACACATATAAATATATATATATATATATATACCCACCTTCAATTACAGACTCCTTAAAATTAACTTTATAAAAATTGTGCTCCTAGAATATAATTTAGATTTAATAAAGTAATAACTAACATAAACTATAAGTTACACTATTGTACTATTCGATACCTGCATATGGAAGAGCGGTGCCCCTTAACACAGGTATTACTTTACTTAAAAAGGGGCCAGCAACACATGTACACTAGTGCTTATTTTCATTTTTTCAGGTAAAAGAAGAATAATGATTGGGATTGTGTCCAAAAGTCTCACGATTTATAACATTTATTATATTACAAAGTTAAATATATCTAAGCGGTCATCTGAATCCACTCCGTGAAGCTAGTCACTCTGGCATTGACCCCGGGATACCTCGCGAGCGCACAGCTCAATCCCCACGAGCAGACGCCGACGACGACGCGCTCCTTGTGAATGAGCGGGCCGCCGGAGTCACCCTGGCACTGGTCGCGGCCGCCCACGTCCAGGTGGCCCGAACATAACATATCGTTGGTGATGTAAGAGCCGAGCTCTGCGTAACGCGCTCTGCAGACCGCTTGGCTCACGTGCCAGACTTCCACTTCGCGGAGTTGCTCTGCTTGCACGCCGCCGGGCTGAAACGAGAAGAATCCTTACTTGTTGCATTCAGGTGTCTTGTTCAGTTCACCCAAGTAGACAACGATGAACATGACTATTGTATTTGAATCTGTTCAGTTGTAATTCTATAGAAAAGGATGTAAGTGCCGTAAGATTTCTGTGAGGATACGACCTTTTTAATAGGCATGGAACCCTTCGTTTTGCGTGGTGCGACACGTACTTGGCCAGTATTAATACTAAGTATACCCTGTTCCGTATAAGATTAGATAAATCGTGCGTTAATCGTCATGTGAGTTCAAGGAAAACAGTTTTTCAGCAATATCTCGTAGATCTTTAAACCGATCTTGTTTAAAATAATTTTCGGTGAAAGAATTAAATAAGCCCTATGTCCATGATTTTTTTCGTATTTTTAAAATACACCGTTCAAACATAGAAGGGGGGGACACAATTTTAGTGAATTTCAGGGCGATTATCTCCGACTCTATTCACTTAATCACAAATATTGCTGAGAAATCTTATATTTATTATGAAAGGCCTTGAATCGAGGTCCACGTGGCTTGCAATGATTTTTTTTCCTAACAATTTTATTTATCCCCAAAAATTCCCTTTTTTAGGGTTCCGTAGCCAAAATGGCAAAAACGGAACCCTTATAGTTTCGTCATGTCCGTCTGTCCGTCTGTCCGTCTGTCCGTCTGTCCGTCTGTCCGTATGTCACAGGCATTTTACTCGAAAACTATAAGGTGTATTTGAATAAAATTTTGAGGAAAGGTGTATTTTGTTAGCCGCTACATAGTTTTGTAATTAAAATGACAAAAAAAATTTTTTTTAGGGGTGCACTCCATACATAAAACTAAAAGTCAAAAATTTTTTTTTCATTGTGACCCCCCGTGTGGCACATCAATCGATAGGCCTTTTAAAATAAATATAAGGTTTCTTAGCATTTTTTTTGATTAAGTGAATAGGGTCGGAGATAATCGCCCCGAAAGTCACTAAAATTCTGTCCCCCCCCCTCTAATTTTTGAACGGTGTATTTTAAAAATATGGAAAAATTCATGGACATAGGGCTTATTAATTTCATTCACCGAAAATTGTTTTGAACAAGATCGGTTCAGAGGTTTTCGAGATATTGCTGAAAAACTGCCTTCCTCAAAGAAAAGGACGTAAGTGCCGTAAGATTTCTATGACGATACGACCTTTTTAATAGGCACGGAACCCTTCGTTTTGCGTGGTCCGACACGCACTTGGCCGGTTTTTTTTAGTTATTTAATTACAAAACTATGTAGCGGCTAATAAAATACAACTATCCTCAAAATTGTATTCAAATACACCTTATAGTTTTCGAGTAAAATGCCTGTGACATACGGACAGACGGACATGACGAATTCGCATTGCGTTTTTGCCATATATTAAAAGTGTAACTTATTAACTTACAGAAGTGGTTCCCCACCCAATAGCCATGACCGGGTCATTATCAGGTAGGTCATAGCCTCGGCCAGGCACAACCATCGGCTGCACCAGCTCGTTGAAGACGATGGGGGTCGCCGTGTGAAGAATGGCGATGTCGGCGCCGGCCGTCGCCCGGGTGTAGTCCGGATGGTTGAAGATTGCGGATAAGTGGTGGACGACGCCGCCGCTGTTGGCCATGGTTGAGCCGACGCGGATGCGCCATCTGGTGGGCGTGTCGCCACTGGAACATACAATGTAGGGAATCAATATCACAATCTTCTTTCTCGAGTGAGAAGATTGAATGACTTCATCTTTTGCTTGGTTCGTTCTTTTAGTTGGGCGCCGTTTGCGACTAAGAGGGCATGACTCCCGTTCCGGGTCATTCCTGTTGCAAAGGTTGTCGATCGCGATTCAACGCGGCAATGCAGCAAGTGTGATGGGCACCTTTGCACCAGGAATGACACGGGGCGGATTATTTGACTAAGTGTAGTTTTATTGACACTAGATTAAATTGTGTAACACCACTCACCAATACATGGCCTGACCAGTAATGCCGCGGCCATAGAAATTACAGTATAGGAGGACAGCTTACCAGACAGCCCGCTGGATGGCGCTGCCTGTAGAATAGACGGCTCTATCGTTTGTTCGACGTAGTTTCAAGACCCCCGAAGCCGAACTACGTTTTACTACGGACTAGTACTTCGTACGCTATACGTATTTACCATTGTTAAGTCGTTATAGTGTCGCTGTACTAGAATCATTGCTACTTAGGTGTACTTCCACCCTTGCTGGGATACATCGGTGTAGTACTGTTACAATAAGTCAAGCCCATAATCGCGTAAGTCTGCTGATTTCTCTCCGCTCCCCCGCCTCTACATACTATTGTATTCACACTGTATTAAACTTCAATAAAAAATATTTTATACTGAGATGAAACTGTTTCTTGGCACTCAAGTTTAGGCTAAGTTCGGATGAACGCGCGACGACGCGCGGCTGGCACGGCGCGCGGTTTGAGATTGTAACAAATCAATGTTGTTGTGTACATGACCGCGCGTCACTGCGCGTACACGCGCGCACCGCCATGCATCGCGCGCAAGATCTTGACACGCGCGTCACCGCGCGGTGACGCGCGGTTTGAGATCTACACTCCTGTATGAACCTGTTTAGAGTTCACGCGGTGTCGCGCGGTTTAAGATCTACAATCCTGTATAGAGCTGTTCAGTTAACCCGCGCGGTTTGACGCGGACGAAGCCGCCGCCATCTGAATAGCTGAATCGCGCGGCAGCGCGCGGCCATCTGGACTTAGCCATATCCTCCTAGCGTTTTCCAGGTTGTACCCTCAAGGAGGCCAGAGTCCGCTTTGACATCTATTTAATCCCAAGATTGGACGTAAGTTTTACGAAAACAACTACCATCTGACCTTCCAACCCAGAAGAAAAACTAGACCTTGTTAGAATAACAAAATTTTAAAGAAGTTCAGCATCAGCCCGACAAAGCATGTGAGATTGTGTTACTAACAATTTGAATGTAACTAAGCTATGGACAGCTCCTAGTTGTTTATAAAATGCTGTAAAATCCCCGAAAAAATGTAATCTTATCATTAACCTTACGTTATCATCATGTTGTATTAATTCTTGTCGAATATATTCGAAATGATAATAATCATTGTTCCTCTTATAAAACTATTATTTAAAACGTATATTCACGTACTTTTTTATGCCTTATTGTCATAGTAAGAAGAGCGGAAAAGGTACGTGAATATATTTCCCTAACTGTACGTAGGAAATTCCAGGAATGAATTACGTTGCATATCAAACTAGTATAAAGCAATAGAATAACCTTGGAGTCGAGGGCAGCCTCTAAACAATACAAGTAGTACGTCAGTAAAATCCAGGAGTTCATGGGATTTAGCTGGTTTTCAAGCTAGTTTCTAAAGGCTAAAATAAAACGCTACTTACACAAAGCAACGGGTAGCCGACAGGATAACCTTTAGTTTGAGGTCAGTGAACCAAGATTGGTGTCAGTGAATTCCAGGAGCTCAAGCTTTTAATTGGGTTCGAATACTTCGAAAGGCTCAAATAAAACACGCTAGCACGCTACTTAAGTACACAAAGCAATGGGCAGCCGACAAGATAACCCTGGAGTTGAGAACAGCTCCCCGACAAGACTGGTGTTATCAAATTCCAGTTCATGGCTAAAGGTTTATGGAGGCTTCAAAAAGCTCAAATAAATTTTGCTAAGTAGGTACTTACACAAAGCAATGGGCAGCCGACATGATAGCCCTGGAGTTGAGTACAGCGCCCCCACAAGACTGGTGGTACGAGAGCAGGTTCCAAGAGTACATCATGGCGGCCATAAACGGGTACTTGTCGATGGTGGTCGCCTCTCCACCGACGATTCTCTGCCCATTTTGCGGTGCACCTGGAAAATGTGTTAAAAATGCGTTAATGTATCCACTCTTTTGGCGATATAGACTCAAGCCAACAAAACGTTAAAAATTAACTCAGTTGAATTGCGCTCCAGTTCAATTACTAGCAGAAGGTTCAACTATTGCAAAACATTATATAAGTACTGTACTTACTGGATCAAACCAAGACTTAATTACAATGGCCAACTATCACGGTATGCTTTCCAGCTTCTCTGCCATTGTCTAGATTTGTGGCCAGACTATTTGTTTCGTACCAAGGTAAGAGGTAACTGTTTATTGATATCAATAAGGACGATAAAATGCAACTAAAGTGGTGTGCCTAAGAACGACAAAATGCACAATGACGTCACAGTAACATAAGACCTACCTGCAACCAGGCAGAGGCCAAAAGTCACCAATACAACAGCGGTATGCATCTTGAATCCTTCACTACGAGTGGATTAGCGCGCTGGTTTCGGGTGTAAATTCATGTGATTAAAAATCGATAATGGTTTGATAGCATTTATCATAAAAATTGTTCTGCCTATTTGATAGCGCTGTTTTATCTTTGAACTGTTAGCGTGCTGCTTACTACATTGACATTTCTCAGCACTATGGAGTATGGGGTGTTTCAAAAGTCACGCAAGAGTTGCTTCAACAAAATTCCGAAGCCGATCCCGTGAAGTTTCGGAATTTCGTTGAAGCAACGTTGAGTGTCCTCCTTCAATGCGCTGGGTTTGTTGGTATACACCTGTAATTGACCCAAAAAGTGGGGATAACATCACCGTGTATTTATTTATTTATATCGTATGGCACTGTATACACTGTGATAATTACGAGTAGGTACAGTCAGCATCAAAAGTAGCTACGCAAACGAAGACGTCAAAAGTCTTTATTAAAAGGGAATAAGAACTTTTGACGTCTTCGATTGCGTAGTTACTTTTGATGCTGACTGTACTCATTACTACACCTTAAATGTACAATTTTTCAAATAGTCTGCGGCATCGCTCGTGACTCACGAGTCGTGAGGTATTTAAAGTCCGAGGGCAGTCCGTCGTACTTGAGGTGAGAGGGCATTCGAACACGATGTGGTGCACGGTTTGCTTCGGACATCCACATTCACATTCTTCAGCGTCGCTCCAGTCCCATTTTTTGCGCAGTTGAGCACAGTGCCCTATTTCAGTCCTTATTCGATTCAGGGAGTATCAGACACGTCGAGCTTCGTTGAAACCTTGTGGGTGGCGGTCTGGGCTGCGTTCGAAATTGGTGACTCTGATTTTGCCAGCTACTCCTCCAGCTAGGCAGATTGGACCGTGTTTTAAGGACATTGATTCTTTTCCATCATCATCATATCAGCCGAAAGACGTCCACTGCTGGACATAAAGAGTGCCAAATTGACCGGTCCTGCGCCACCCACATCCAGCGGGCTCCCGCGACCTTCACCAGGTCATCAGTCCACCTTGTGGGGGGCCTACCCACGCCGTGCCTTCCGGTACGTGGTCGCCACTCGAGAACCTTTTCACACTAATGGTCATCGGTTCTACGTGCAATGTGCTCCGCCCACTGCCATTCTTTTCCATAGTTTCAACCTATTAAGTGCAATCACGACACACATACGTCAGAACTCAGAGCGCTACGGCGCAGCGCCACGAGCGTAGTGGTAAATGAGACTAGAAATTGATAAAGCTGCAAAGGCAGCAGTGTTGCTCTAGATATTGCTTATCAAATTCTGTCGCGTAACATAATATTGAATCTATATATTAAGCTCTTGGGATCCTAAAATTTCCATAATCGATATTATAAAAACTGGCGATGTCATGATGGGAGAATCGGTTACATGACTTTCGGAAAGGCGTAACGGAAATTAACCGTCTAGTATTTATAATGGTTACCGACAACTTACAGGAGAACCAGTTTAAGTGGTGGCCTCCGATGTATACATCAGTTTAACGAAGATGGGTGCCAAGTTATGCTAGGGCGAGTAGTGAGGCGAGTCAAGATAGGTTGCGAATAGCTTAACTGAGCTGCTTAAAGGCCAATACACAATCTTTTTGTTATTTTGAAGAAAGAAGAAAGAAAATACATTTTTTCACACAATTAAACAAACAAAGCATAACATTTTTTTAAGGAAAATACGAGATTATTGATAATAGAACCTATTTTTATTGAACGAACGAGCAAAGCGAACGACGTTCTCCGTTTCAGCTTGAGCCAAAGTTCTTTTGTATGTCGGGATGTCCAGCTGTATCGCTGTCCGCCTGTTCCCCTCTACAGGTCGCATTTCTCAACCAATTCTCGTGAAATTTTGGAAGCAGGTTCAATAATTTCATAGTTTTTAGGGTTCCGTAGCCAAAATGGCAAAAACGGAACCCTTATAGTTTCGTCATGTCCGTCTGTCCGTCTGTCCGTCTGTCCGTCTGTCCGTATGTCACAGGCATTTTACTCGAAAACTATAAGGTGTATTTGAATAAAATTTTGAGTACAGGTGTATTTTGTTAGCCGCTACATAGTTTTGTAATTAAAAATTACTAAAAAACATTTTTTTAGGGGTGCACTCCATACATAAAACTAAAAGTCAAAAAAAAAAATTTCATTGTGACCCCCCGTGTGGCACATCAATCGATAGGCCTTTCAAAATAAATATAAGGTTTCTTAACATTTTTTTTTGATTAAGTGAATAGAGTCGGAGATAATCGCCCCGAAAGTCACTAAAATTCTGTCCCCCCCCTCTAATTTTTGAACGGTGTATTTTAAAAATATGAAAAAATTAATGGACACAGGACTTATTAAGTTCATTCACCGAAAATTGTTTTGAACAAGATCGGATGAAAGGTTTCCGAGATATTGCTGAAAAACTGCCTTCCTCAAAGAAAAGGACGTAAGTGCCGTAAGATTTCTATGACCTTCTTAATAGGCACGGAACCCTTCGTTTTGCGTGGTCTGACACGCACTTGGCCGGTTTTTTTTTATCGATTCAGTTTTTCGAAATTGAAATTCATCTTTTGGTACTCTGCCTAGGAAGCAGGCGATCCCAGGGTTGAATCCCGTTTCCCCATTTCTTGGTGTGATATTTTTTTTCTAGGACAGTGAATTCTTAATAGTGAAGAATCGCTTTATTTTATCAGAATATTATGGGCGAATTGATAACTCTTATCACCTCAGATTATCTAAGAGTTCTTGAACTCATTACTCAATATTAAGAGTGTTTTCCGTAGATACTTATCTTCTGTGCGATTAAGACATCTACTTCAAATCGAACGATAACCATTTGTTTACTTGAAGTCATGTTACATTGTACCTACCTATGTATTTACTTGAACATTCTTCTTCTTAAAGGTTAAAACTTCGCGCCTTTTTCGTGTGGCGTATTTCTTAGTCACTTGGAAAATAAAAAGTAGTAGTATCACTCTAGGCTAATGATTAACGCTGATTCATACTTAAATTTACCCTATTACTAAGACTCCACTGGCTACAGAAGCTACTCACACCAAAAATATTGGCACACCCTAGGAACCTGCAGGCAAACCAGGGAGGCCCTCCCGACAATCAACCCCGGATTGTCGAGGAAGCTAAAGAAGCTAAAGAGGCCGGCACTCCGCCTTCTGACGGGAGCCATAACTGGTCATGCACTATTAAACAAACATCTTTTCACCCTAGGTGTTACAGACAATCCTCTCTGCAGAGCCTGCATGGAAGAGGACGAGACAGCCGCCCACGTCATCCTGACGTGCCCTGGGGTGGCAGATTACCGGGCAAAGCACCTCGGAACACCGGGGTCACTGCCGGAGGCCATCGGCAACATAAAGGGTCTGCTAGGCTTCCTGGTGGAACTGGGTTGGCATGAATAATAGTAGTGCCAACCCACACGCAAAATAGGCGCATTCATGACGTCGAGTTGCGGAAACCCAGCCCGCGTAGGTACACCTATAACCTATAACCTATATAAGACTCCACTGTCCGTCCGTCTGTCTATCTGTCCGTCTGTCTCATGAGCCGTGATGTATTTCTGTTGCCGCTATAACAACAAAACAGAATAAAATTAATATTTAAGGGGGCTCCCATACAACAAACGTGATTTTTTGTCCGTTTTTTAGATAATTGTACGGAACCCTTTGTGCGCGAGTCCAACTCGCACTTGGTCGGTTTTTTTTATTATTATCTTGAGCTGCAAAGTAGAAAAAAGTAAATTAAACATGAAAAATACAGCCACCTTGAAAAATCATCAGTAGATCTGTCACGGTCCCAGGAATCACGTATAATCTAAAACAACTGCCCCATAATAAATGCTCCAGCGTCGGAACGTAATAAATCAATTTGCCAAAGGAAGCATTTGTATTCAGCTCACGCGCACAACGGCCAACATCAGAAATTTCTGCCAGGAGGCCAATTTGTGTACGCACTTCGGCATCGCAATGTGATTTCATGTGAGCCATGGACTCGGTCTAATACGTTAGCTCGTGAAAGTAAGCACATAGGCGCATTAAAATCATATCGCGATGCGAAGTGACGAACACAAATTGACCTCTAGGCCTGATTCACAGCGGTAACCGTCAAAACCGGAGAACCAGTGTAAGTCTGACCTCTTATCACGTGTAGTTGTTTCTAATCACGCGATCAAGTAATGCTGGGCGTGTCAAGGCAGGTTGTGAATTAAATGGGATTAGGGAGTTGCGTTTATTTCGGACCATGAACGAGATAACACTGATTGCGCATGGGTGATGCGATTGGGCTTTTATAAATATTCAGTTACGAGCGAAAAGCCGTTCTTAAAAAGTTCAGACGTTCTTAAAACGTCTCTGGATACACGGAGCGCCGCACGGTGTGTTACACTGTGCACTGTAGGAAAAGTCTCTGGATACACGGAGCGCCGCACGGTGTGTTACACTGTGCACTGTAGGAAAACGTCTCTGGGTACACGGGGCGCCGCACGGTGCGTTACACTGTGCACGGTAGGAAAACGTCTCTGGATACACGGGACGCCGCACGGTGCGTTACACTGTGCACTGTAGGAAAACGCTCGTTCGATCACGTTTGAACATGATCCATCATACATCGCCGTTAATGGCAATTCTATACAACCTTTTACCTCCCACCTACCCACTTAGGAAAATATTGGCTCAGGAAGAAAAATCCTTTGTCCTTCTTTAAAACTTAATACCCAATATAGTTCAAGTTTAGCACCTAAAATAGTTGTGTTAACCTTAGATATAAGTTTAATTTTAAGTTCAACTAACAAAATATTGCGCATGTCATAATATTATGAATTCTTATTTTGAAAATGTTCGTTAACATTAAAGTATGACTTAAGGTGGACTTCTGACCAGCGCGGCTCCGGCGTCAGTAACGCAGCGACAGTGACGCGGCGATAGTACTATCGCTCTATCGCCGCGTCACTGTCGCTGCGTTACTGACGCCGGAGCCGCGCTGGTCGGAAGTCCACCTTTATTTAGGCATCATTTAAATAATAATAATAACAATTTATTGAAGAAGTGGGTCGTCGTCTGCAGGAAAGAGGGCTGGATCCCCGCTCTGGGTCCTTTCTGGTGCAAAGGTTAGCCATAGCTGTTCAGCGCGGCAATGCGGCTAGCGTAATGGGCACCTTTGCACCAGGAGGGACGCGGGGCGGGTTGTTTGATACTTAGTTTTAAGTTTAGTTTAATTAGTTGTAATTATTGTAAATTGGTTTTTTGTACTTGTTTTGTGTTTATATAAACTTACCTATTTATTGATAAAACAATGTGCATTTAAATAATTTATTTTTAAGTTGTTCGAACTCTAGGGACTTTATTTGTTTAGGTAGATGGTTAGATTTTTTTGTTGACATGCACAATAAGTATGCTTTTTTCAAAGTGCGCAGAGTTATGGCTTGGATAGCAAAGATTCAATCCATGTAACCTAGATGTTGACCTTGAATTGGAGGCATAACTTTGTACGTATCTATACTAGTTTTTACAAATAGGCACATTTCGTATATGTACAAATTAGGTATAAGTAGGAAGAATTTTTACTTTGCTGAATAGAGGTACTACATGAATCAGTGGTTCTTGCTCTAACACACTTTTTCTGCAGTATAAATGGCCAATTTTCGTATGTGGAGTTGCCCCAAAATATTAGGCCATATCTAAGATTGGATATAATATGACCACGGAACGCACAGCATAGCATATTAGGGCAGTTTTTGGGAAACTACTTGTGTGAGCCTGCGCAGAGCAAAAACAAATCTGTTCAGCTTATTTACCAAGTAATCATTCATTCATTCAATCAAGTAATTAACTTTGACTTTGAATAAATGAATTTAAATTATCAATTCGAATGCCAATTCACCATAATTCCAAGGAATCGCATGGATGGAACATTCTTTATTGGTTCCTGATTATACCCTATTATCAAATTTTTAGGATTGTTTTGAGGTGCGTAAAACTCCACACATATATTTGGTTTTTCCTATGTTCACTTTCAATTTGTTTCGCAGCAACGCGTTGTTTTTTAGGATAAGTGTTCTCGCGTTAATGTCGCTTGAAGAACTGCCCGCGTGCGCTCTGACCGCTGCGCGATCCGTGACGCACATTAGTACCCGCATACCTCAAGGTTAACCGTGGATATAAGTATTTTAATAAATATGCCTCACGAAAGTTTACATTCGATTAATATTCATCTTCATAAATTCAACGTTTGTCGTTTGTGTAGAAAGATAAACAGACGGACAACGATGTTTTATCAGTAAGGATTATTGTCACACGCACAGTGCTTCACGTCGCGTCGCGCAAAACGCATGTTAATGGAGAATGTGAATACATTTCCATATCGTTCGCTTTCTATTGGAGAGCTTTCATACCAGGGCATAATCAGCACCAAGTAGGTTATCATTGCACCGAACAGGCCAATGACTGCAGTCATGTGACACTTATCGGCCATTGGGCGCAGCGCACCACCCAAATGGCATCCCTGTGAAACGGACCCAACCAACCGAAGTCCTTCAATTCAATGCCAACCTTGCTGGATTCGAAATAAAGTGCAGATTGCAATAAAGCTTTACAATTATTTAAGGAAAACAGAGTCAGCATTTTATTACCAGCATTCGATAAAAACCGATTGTCGGCTTCCGATAATAATATTTTCAAGTGGGTGCGTCACAAATGGGTGCCGTAATTTTTTGCAAAGATTACTTTGATGTGACGTGTGATAGTGACTGGCAAAAATGTAGAAAGATTAATTTTCTGACTTAGAATCCTGTTAATGCTGGGCCAATGTCCGGTTCACTGCCGCAGAGACACACTTTGTTTCATGTTTTATATGTTTCTCTTGTTTATTTTATTGTTTAATATGTGTATCCTGTGTGTTTGTGAAGAAATGAATCTTTCTTGCTTTCTTTCTTTCTATAGGGATTCTGTAGCTTTTTAATATTAGGTACCCAGACTCAACATTCCACCACATAGTCCTTTACAGTTAATGCATTACCATGCAATTTGCGTTCCTAATTGCGTAAGTACTCAAAGCATTACGAGTAGCTTAGATCAACTAAAATGTCGTTAGCAATGCAGTCGCCACCAATTATGATAATTTGATGAAAGTCTGATCCTATAACTAATATTGCGAAACACACATATAACAACACATAATAATAACAACCAAAGTAATTGTCTAAATTATTGTTTTTCCACGGTTCTAACGCGATATTTATTTACCTACCTATATTTCTGAGGGTAGTGAAATATTGTGCATCTCCGTTGACAACTTGCTAGGACGACAGTCATTTATGACCATGACCGGTGGAACCCGACTCGAGATGTCAAAAATAAAGGTAAATGAATATCGCGTTAGTCCCGTGTTAAACAATAATTTAAATATGTGTACAAAGCGCGAGAGTTAAAAACAAAGTATAATTGCCATATTCAGAACAACTACATTTCTGTGTAAGCAACTAAGGGTTTCATGGCTTCCATTATGAGATCTAATCCTAATATTAAGAGCCAAATATAGCACATAAGGCGTACCTGACTTCATATTACATATTTCAACATCATATGAAAGCGTTTTGACTCGTTCATTTAGCACGCAAACTGTCGAGTCAAATTGACTTCTAGCATGGATACTTATATAAGAACCCAACACTGATTTAGTCCTAAAGTAAAATTACTAAGCCAGTGTCTAGTTTGTGGCAACATCGATATCAGCGCTAACCCTCTAATGGTCAATTCGATTTGTTTTAAAGACAACTCATGACATCGCATCCATATACACTTTTGATACAAGTGGTCATGTCATCGGTAAAATAGTAAATGTTATTTGAACTGTATTTAGTTATAAAAAACATAGTTTTGTGGTTTTCGTACAAGGGGTTACATGATTGGCGATGTCGCGAGGAGGTAAAATACAATATTGAATTGCGTTCATATTCCCATCCGAGCGCAGAACCGAATCCCAAACAAAAGCAGGTGTGCAAACGAGTTTCAGCTCAATCGGTTTATAGGACTACTTTTATCCGCTGCTTCCGATCCCAAACACATTTGCACACGGTCTCGCTTCCACGTGAACCAGGTTGACCTATCAGAAATAAAACAAAACATATTAAAATGCGATTGGAAAGGGAATGAGCTAAACCGAATTGTGACTCTTATTCGCGCAATAGAACGAGATTATATTACGGCGTTTTGATTTTATTTTCCTCTGCATCTTTGTTAGTGTTTATTTATACAAGTTAAATCCTTTAGTGAGTTAGTTTCAGTACCCTTTTTATTGGTATATATATATAAGGTTTTAAAGGAACGGTCATTATATTTCGTCCCTTTAACGGGCAAAGTTAAAATTAATTCATAATATTTATTTATTTATTATTTATTGTGTAGACCTAAAAGTATACTGCACCGTAAAAAAATACAAAAATATGACCTTAACAGGTGGTATTTTTTGCTATGAAATTTAGATTGCTCCCTAAGTAAATTAAGTAAAGTTAAGTAAATAATGATATAATTATACGCTAAAAGCGTCATAAAAGTTGAAAACTTTAAACTGGGCACTTCTTTTTTAGCTAACTATGACTCATACATTCCAAACACTCTTTCATCACTATAGAAATTAGGTTTTATTTCGATGGATAATATGGAAAATATGGAACATGAAAAGACACATACGAGTTACTGAAACGTTTCTCTGAACCTTGCATTTTAGGCAAATGATCTCTCTGTAATGTATGGAAACTTCTTGTGAAGTACAATTTGCATAACAAAGCATGAAAACATGCTGACAAGGGGCTGATTCTAAATAGGCATGTGTTATGCATTCCAATTTGCTTTCAACGTATTTTTCACGCTCTTCTGGCTTCTCTATATATTCTTTCTCTATCGATTCAAGATCCACGTATCGTTCCGTTCCTCTAAACTCTTAGGAAGATATATATATATCTTCCTCTAAGCTCTGACGCATTTGCACGGCGCGCGTCGAAGTGATCCCGAAACGTTGAAATCAAAATTGTGATGCGGAACGTGGATCTTGAATCGACCGCAAGACGCATTCACCGCATAGGGTAAGTGTGACATTATGGCCCGAGCGAAGCCCCGCGGTGTTAGCTTTAGTTTAGGCTTTGCGCTAATCTGGTTTTAGTTCATACTTGCATAGTGCGGTTAGGGTTTAACTTTAATTTGATACACGTATCCTATTCCAGGCTTCACTTGGTAGTTATTTATTCTGTGCTCTGGTCTAATGTTGAAACATAACACGAAAAATACGAGATGTTTCTATTTTTATTGTTTTTATTACTCATGAATTAGAAAGGCCGACTTGACGAATTATTCATATTATAATTAGTATGAAAAAAAAAACAAAAACGCACCGCAACTCGCTGCACCGTAGTGCGCGCGTAGCCTTAGGCTACACGCGGTGCAGCACTACGGTGCAGCGAGTTGCAGTGCGTTTTTGAAATCGCAAAGGAAAAAAGTGACTGTGCAGTACGCACACAGCGGTGACATATCCGCACGTTTTGCCATTCTAGTCTAGTCCCAACTCAAGTAAGGCGACGACATGACCGTGCAGCACCGTGTCGCGAGAACAACTGCGTCACTGTATGGCTGCCGGCGCGTCCGCAGTGCTCGTGGTTTCACAATAGTCCATAGTATGCACAAAATTCGTGCGGCGCCGCACCGCAACCAATCTGCAGCAAATCACAGATTTTTGTCCGCTTACGGATTATTTTCCGCAGTGCGCGCACTTCAAGGAGGTTCCATACTTCACAGATTTTGCGGAAAAAAAACGCACGGTAGAAATCCGCAGTGCGCGCCTAGCCGATTAACATCAATTTCAGTGACAATTTTTCACCGAATATTCTGACATGCCGCAACGTTTATTTTCTGGTCTCAACTTGACCTCAAATAATAATGCCTACACTCCTTAAAAAAAGCTTCCTATTACCTTTAAACGTATTAACCACACCTACCCGTTTGAAAGCAGCGGGCCTAAGACGGTTGCCATCTTATGTGGATTAAGGTACAAGTTGAAACCTGACCGCAGACAGCAGACAAGGTGTCACAGCGACACTACGGTTTCTATGTAGGGGAGAAGTGGCATTAAGGAGCCAGGTTTTGAAAGAGCCATTTGCGTTATTTTTGTAGTTTCCGAACGAACTGGGTACTAGTTTTTTTTTTTAATTTTACGTAGCAACACTTATTTCCCGTTACCCTCGGATGGCGGCGGCAGGAGAGAGTCCCACATAACCCCCAAATGGTATTTCCCTGGTCGAAGGTATGCGTAAAGCATTTTCACACCGACAAAAAAAAGTTTAGGTTAGGTTAAAACAGGCGTTGCTAGATTTTCGACAAAAAAAATATGCTCATACATTTTATGCGTGGACATGATTCGGAGTATCAAAATTATGCACAAATAAATAATATTCGGACTCCCAAATTTCAGGGCGTAATCGAACAAAGTCAATTATGGCTACCTACATAGATTACGCCATATAGAATTATTACTAAAAAAAATATGCCAAAACAACTGAACGTTGTATTCCTTTTTCTTAGCAACGTATTAATACTGCAGTAAGATGTTTGATTCCGTCAGCAACGACAGGGTGCTAAAACGTTCAACGTTGCAAGTTGCAACTAAGTCTGTGTAAATGCAGCAATAAAACCGACTACCAACAGATTGTATTAGATAAAACGCAATAAAAAGGAGTACATAAAAGTGCCGACAGCCTGGCTTTAAAACCGCAGTTATCTTAAGTGCAGTTCTAGTTCGAGATAAAACCTAGGTAATCCCGTCTCAGTATTACCCAGTTTAACTATATGTGTCAATATGACGTATATATAAATGAAATGCCAACTGATTGAGGTTTTTATACTCATACGCCAGTTTGGTTTCAGTAAAGAGTTGATAACCTAAGTAGGTATTTGGGTCAATCAACTATTTCTTGTTGTTATTCTGTCCCGTTAGCCAGGAGACTATTTGACAGAGTTTCTTAGAAAAATTGTTACAATATGGACACGTGCTTAAAACAAGCGCCTTACAAAAAGGGGTTGAACGTGACAAGAATACCCATAAAATCACAGTTTTAAAACGGGACCCAGGAGAAGTTAACCACGGCAAAAGTGGATTCGCCCATTTGCTTGCAAGTGTTATTTCATTTAGATAAATTAACCTCAATGATACAGTGAATGACTGATATTTATATCGATAAAGAGCAGTGCTTTCTCCCTTACATGTGTCAAGAGCACGCAAAATTCCGGGCCCTAGTCTACTCGGGCCTATATTACTCTCCTATTTTTGGGTCACGTAAAAAGACACATATTCACTAGTATAGTATCTCTAACCCTGTTTATGGTCAGTTACTAGCACCTACTCACAGCTACTTACGCGGGGTTAGAAAACATCCGAATTAACACAGATCACTGATTGCAATCAATTGATCTCCGTAGCCGGGCCCTTTGTTTACCACGCCTATCAGTCACATGTCCGATACGATAAAGGATAACCTACTTAGTTGTGTATAAATGAGATGTCGAAACGCGGGCCTGAGAGATTTGCGTGTTGAGCATACGAATAGTGAGCATTCAGTTGTTTATTGTGAGAGAGAGATGAGGCTGACTTCAGGGCAGGACAAGGATGGAGGAGCGGCTGAGTCTGCTTTGATGAGAGGTAAGATCAACATAATTTCATACATACGTATAATCATGCCTGTTATTTAGTGTGGTAGGAGAGATCACGGATTTTCGGTAAAAATATTGGAGATTGAACGTTTAATTAATTCAACTCAAGAGATATCCGTATGCCGTATAACTTTATTTTATCATGCTAGCCAACATCATTTCCACTGATATAAAGAGGTAACGAAATTGTAATACGTTGAACTACGGCAAGCCATATCTGACACGTCATGCGCGAATATACAATATAAATATATCTGACAATTTCTAAATGAATATTACTTAATAATAAGTTGTATTTCATATTTTGAAACGGCTTTGCTCCCCTTAAATCTTGGACCGATGTTGTGAAATAAAATAGATACCAACAAACTTTTTTGGGTCAACTTCCTGCTTGACATGAGGGGGGATGACAAAGTTTTAAGAGGAAAAACCAATGGAAGCAACATGCGTATTGGTCCTGGTGAATTTAAATACAAGGCGAACAAGTTTCAGTTACAAGTCTACCTGACACTCCTGTCTGTTTTCACGGCGCTTATTAACAAATCGCTTCGAGCGAACCAGTCTTACTCGGACCCTTGGTTCCGTAGTTCAATTAATCCCGCATTGCTATC
This sequence comes from Epinotia nisella, assembly GCA_932294315.1. Classification (NCBI taxonomy): domain Eukaryota; kingdom Metazoa; phylum Arthropoda; class Insecta; order Lepidoptera; family Tortricidae; genus Epinotia; species Epinotia nisella. The sequence continues at coordinate 24,524,294 of OW028676.1, forward strand.
ACATGAAGACCTGTGTCGCGGCGAGATAGACTATTCGTCTCTCTTATTAATTAACTAGCTTCCGCCCGCGACTTCTTCTGCGTGGACCCGGGATAAAACTATCTTATATTATAATCCAGGCTATAAACTATCTTCGTGCAAAATTTCATACAAATCGGTTGAGCTGTTTAAGCGTGAAAACGTTTAAAACACACACAGCTTGCGGGACGTCTTGTGATTAGTCGTGCTGGGTTAAGAAGGTAATGGAATATCATCTGACGTTTCGCATTTTTGAAGCAGCCCAACTCAAGATGTACCTCCTTGCTGGAGACCGCAGGCATCATAACCATCACCATTTGCTCTGTTGGTATGCGGTGTTGAAATTCTGGTGGTGGGTCAGATCGAAAGAGCTCCCGAGGATTTTCTGGGTCAAAAGTGTCAGACCTACTTTTGTTTTATTTTGTTATATAAAGAATGTGCGGCCCGCTTGAATCCGCTGCAGTTACAAGCAGTCAGTGTTTAGTTATGCTTGCTTGCCACGATGGTACTATAAAAAAATGGTTGTCTGTCGGTTTACGGCCGATAATTTTAGGTCATAAGAAAACATTGATGAAAAATTGCATAACACGTATTTACTCATTTATCGTTAGGAATACTCCTGTGAAGTTTCGAATAAAATAGTCGATCTAATCTTGTTTCCCCATACAAACTTTGGACCCCCATTTCACGCCCTTAGTGCACCCATAGACCTTGTAAGAAACCTACGTGTCAAATTTGGAATCTCTAGAACCAGCTGTTTGGGCTGTGCGTTGATATGTCGGTCAACGGAACGGGACAATGAGTCACACTTTTTCGTGCGTGCAGCCGGCGTTCATCGATTCGTAAGACGTTATCACGTCAAAAGAGACTTTTTCTGGGAGTGGTGAGGTGATTCGAGTCAGTTTGTGAATATCTTAGCTGGCTTCTTTTATTCTCAGAAGTGGTTCCCGCTTCGTCCTCTAATTGTTCAGAGTTGAAGACTCCGACTTAAGCACGTCTTCATGTCGACGAATGTCTGTGTGATGTCGATATTTGAATGTGTATTGTGTTCAACGTCCTTTTATTACGGAGTAAATTGAAACTGAAATGCTATTATTATGGGATTCCTGTATTCAACATTTTGGTCTTGTATCAATGAATGATACAACCAACATCGGTATACAAAACCGCTCACCTGAACAATTTCCGTCAGTAATCAGCCACAAATCATCAGGATAGGCAACGCAAAGCGAACATCAGCGGCTCATCCGCTCGCTAAACAGTACTTTTCAGGCGTTACTAATTAAATAGAAATTCAAATTATCACCCTGATGATTAGGGCGCCATTTTGAATTCAATTAGCAACGTAGCTTCTGGCCTCCTTGTTTTTTACGTAAGCTTAAGCGCATTGAACTCACATATCCAATGTACTTATTACGTAAATCGGCGAATAACTACCATGCGGGCATGCGGATTTGAGCGCATTTTTACATCAATTCCTTTACATCATATTGTTACTCTCGTGAAATTTTGTAAGCAGGTTCATACAATACAATACAATACAAATACTCTTTATAGTTTTAGTTCATAGTTTTTTTCTCGATTCAGATTTGGGATATTTAAAAAAAAACCAGCCAAATGCGAGCCGGACACGCGCACGAAGGGTTCCGTACCATTATCTATAAAAACGAGCAAAAAAATCACGTTGGTTGTATGGGAGCCCCCTTAAATATTTATTTTATTCTGTTTTTTAGTATTTGTTGTTATAACGGCCACAGAAATACATCATCTGTGCAAATATCAACTGTCTAACTATCACGGTTCATGAGATACAGCTTGGTGACGGACAAACAGAGAGACAGACGGACGAACAGCTGAGTCTTATTAATAGGGCCCTTTTTACCCTTTAGGTACGGCACAATAAAAACACAGACTCCCAAGTTCTCCAGCTCACAGTAACACTAAGTAATTAGAACCAAAATCTGCACCGTTAGGTAAGTAATTTCGTTAAGTATTTGCCAGAAGCACAAAAACGCTAATAACAACTAACTATTAAGACATACTAGTATCGTTAGTAACCTTTACGTTTTTAGGGTTCCGTACCTCAAAAGGAAAAAAACGGAACCCTTATAGGATCACTCGTGCGTCTGTCTGTCCGTCTGTCACAGCCGATTTGCTCCGAAACTACTGGACCGATTGAGTTCAAATTTGGTACACATAAGTAAATTGGTGACCCACGCGTATAGTAAATTAATGAATTCTGAACAAGGGGGGGCACTTTTGGGGGGTAAACTGGAAAATTAAAAAAAAAAAAGTTTCGCAAACTGTACTGTGTGACATATGAAATGAAAGGGGTTGTTGTAAGCATCTCAGATTTTTTTTTATAATTTTAGCAAAAACAGATTTGAAGTACCTATAATTTAGGAAAAAAGACGAAAATTGACCATTCCCCCCCTTATCTCCGAAACTACTAGGCTTAAAATTAAAAAAAAATATGGAAAATAGTTCATTGCCTTAAGATTACAGGAAACCTATAAGAAGTTTGAGTATTCAAAGTAACGGGAAAATTCTCAACATTTTACGGAACCCTCACTACGCGAGTTGAACTCGCTCTTGTCCGGTTTTTCCTACTACATGTTGTACTCAGTAATAGCCTAACCTTAATATCTTACTAAACAAAAAGCACTGCTAAGACAACGCCGGCGGATAACGAGCGACTTAACCTCACGTAAATGGGAAGTCTTCATCAACGGGCTCAAACGCAGATAACTGATGCTTACCTAATGGGAAACTGTCACCATTTTTCATTACACTGCCTGGGATGGTAACGTCGGACAAATAAACTCATCGTGTTTTGGCTTAATGGAATCCTCTCAACGAGTAATTGATGGATGACTGTGTAAAAAAAGTACAGTTGTTGCGGAACAAAAGCTCGTACCAAAAATGACATATTTGCCAGAAATTTGTTACTTATGGCTTTGTTAGTTGTGTTATGAATGAATGAATAAATGATATTTTTATTTCGTGTAACCATGGACACATATTTTATTAGTAGAACTTACAAAACTAAGGGGTTAGTTAGTACATCTAAAGTTACATTTAAAACAAAACAACACTGACAGGGGAGGACAATCCCTCCTAGTGCGACACGTGTTGCTAAGATTTTGACAAGCCTTTTTTGCTTCATTCACTTTCATTACATTCTTGATAGGTACATGCTTGTCGGTATAGGATACTCTTGACCTGATCTTTCTTCAGGATCTCTCCGATTTGGTCGGAGAAAGTTCAACGAGGTCGTCCCCTTCCAACTGTACCATCCACTTTTCCCTGATAGACTCTCTTTATTAATCTTCTTTCATCCATCCTCTCTAGAGCCTTGGCCAAAAGTATTGAGCACCCCACTTTTTCCTTTGTAACTTATGGATAAAGTATTATTTTTCAATTTCATAAATACATGAAGACGTATACTATAATAAGTGTTTGAACTTGTGCAAATCATTAATATATATCCTTTTGAAATTGCTATTTGCGAGTGAAAACTGAAGCTAGAAAAAGTCGGTTTTTACAATAAATGTTTAATTGTATATTTTTTCACGGAATTTCTCTTAACGTCAATAAATATGTCGAATTTTTCCGACAGATACACAACTTTCTATAAAATGTATAAAATGCACCTTTTAAAGGTTAACTTTTGTATGAAAAACGCATGGGTGATCAACACTTTTAACCAAGACTGTATATGCCCAAACCATTTTAGCACGCCCTTCTCAATTTTCGTCACTACATTTTGTAAATTCCGAATATTGTTAATTGGGCTATAACTAATGTTATCAATGAATAATAAAATTGAATTGAAAACGGCCGGTATCAAGTATTAAGACACTCTTAACACATTAACTAACCGTTTATTCTCATGCAAGAAGCAGTCGGTAATAGCCTAACCTAATCTAACTAAACAAAAAGCGCTTCTGAGACAACGACGCCGGCTGGAGGGTAACGAGCGACTTAACCTCACGTAAATAAGCAGCCAAGATGGGAGCCTTCATCAACGGGCTCAAACACAGATAACTGCGCCTTCATTTTTATTTATTTAAACTTTATTGCACAGATATACAAATACAAGAACAATTGGCGGACTTAATGCCATCAGGCATTCTCTACCAGTCAACCATTGGGCTAAACAGAAACTTTAGTGGTGCAGGATCCTGAATACCTGAGACTCGAATGGAAACACGAATCAATTAATTTCATGAATATATAATGCATACAATATAAACGTACTTATACATACTTAAATTAATAATTTTATGTACCCGTACAAAGACATCACGAGGATCATCAATTTTAAATAGTAGAAAAGAGATGCTTACGCAACTTGCGTTTAAAGGACAATTTGCTCTGAGCTTGCCTGACGGTAAGATCATTCCACAGACGAATAGCCTGTACAGCGAAGGAATTTGAGAGGAAACCAGTACGGTGAGACAGGACAGAGAGTTTAAGACTCCGGATGTACGGAGCTCGCAACCAGGACGGGGTGTAACAAATTGAAATTTAGATTTAAGATATTCCGGTGCAGCTGGGCCAAATAGGATGGAATAAAGTGTGCACAGAATCCTGAAAGACTTTTACAGTGAACTGTGATCTATTTTTTTCATAATGGCACTCAATTTAGTAACTTGCGTGTTGAACGAGGGAGTGAAGCGAGATCTTTGCTTCAGATTGGACCAAAATTCTTTCATATGTCCGTTTGTACAGCTGTTCTCTTCAACAGGTCGTATTTCTCAACCAATTCTCGTGATTTTTTTGTGAGCGGATTCATTAATCAGATTAGGTACTTAATAATGAATTCAGATTTTCGAAAAAAATATAAAAAAACCGGTCAAGTGCGAGTCTGACTCGCGCACCGAGGGTTCCGTACGACCAAGGAACTCGGTATTTACAGTAAGGGAAATGATTGTATGCACGTACCATCGTAGAACCCTGTCGCAATTGACAGGCCGCCGTCACTCAAACTCGAGTTCTACGGTACTTATTGCGATAGAGTTCTACGGTGGTGCGTTAATACATTTCCTTTACTGTATGTTGGTTTTTCAGCGATAATTCTTTATCAAGTGAATTAATTTCGATAATTCTTTTTTTATTTGCTAGAAGGCACTTTCAGAACACTTTCATATGAATTTGAAGGAAAAACATTAAACACAGAAGTATTAAATTACAAACAAAATTAACATATGATTTTTGATGAATAAAAAAAAATGACGCTAGATAGAGGTCTCGTTATACTTTTCCGGTAATATTCACGTTAATATTAATCATATATATTATTTTCAAATTTTTCGCTTGGGTAACTTCGGAGATAAGGGGGGGGGAATGGTATTTTTTTCAACATTTTTCTTTATAAATCAAAATTTTACCATTGTAGAAAAAAAAAGAAAAACTGTTTTAGAATGTACAATTGAAGCCCTTTCATATGATACCCCACTTGGCCTACTAACTAGACTTTGAATTTTTGCCCCCCCTCTTATCCGCCCTTTTTTATACAAATTAAAAGTATATATTAAAAATTTTCATTTTCCATACACGAAGATTAGCTTTGTATACAACTATTCCAAATTTCAAATCGATAGCATTAATAGTTCCTGAGATATTTGACTTTGTGACAGACAGACAGACGGACGGAGTCGCACCATAAGGGTTCCGTTTTTACCTTTTTGGTCCGGAACCCTAAAAATGACAGGCTCGCGAGTTCTACAGGTCACTGCGCTACTATTAGTAAGTAGGTACATATCATCATCATCATTAGCATCATAGCAGCTGGAAGACATCCACTGCTGGACATAGGCCTCCCCTAAAGAGTGCCAAATTAACCGGCACATTTATACATATGTAAGGCATTAAATAAGCACAAATGAATTTATATTAGTTAGATAATCTTACACAAATCTATCTAGTTCCAAAGTAAGCCAAGCTTGTGGGTCAATAGACTGTTTCTTGTGGTTATTCTCTCCCGTTAGACAGGAGACAATATGTAATGACAGAGTTTCTTGAAAAACTGTTACAACATGGATTTATAGCATGCTCAGAAGTTAGCCTATAAATACAACATAATCTCCGCTACCCAAAAGTTGTCTGGAAGAGATCGCTCTTTAGCGATAAGGTCACCTGTTGTTTGCCTCCCTCTTATTTTCGCTGTTTTAAGTTTAGCGCACATTCGCCGACAAACTGCCCTCAGTTTGGCGTAACAGGAAATGTATAATGTCAAATATAATTTTTAATTTAAACCAATTGAAATAGGAGTTGAGGCGGACCCATCCCTTCCAATTGGCCACCTTAGGTTAATCCTGTTTGCCGACGGACTTTAAAATTTTCATTCCTTATTCAAACAAGAATTTCTTATTAGGATGGTTCCTCGTAAGAAATAAATATGCCACGATTGGCTACGGATGCGGGGAATATTATTTCCTATAGAACAACGTTGTTATCGTACTGTACTACCCAACTACTTTTGTTTGCCTATGTCACGTCACTCACACGATAATGAGAAATCCAACACCTCATATGTCAAAATATATTAAGCTGTTTGGACTGTAGGCCGTGAAATAGAATTTTCTTGTCTACATACATACGCTCGAAAAACATAAACCTCCTTCTCAGTCGGGTAAAAACTAAACATTTCATGTTATAAATAATGTAAAATCGTGAAGGGTAGCCCTAGGATTTACAGGCCCATGAACAATTCTGAATTATGGCCTAGGGATCTCCCGACTCAATATTGCGAGCTACCACGGCAGTGTGATAATGACGACAAAACCCTCATCAAGGTTTTAGGGATTCAATTGGACCCAGGATCGGACTCAATGTCATTATAAACTCAACATACTAATTGGTCAACAGGTTTCAAAACGGAGTGTTCTCAGTACGATAGCGAGACGTTTGGCCCATGTGGATACTGGATACTGCTCATAGCTATAAGTCTTTAGGCTCAAAATATTTCTTCAATCCCTATTCACAGATGGATTAAACGGGAATCAGCCGCTCAGTGATAATCAGACTGCTCATTGGAACTGGTTTCCTAGATGTGTGAATTTGCCGGAAGCTGTGTCATACTCTCTGCACGGATTTGGAGATGCGTTAGAGCTAAAGTCTTCCGTTGAAACAAAAAGTTGTTTTCCTCGGAGGCTTTGACGGGAATTAATCCGGAGATTACAAGCGTTGCTCAGCAACGAAGGCTTTATTTCGGCTCTCGAGACAAAGCTTTGAAATGGCGATACACAAATAAACAATGATGCCCTTTGTCCACTAAGTTAGATGTTATTTACTCGGTTCAGATATCGGATTTGGATGTTATTTACTTGCTGCTGTGTAAGTATGTGGTGTTGTATTTCTGGTGGTGAGGAAGGTCGCCAGAGCTCTGCGAGACCTGCATTCAATGAAATGCAATATCTAAACCAATAAAGAGTCGACAACGCGACTCCTCTCTTAAGTCGCAGGCGTTCAAAGGCATAGGATGATAAGTACCACCGTAGTCTTACTTACCATCAGGCAGGCCGAATGCTTGAATGAACTAACCCCGTTTCACGATCTAAATCAGTCATTCGGTCCGGTTCAGTTAGGGTTGCCATATCGAAAAATGAATAGTCCTGATAAAAATCCTGATATCACCCTAAAAGTCCTGACATTTCTTGTAACAGACTTGTATCATTTCATTCATTAAAACTGTTTAAAATTTGTAATAAATAAAATAATAAATATTAGGGGACATTCTTACACAAATCGAACTAGCCCTATAGTAAGCTCAATAAGGCTTGTGTTAGAGGTACTAGACGACGATATATATAATAGATATAAATACATATAAAACATCCAAGACTCAGAAACAAATATTCATGCTCATCACACAAATATTTGCCCTTACCGGGATTTGAACCGACCTTCAGATTTGAATGTATCACAAAAACATATATTAAATTTTTATTTAAAGAGGTCATTTCGAAAAATCCTGACACTTGCCAAGTGCGGCCGCAATCCTGGCAAAGGGTCAAAAATCCTGACATGTCAGGACAAATCCTGACGTATGGCAACCCTAGGTTCAGTAGAGTTTTGAGCAGCACGGAGAAGACAGCAAGACGGAGACGGTCAAATTAATGCATACGGAGCGACACGGAGCGATGGTGCGGCGCGGACCAAGTTATTAAAATCCAACTCGTAGTACATTTTTCAATATTTCCCTTTAATTTAAAATTAGTAAGTTTCGTTAGCATTGGCATAATTTGGAGGAGGCTTTTACCGCAGAAGGCGGCTCTTACACCTAACAAATAGCGATAATAAAACAAATAATTTTAAGAAACATACTAACAATACTAACATTTGTAAATTAAGTACCCAAAATCATTTTATACTTTTTTTGTAAAGGCTATTTTTTTATAAAGCTTTTTTTAATTTATAATTATAAGTTTCGTTAGCAGAGCACTGAACTGAGAGAAGAAAGATATATGAAAAACCTAAAAGAGTGATCAAGTTCCTTTGACCGTTTGACCGAGATTGGAGCGTTATCGTCAAAGACCGGCACAAATGTTCCACCTAAATACATACTCTTTTGTTCATAAAATTTAATAAACCTCTTGTAACTAAAATGGCATCATCATCATATCAGCCGAAAGACGTCCACTGCTGGACATAGGCCTCCCCTAGTGAGTGCCAAATTGACCGGTCCTGCGCCACCCGCATCCAACGGACTCCCGCGACCTTTACCAGGTCATCAGTCCACCTTGTGGGGAGCCTACCCAAAATAACTAAAATGTGCTTTATCCCAATGTCAATGTGACAGTAGATAAACGAATTTTAAATAGGATTCAAGAACGTTTATGAATAAGGATAAATTATGTACATTTTACGCAAATAAAGAATTTTGTATTTGTAAGGATATAGTATACTAGCTTCCGCTCGCGACTTCGTCTGCGTGGAGCCGGGATAAAAACTATCCTATATTTTAATCCATGCTATAAACTATCTTCGTGCAAAATTTCATTTAAATCGGTTGAGGCGTTAAGGCGTGATTCAGTAACAAACATCCAAACATCTAAACATCCAAACATCTAAACTTTCGCATTTATAATATTAATAGGCAGGGAGCGTACATTTCATGCCGATGACAGCCGTATGACGTCAAGCTACATACAGGTTGGAAAAAGTTTGAAAAGAGCAACGGCATAACGAACGTTTATTTATCCGTACCTAATAATGGAAAATGTGATTAATCAATGATTAATCACTGTTATCTAATCAACCTCTTCCGTTTAAGTAGATCTAATATATTGACACTTGAGACGGACATTGAAAGAACATTATCTGACATTGTCACATCAAAGTTTACTCTTTGTCACAAATAGGAGACGTGCGGAAACAACATTTTCAGTTAAATTTAATAAGATCAGGAAACTTAATGCTTTGCTAGTGGCCAAAGTCGCCATGGAGGCTATAAAATTATTGTACCAAAGAAATCCATGTTTAGTTATAGATAATAAACAAATTTATTGTTGCTGCTGTCAACAAAGTTTGCCACCAAAAGAAAGCAACATCAACGTTTTTTGAAACATCCTGTGTGTTTATATGAATACGTCATTATGACGAAACCGGCATGAAATGTACGCTCCTTGATTATTAGGATAATATAGTATATAATGTACTACTTATACAATATAGAGGCCTCGGCAGAGAGTATGACTTTGTACCCTTTGGCGACGAGACCCTCGGTCCGTGGGGTCCCAGTGCGCATAAGTTATTTGCAGAAATCGCGAAACGTCTGGTCGATGTAACTGGTGACCGAAGAGCTGGCGGCTTTCTCGCGCAACGCATCAGCATTGCAATTCAGCGAGGAAATGCCGCCAGCATCCTCGGTACAATGCCTCGAGGGCCTTTTTTAGATTTAACTCAGTTTTAATTTATCTTAGTTAATGTTAATTATAATCTTGTATTCATTTTTAATAAATATTTGTTTATATTCTTATACCTACATAACTTGTGACGTGAATGCCTCGACGCCTCCGAGCCGCGTCAAACACCGCACGTATAAGCGTAGTTACCCTGATTGGCAAAGGCATTGCCAGCGTAGACATACATTAGGGCATGACACATGACATGTTGTGCTACACTAATTAATTCAGAGAGGGAATCCGTGCAGATACAGTAGATATCTATCTAGCTTTAATCTAACAGTAATGCGAGCACTATGCGGCATGTATTTGTCTCTAAAACAATCTACCTACTCGTAAGTTTAGCATTTATGTTTATGAGCTCTGTAACTTTGTAAAAAGTAACAAAGATTACTTCACAACACTAGCCTCCCAACGGGATAACCTAAGTACTAAATATAGGTACAACTTAAAATTGCCTGTGGTAAATAATATTTTTTTTGAAAAAAACACATTCATTAGTGCCATTCAAGTCTTTAATCAGCTTCCAAATGAATTAAAAATGTTGGATGACATAAAATTTAAACGAAATTTTAAAAAATGGCTATGTAACAAAGGTTTCTACTCGTTGAAACATTTTTTTTGAACTTTCGTCTTAAAAGTAAAAGAATGCATAATATAATATATTAGTTTTGTTATTCCTTAGTTTTAATTAAATATTGTACACCCGAAATGGGTAACCGTTGGGACCTAACACCTGTACTATTTAATACCATATGTAACACGGTTCAACAATAAAGTTTTTCTATTCTATTCTATTCTATTCTTAGACTACACGATTCACACAAGGATTTTTTAACACTAGGACGAATGTTCGAGAATTTCCAGTTATCTTATTCTTGTGGTGTTTCGGAAAAGTAAGATGATAATTTTTATTTTTTTATTTTTAATGCATATACCTACAAATAAAAGTTTGTATCGAATATTGTATAGAAATAAGTCACATATAACTTATTAGGTTCATTAAGCCTTTCTCAAAGCCTTTTTCAAGGAGAACGTTCATGGATCAGATAAAAGAGAAAGTAGACGTCGAGTCGTATCAGGTCCTAAAAGAATTCGAAAGAGATTCATGGAAATTGGCCCACTGACAAGAGCTCTTAAATTTAAGAAGAGAAGCCTTTCTCAACAACAATCTTGCAAAAACGTATAACAAGTTTCTGTCAAAAATTTCATTTTTGGTACAAGCTTTTATTGCCGTCTGTACTTTTCTGTATACCGTCATCAACTACTCATTGAGACGATTCTAACGAGCCCAAACTCGATGAGGTTGTGTCGTTTCATTGCGAAGTTCCTATGGCCACCTTCCAGCTCCATCATCAGATCAGCACCATGTCATCATAATATTGCATTGTCACGCGTTTTACACATGTATGCAAAATTTCAGCGCAATCGGAAACCGGGAAGTGGATCAAATTTAACTTGTAAGATTTGATTACAGACAACGGTCAGGTGAAAGTAAAAAAAGCTTGTAAAAAGTACTTTTATTTGATATTTAGTATGAAACTTGGCACACTACTAGCAAACTAACTTGACTTAACTAATAGAAATAGAAATAGAAATGTTTATTTGCAAGAATACGTAAGTACAAAGGTGTTACAATATTTTAAACATAGTTCCAGTATTCAGCCATAGCAGCATGCAAATGTTTAAGAAAACAATTAATTATATTCATTTTAAGTCTAAGTACCTACATAATATTTATTTGTTACAGTCTTGCTTCCATATATTCCTTTACAGAGTAAAAACAGTGTTCTTGAAGCCATTTTGATAGTTTCCTCTTAAACTATTGTTGTTTGTCATTGAAAATTTAAAAGAGATAATGCAATTCACTCTGTCTACGACGACGCGACAGACGACAGCAGTAAACTATGCATAAAGCTTCTAAGTTTGTGTAGGCAGTAGGCAAAATATGTGTACAAAAATATTAGACGCGAAGATGTTGTTGCGTCAGAGCTAATGCCGGTGGAAGGGAGCCCGCGCCCCGCGCCCCCGCACACCGACCGGTGCCGTCTGTCGCGTTGTCGTAGACACACGCAAATTTCACCTGAATACAGAGGCTCGCATTCAGTAATAAATAATAAGTAAATATAGCCCCTTTCAAAAAAAATATACCGAATGGGGCTACATAGAAAGCTCAATAAGACTTGAAAAAAATTTATATACATCCACGAATCAGAAACTTCATGCTCATCGCACAAATATTTGCCCTTACCGGGATTTGAAACCGGGATAATCAGCTTCACATCCAGGGTAATAAATAACCCACTAGGCTAAACAGATATAAATATACATCATACACGAATCAATCCAGTTCCAAACTAAGCAAAGTTTATGTGCACGGACAAATTAATCCAAAATATGTTAACACGACTTTATTTTCAAGGGCATAAGGTTGCTCAGATATTTTTGAACCTTTGGGAACGTACATACACTCGACTGTGGGGTATGGGTACTAGACGACAGTATACATACTGAAAAAAAAAAGAAAACATCCATGACACAGAAACAAATATTCGTGCTTATCACACAAATAAACGACCTTACCGGGATTCGAACCCGGGACCTCTAGCTTCGTAGGCAGGGTCACTACCAATACCAACTAGGCTAAAGAGGTCAAAAGTGCAGTACTTCTTTAGCTTCCTTTATAAAAAAGCTGTCACTCATGCGCCACAGTAAAATAAACCAGGCTAAGGTTGATGTTTCATTCGACACGAAAATTAGGCATCTGTATAAGTCCTTTAATAAAACCATTCCGGCTACACCCACGTCCACGTCCGACACAGCTGCCTCTGTCAACTAATTAAACTGTTAACATTTTTGCCGGCGTTTTAAAAGTTAATTAAACTGGCAGAGATGCCCCGGAGTTTTAGATCCTCGTATTGGGGTGTGCATTTTTTTTGGATTTTGCACTCTATTTGAATGCGGTAAGTTTGCTTTTGCTATGTGGTAGTGAACAAGGTATAATGTTAGTTGATGTAGGTAAAAAAACGCTAGAAGCACCCGGTAAAAAGAAAACGGAAATAATAATGCCTAATTATTAGTAAGTAACGTAAATTAAGGAAGAATCACAATCAGAATGTGTTTATTCGTAAACATACATTGTATAGGTCTTTTAAGACCTATGTACCTATGTTTTGCCAGGTACATAGGTGAACGAAAATGTTTATGTTAATTAATATTATCAATTATCATGCATAGTTTTATAATTATAACATAAGGCTTGTTCACGAAAAAAAGTAGCCACTGTTGTATCAATATAAAATGATATTTTTTTAAGAATTTAATAAAAAAGAAGGTCTCTTCACCTATCGATTTGAGTGGCGTTATGGATATTTATATCAGCTGCTATCCATTTTTGGGCTATCTTTCGAAATCTCTGGATTGTAGTCTTAGATTTTGTAATTTTCACGTTTCGATAGAGGTTCTTTTTTTTTCCTTTACTCAAATATATTATCGATGCTATAATGTTCCGCGAATATCTTTGCAGACTCTTAATTACCATATGCAGGTCATAAATTGTTTTAAATCATGCCAGAAGTAAACACATTTCTATGCAATCATTTTAGCTTTAAACCTTAACTGGCATTAAATATTTATGTTAGAATTTCACAACTTTTAAGAAAATATGGATGGATTTTAGAATACTCATTTGGCTATCTAATTGCGGTTTCAACTACCAAGACCTACTGGGTGACAGTGGAGACTTAGTTTTCGGTGGCTACTTTTTTTCGTGAAAAAAATATCAAAATGACAGATAAAGGAAAGTTATTTCAATGGCATTTTAACTAAGATAGGTTTGATTGATAGTTTTGATTAGATTATTAGAGGTTTGGTTTGATTCTAAAGCATTGTTTGAGTTATTTCATTGTACCTAATGATAAACGTTATATTTTGTGTTCTTTTTGTGTTTATGTATACTTTAAAGTAACCCATACTACAAAATGTATGACGAGCGCTTCAATAGGAAATCAACCGAAAGACAAAAGCCATACGCGCCGCCATAATAGCTAATTCTACATCCCATCCCCTCCACCAACCCATGACCTTCACAGGGTTTAATACTCTGACCTTAACCCCACGGGCAGTGAAACTCATGGTTATAAATGTTTGAAGCATGCCTCATGTTAATAAACAAATTGCATATTGACAGGGGTCCGCTACTGGGCCTTTAGGGCACCTCATTAACGGTATGAGTGAAAAGGGCGGTGGAAGCGTTGAGGGTTGGTTGGACTCAAATAACTTGTTACTGTCCAACACATTTCAGTAAAATGTATAATTTGTGTGTCCACGACTCCGCCTACGTAGGAAGCCGACTGTGTCCATTCCCCCTTCCTCCTCTCAGGAACCTTCAAAAAATAAAGTGGTATGTGTCCATTCCTAAAACTTAATGACTTCAGTATTTCAGGCGTCAAAAAGTAAAAAATGTGATTATTGATTACTTTGCATAGAAATCCCTAACAATAGATTAGATTAGATTCGTTTATTTCCTTTAGAAAATATAATATTATTTTACATCAAAAAATTCAAAAATAAGACGGATTCACTTAAATATCGCGGACGTCCACTGCTGGACATAGGCCTCCTCCAAAGAGTGCCACAATGACCGGTCCTGCGCCACCCGCATCCTACGGGCTCCAGCGACCTTTACCAGGTCATCTGTCCACCTTGTGGGGGGGCCTACCCACCCTGCGCCTTCCTTCCACCCATAATAATATCAATTTTTAAAAACAATAGAAAATGTCACACGTGAAAGTCTAATGGAAAAATAAAAACGTCAATAAACTTGTATACATAATGAATCAAAGCTAAGGTAATACTAGCATAGCCCCAGATAAAATAATTTATTTAGAATCGTTCCAACGAGTATAGTTGAAGACTGCAAGGAAAAGTAAAGTCCGAAATAAAAACCAGTAAACAAATTGACAAATATTCATTTCATCCGGGAATACACGGGAATAATTTTAATAGAGCCCTCACTAACCGCACCCTGCCGTGTGCAAATATGCAAATTTGGCTGCCTCGTTACAACATGCCACCATCCACGTAGAGAATAGTTAAATGTGCACTTACTTTTATTTGAGGAACTAAACGTATATCTCTATCTACGTTTTCGCGAGAGGCCATTCCGCTGATTCCTATTATCAAACTCCGATTAGAAAGGGATCCGAGGTGGCAGTTTTCAAGGCGGCAAGCAAAAGGCCATACAGCCCAAGCCATCGTCATATATTTGACTAGGATAGGGGATGGAAATAAAATACGCTACAGCGTTATTCCAATATCAAATTTACTTTTGCACACGAGTGAGCGGGAGTGAGAACGTCGTTTAAAAGCAATATTAATTTAACGGTGGAATCACACGCCCACAGTTATAAAAGTGACATACCTACGGATTTAAGGACAGTCATCAAACAGTCCAAGTGCACAAACAAAACCTTATATTGAGTTATTTTCTAGAGATAACTTCTGCAATAAGATAGAACGCGGGAAAGTAAGTATACCTACATCAAAAAAATTGTTTTGAAACATTTATTGCTGACTGGATGTTTTTGAAAGAAATAAAAAAGGAAATATACATTTATTCGTAACAAAACAAACAGAATAAGAATAAGAATTTTCTTATTGTCCACTGTGTAGGTATACATATACATATAGATGATCAGTACAGAATATGGTAACAACAGCTGTCCTTTGCGAACATACAATATAATCCTTAAAACCTACTTATAAACTATATTAGCAAACTTATTTACATTCTGTCGCTACATGCGTCGTTAAAAAAATCTTTAACATTGTAGTACACCTTCTCAATCACTTATAGTTAAACATTGTTTGAGATGCTTAACGTTTTTTGTCACGGAACAGCAGAAGTCCTGTACAGCACTACTCGTTTTATCCTCCTATTTTATAACTATTCAAATGAATGTGTCAAATAAATAAAACAGCAAATTAATTAAACGTTTTTGAACTCTTACGGCCGAATTCATAAACGTTCTACAAGCCTATTTTAACTAAATTGGCATTAAAATTCGTTTGTATCATGTTCGTAAAGCGTACGTAAACCTTGACATTTGTGTTCGTAAGAAAGGGACAAAGTACATTTTATTTAGCAGAGGCATTTTAAGTTTAATGAATAAGGGAGCTAATCTGTGAGTTCCAAAATAAGACAGATTAAAACTAGGCTTAAACAACTTTCTTTGTTTTCACCTTATTTACTCCCAGCTGCTATATTAGGTAGAACCATACAAAGCTACACACAGGAATGTCATCTAGTTCATATTATGATCATCTCAGCTGGTGAAGTACTGCCACCTAACGGAAGACCGCAGACGCCATAGGTTACGGTGGCTACTTAATAAGGTTCCGTACCTCAAAAGGAAAAAACCCGGCCAAGTGCAAGTCGGACTCGCGCACAATGGGTTCCGTACCATTATCTATAAAAACGGCAAAAAAAACCATGTCTGTTGTATGGGAGCCCCAGTCCGACTCGCACTTGGCTGGTTTTTTAGTATTTGTTGTTATAGCGGAATTACATAATCTGTGAAAATTTCAACTCTCTAACTATCACGGCTCTTGAGATACAGCCTGGTGACAGACGGAAGGACTTAGTAATAGGGTCCCGTTTTTACCCGTTGGGTACGGAACCCTAAAAACGGAACTCTCATAGGATCACTTTGTTGTCCGTATGTCTGTCTGTCACGCGTGGAGGTATCGAGTTGAAATTAAAACCATATACCTACAGTCTACAGTTCCTTGAAGCAGTGAAAAAAACAAACTCCTAAGTTAACGTAAAAAAAAAGTTACGGCCGTTTATGCCGCAAAAAACGTATATTTCGACACTCTCAAGGGAATCAAAATGTACAGGGTACTTCCCGTTGACCTAGAACTATGAAATTTGGCAAGTAATATCGTCTTATGCTAGAAGTACAGGGAAAAATCTGAAAACTATACATTTTTACTAAAACTAAGTGCTAAACTTAAGTGGCAGTAGGCGGGGCACATTGCACGTAGAACCGATGGACGTTGGGGCGGAAAGGTTCTTGAGTGGCGACCACGTACCGGAAGGCGCAGCGTGGGTAGGCCCCCCACAAGGTGGATGACCTGGTAAAGGTCGCTGGAGTCCGCTGGATGAGGGTGGCGCAGGACCGGTCATTGTGGCACTCTTTGGGGGAGGCCTATGTCTAGCAGTGGACGGGCTGATATGATGATGATGATGATGATACATTTTTAATTTTGTACGGATCTCTCGGTGAGCGAGTCCGACTCGCAATTGTCCGGTTTTTTTAGGCTGCATGCTTGCTTGCCATCGTCATGGTATCCTTTACTCAGTGAGAACGATTTCGTATAATAAAATGCACAACATTCACGAAATTAATTTCGAGTACAGATAATTTGGAGCACTTCATTTGCATAGCTTCTGTAGCAGACTTCACGTCTATATTTCCGAGCATAAAGCCCCAAACGAAGTAAACTCAAGTGGTATATTACGGCATAGAACTTGAAAATAATTTTGAATACAAAATAATAACCAGTTAGTGCCAGGCTCGACTACCGACCTCTTTTCGGGAATGCTAAGAGGATTTAATATTGCATTAAAGTTTATTTTATAAACATGGGGATATAAATTCTTGAATTCGTGTATATTTTTGGGATATGCGACGCTTCATAAAAATAATTAATGTTGTTTATTTATGTTGTCTCATAGTCTAGTGGCACTTGTAGATCGAAACTATCAAAACAGTTTTGCAGCTATGACCATATTTTGAGAATGCGAAATGCTATATTGCATAGCGTTTAATTTTTTGGCACCCTGATAAAAACATCATCATCACCATCAGCCTATATACGTCCCACTGCTGGGCACATGCCTCGTCTCATGAATGAGAGGGAACGGACAGTAGTCCCCACGTTGGCCCAGTGCGAATTAGGGACTTCACATACCTCTTTGAATTTCTTCTCAGATGTATGCAGGTTTCCTCACGATGTTTTCCTTCACCGAAAAGCTAACGGTAAATATCAAATAATATTTCGTACTTACGTAAGTTCCAAAAAACTCATTGGTACGAGCCGGGATTCGAACCCACGACTGCCGTTTGACAGCCGCATGCCTGAACCACTAGGCTACCGTAGCTTAAAAACATACCCGATTACATTTCAATATGTTTTGCGCGCTCTTGTCCACACTGCCGTGCAATACTTAAACAACAGTAAGTGCTACTTTTGCGATTTTTTGTTTTTTCTTGATCTTGGACCACCGTGTCGAGACGCACACGTGTATATAGTCCACGTGCGATAATGACAATGGGAACATATAAAAATCGAAGCCTCCATGTACAGTAAATTAGAAGAATTTAGTAAATTATTGAGGTAAAACTAACTAAACTGCCGTAATAAAGTTGTCGGCTGTGAATTTTTAGACTTCACTGATTAAAATACAGTAAAGGTCTCATTTCAATCCTAAATTAACAAGTAAAGAGAAGTTAATATTTACGCCAAAAACTGTTTAAAATGCAGTACAATATAAATGTTCTAAAATATTTGTACTGTGTTTGAAATATTAAGGATTTTTTAGCATAATTACTAATTAAAATGCAGTAAAAATGCTCACTTACTGTGATTTAAACTGTCGTTTGGCTATTTTCAAATGTGTCCACTGCAAGCGTGACGGCAATTTACTGTACATTGCATTGGTTGAATATTGCTCTTCAGTTTTGTCTCCGACGCTGTGCGAGGCGGACCGGGCGCGTGTAACACTGGATTGCCGAGATAAGCAAGTGTTCAATACCTACTTTGCGTACGATTTTTATATATTACCATTTTCATTATAACAATTGTTTGTTACATTGCTTTAAATGTATAGTGGACTTAATATTGTCTATCATTCTGACAATATTTTATTGAACTTGCTGAGGTTGTTAGTATGAAGCTATGAATGTACTCGTAGTTATCTATGTATGTTTATGTAAACTGAGAGATTTAAGTAGTTTTTCAAGTGTCGTTTCAGTTAGATAGATTAACTACATTGTAGGACAAAAGTTAGATAATATCGATACCATTGATAAAATGCGGTGCCCTCGATCGTCCTACAAGTTGTCAAACACGGATTATACATAGTTAACACACCTCCGACACACGCTGCTGCTTTCCAAGGATTGAATTTACATATAGCTTGATTTTTGATGATAAATTTTAATATCAATGAACCTGTCCCATGACATAATTTCAGTTTTTAGGGTTCCGTACCAAAAAGGTAAAAACCTCTATGGTGCGATTGTGTCTGTCTGTTTTTTTAATGGTTGGACCCGGTCACTAACTAGTTTGTTATTAATTTGTTTATGTGTATACAAATATAAAGTGCGTTTAAAATTAAATAAAGACTTTTACTAGGTACATGAGTATTCTATTTCTATTTGCAGAAAAATTAATACAAGATTGAAAAGAATATTGGCCATAAAAGATTAAGTGCCATGGAAAAAAGTCCGATTTTAATGATACTCGACGGGTTACTACTAATTACAACTACTTAGTAAGAGATATTTATTTTAATTTCTTATGTGTAATACAATTGCACTTTAATCATTGATGTGAATTACATTTTTTTAATATACATATGTGTATTCTTTGTAAACATACCTTATTTGTACCACGACGTGTTGGTATCTCGAAGAACCCAATCAATATAAGTAAATTACAGTAAATTGTTATGAATACTGTACTTTAGCTTGCAATTAATTCAAGTAGCTACTAGTGTACGAGGGTTGTTTGCAGTAATCCGCTTTTTTACTGCACTTTATTCTGCATTTATTGTGTTTTTAGTTCTTTTCGAGAGTACAGTAAAACTATAAAAAATTGAAAAATAGCAATAGTTTATTCAATAATTGTTAAAATAAAAAAGTGTTCACTTATTCGTATTTCATGTATTCCATGCTATATTTTGACATTCAAGCATTTGTAAATAATCATCGAAAACACCAAAAAAAACATGTTTGAAAGGGTTTTTTGCGTTTTTCTCGAAACTCACTTTTTGCACTTACTGTTGTTTAAGTATTGCACGGCAGCACAGCTAAAAGTCTGTCACTATTGATAAGTAATGAAATATAATTAAATCGCTAAACTTATGCGTTAAGTAGTTTTAACGATGTTGTCGCTAAATTGTAGACCTTATTACGTAAATAATAAACCCGCAATTTGTATGCAAGTTTTTAATGTTAGCAGCTTTAATTTCGAACTAGTAATTTGCGGTTGACCGTTTACGATGGACAAAATGGCTTTGTGTAACACAATGCTTTTATTAACCCTTTAAATAAGTACATTGGCTAGTAACAAGGTAATATTAATATTATTGATAAAGTCTCTAGTAATTTTACTAGCCACTGCCTTAAGACTTCACTTATAATTATTGTATAATTCTTCTCACCTTAGAGAATAATGTCTATTTAATATTTTATTTCGTTTTTAGTTTATTTTATCCTTAGTTTATTATAAGTACATATATGCGTCCTAATCTTGATACTTGATTGGTTAAAATAAAATATTCCATTCCATAGAAAAAAAATCTAGGATAAAAAGTATTATAAGTATCTTCTTTTCCGGGTGAATAAGTAACAATCATAGAGACATACAAACTTTTGCATTTATATTAATTTACTTTAAGTAAGTGCAAATATTATAATATCAACAAAAACAATGATACTTGTTTACCCCAATAAATTATGTTTAATGCAAGCGACCATATTAATCGTTTTTAGGGTTCCGTTCCTCAAAAGGAAAAAAAGGAACCCGTATAGGATCACTCGTGCGTCTGTCTGTCCGTCTGTCACAGCCGATTAGCTCCGAAACTACTGGACCGATTGAGTTGAAATTGGGTACACATATGTAAATTGGTGACCCAAAGATGGATGCGTGAAGTAAGTTTATGAATTCTGAACAAGGGGGCCACTTTAGGGGGGGTAAACTGGAAAATTAAAAAAAAAGTTTCGCAAACTGTATTATTGTATATCAAATGAAAGGGGTTGTTGTGAGCATCTCAGTTTTTTTTTATAATTTTAGCAAAATCAGATTTGAAGTAATTTAGGAAAAAAGACGAAAATTGACTATTCCCGCCCCCTTATCACCGAAACTACAAGGCTTCAAACTCTGAAAATATATGGAAAATAGTTCCTTGCCTAAAGATTACAGGAAAACCTATAAGTAGTTTGAGTATTCAAAGTAACGGGAAAATTATCAATATTTTACGGAACCCTCACCACGCGAGTTGAACTCGCACTTGTCCGGTTATTTAATACAAAATTTGCTGTATTTCTGCAGTGAAATGTGATTAATCGAGGAACGCAATTTGGGGCAATTTAATCGCTAACATATCACTCCGCATAAAAATAAAATAAAATAAAATAAAAATCGTTTATTTCAGACCATTAGTGATCCATATGTTGTTAGTACAGCAAACCTTAAGAACTATGTTAGAGATCTATGTTAATACAAAAAAAAAACAATGAGACTAACATAAAAACATAGAAATAAAAAATAAAAACTGGAAGGTACATGCTCGCCCTTCGCAGCGCCAAGCAGGGCGTCTATAGTGCTCTACTTAGCCAAACAAAATTGATTAAATACGTAGCCAGTTATACTTTCGGTATCGGTGTCTTTGTTTTATTTAAACCAGACAGAAATTTCGATTAACATGTAACTCCTTGGCCACGACTTTGGTCTTAAGCGACCTGCGGCAGCGGTTTTTCTAATTAATTGCGCGTGATCCCAACTAACCACAGTGCATTGCGCGTCTCGACCGCGCAATGAACAGATAACTTAAGACCAAAGTCGTGGCCGCGGACTACCATAAGCACAACGATTGCAAAATTAACTGAACATAGACTATGTACGTGATATAGTGGTATTTGGTAAGACATATTTTTGGACGAGTGGAGAGTATGAACGTGTTTGGACTTGAAAGTCACCATTTATGAAGTATTCTTTACGAGTGAGGCCATTATTTTATTATACAAATCCAAACAAAAAAAAATCAAATTAATGCAAGAACTTGAATGATTAGAGTCAAATTAGGAATTTAACTGCCATGTGACTTTGGTGCATGTCTAATAAAGTCTTATCTTGTTTTCTTGTATCTTGTATAATATGTTGTCGTACCATTAGCTTATTACATTGCCAATGCTCCTAATAACGGGGTGTGGGAATCTATTACCAATGTTGAAATTTATTAGAGTGGCTTGCCCAATCTATTTTTAGGGCATGATTTAAGTGAATATTAGCATAAAATTCAGTGAAAACGTACCGAAAAAGAAGCGGGTTGTGTCGGAGATACAACCGTTAGTTAAGTTTTTTTTTATTTCTTTATTCAAGAAAAAAGAAATTACATTTTATAGTTTTTATATAAACTCGCCAAACTGTGACGTTTGATGGCGAGAAACGCTCATGCGCTCATGTGTTTAAGTGGATACTTCTTTGTTGGCTACGGAACCCTAATAAAAGAACCGGCCAAGTGCGAGTCTGACTCGCGTACCGAGGGTTCCGTACAGTTAGATTTGATTATTTAAAGGAATCTGCTATTCCGTAAAATATATATCTTAATATATATATATTAATTCACTAAGTTCTGTATAAGTACAGATAAATCGGTATATATTGACTGACGTAGCTCATTTGACTCGCGCATTGAAAATGGCGGTCATTTCCGCATTATTTTCATGTCCGCCACATAAACTAAGTAACATTTTGTGATTAACAACTAATGGCAAATAAAGAAGGATTAAAGCATGTAACAAGAAATCAAATCAGATTAGGCTTCTGTACAAAAAGTTATTCCAGAAGTCACGTGATACATTTTGAACTGTACCCCTATACAAGAACGCGAGCAAAGATGTAGGTATCCACTTCAAAAATTTACATTTCTAAAACATATTTCTATAAACGGAATTCTGATTAGAAGACAACAAAGGAAACAATCCGCCAGCCACATTGATCCCATACAATATCCATCCCATTCATGCAAAAATAATCTTCCATATAATCTCAGTGATCACCGAAACGAGCCCAAAGACGAGCGTAATCAACGCACACACTCTCGCGAAGGGGTGCGTGGTGACGTCACGAGGGACAGGGACAGAATGTACGCCTATTAACCGACACTGGCGTGGGACAAGGAGGGAATATAGGCCAAGCACCGACCTAACTTCCCCGCCCCGGCTGATACACTGACAACCTACGGCAAACTTATTATACTTAAGGTCGGCAAAGGGAACCTTCAAATTATGCCATCCAGTTCTGTCAACGCGCGATTCATGTGCGAGGTAAGCCTGACATATATCGTACGCTGTATAATATGAGCAAATTGTACACTCGATTGCGTTCGCGAATTTAGCGCGTGATATTGCTGGCGACGCTACGGCTCTATCCAGCGTGTATAGATTAGATTAGATTATATATTTCATAATAAAAAAATACATTAAAATTTGTATATACATGTCAAAAAAATTAGATTCTTTATCACGATCGACAAAATTAATTAAAAATAAATATACAATAATATGACGATGTCAATAAATGTGTACACTACACAATAATTTGGAAATAGTAAAATAAAACAAAACCGCAAAGCAAAGCAAATATATCAACCATTAGGTATCGTCAATAATATTAATTCAAGTTTAAACAATTATAATAATAGTTTAACATGTCAAATCGAGATTCATATACTTTTCACGCCACTGCTCGGAAATGTGGCAAAAGATGGTCAGAATTCAGGCGTCAAAGCTGGGGTTAGTTGGACGTCGCACGAACAGGCCATCTATGACTTCAAACTGTCCAACAATGTTATTGTTGGACAGTTTGAACAGCGATCGACCAATCACAGGGCCCCGCGCGCTCGCGCCGGCGTGCGCTGCCTGTGCAGCTCCTCCCTCCGCCGGGCGCGAGGCAAGGGAGGCTGTTTAATATTATGATCTTTAATTTTGATTTAAAATTATAATTATTTGCAATTTCCTTGCAGTAGGCGTGAAAAGCACTATGTTAAGCCTCGGCCGAAAGTGCAATAGCTGGACTCGTACTTTCGAGGGCCTCCGCTACGCGTCGGCCCTCGAACTAACTCGTCCATCTATTGCTTACTTTCTAGCCTCTACAACAATGTACTATTGTTGTTATATGACGGGTTGTAATTTAGGTTTTGCTGGTTTGCACATAATTAATAAGCTGTGGGTCCCATCTGGATGTAGGCGCTATTTTTACCCGTACCTATATTAAAACGGTTTCATTTGAATATATAAAATTAGAAATACGCAAAGGGAACTTGACGGGGAATATTTTAGTTTCATTTCAATACGCTTTCGCATTCAATTTTTATTTTAAGAGCGTAGCTTTGATGGTTTGCTCTTTTCAGTTTTATTCATAGAAACTCGTGTCTTTCCTGCTTTTCATAAACCGGTTTGTCTTTTGTTGCGAGTCTGAAGCCAACAAAAAAGCAATTTTATTATGCGTCAAATATTTTTCCTGGCCTTTATTTGACCGTCTTAGAAACAATTGCTGCCATGCATCACTCTCGTCTCGTGGACGTCTTTCGGCTGATATGATGATGATGATGATGATCACTCTCATAAAATTCTCAAGAATATTTAGTTCAACATTACAAAAAAAACCGGTTGAGTGCGAGTCGGACTCGCGCATGAGGGGTTCCGTACCATTATCTATAAAAAACTGCGAAAAAATGACGTTTGTTGTATGGGAGCCCCCTTAAATATTTATTTTATTCTGTTTTTAGTATTTGTTGTTATAGCAGCAACAGGAATACATCATATGTGAAAATTTTAAATGTATATCTATCACGGTTCATGAGATAACGCCTGGTGACAGACGGACAGATAGACAGACGGACGGACAGTGGTGTCTTAGTAATAGAGTCCCCTTTTATCCTTTGGGTACGGAACCCTAAAAAGAAGATTGGGTGTCAATAGTGACTATGACTGCAATGCTGACGGATCCCGGTTCAAATTCCGATATGGGCATATTTTTTTATGAAAACTTTTTTGCACAGTAACAAGTTACAAATACAAAAGGCGAACTTAATGCCATAAGGCATTCTCTACCAGTCAACCTTAAGGCCAAATAGAAAATAATCATATCTCGAGCGCGATATGAGAACAACCCAGAAATAAAGAAAACGGACAAATTACTGGTGTGTTATATTTATGTGTTGGTCGCGATTTTTTTTTTCATATTTTTCGTAGGCACTTATCATGTCTAGTACTCATAACGCATATAATCAATTTGTATAGAATTATCCCCTCACTTTTACTTCTTTATAATCTAAACCAAACAGTATCTCGAGGAGAAAATGTCGAGAATAGTACATTGTTTAACGAGGGGCGTAAGTGGAATATTGCTAACGAGATTCTATCGACTCGAGTTTGCAATATTCTTACGCCCGTGTTATACACGATGTTTTTCATCACATTTGCGAGGAAATAAATAACTACAAAAGACAGAAAAATCTAAGTTATACAGCCGCACCAATCAAAAATTGACAACTTCACTTCCAGATCAGTGCTAGTGGAGCGCGCAGCTTCGATATTTCAACCAATCACAAAGCAGTATTGGCTTGGCCAGCTAGATTTTTTTTCAGCCAATCACTGAGCAACCAGATTTGCTTAAGCCAATCAGCCCTCTGATTCTATATTTTAAAACTAAACTTAAGAGACCGTGGGAGGTAAAACGGCTATAAGTGCTCTGTACGCTCGCAAGTAATAACGCCATTGACGAGCAAGTGTGATGAAAACCCTTTTTCCAAATGCATTTCAAAATAATATAATTTTGTCAAAGTGTAATTTTGTGTAAGGTTCTCGAGTGGCGACCACGTACCGGAAGGCGCGGCGTGGGTAGGCCCCCCACAAGGTGGACTGATGACCTGGTAAAGGTCGCTGGAGTCCGCTGGATGCGGGTGGCGCAGGATCGGTCAATTTGGAACTCTCTGGGGGAGGCCTATGTCCAGCAGTGGACGTCTTTCGGCTGATATGATGATGATGATGATGATAATTTTGTCACGGTTAAACACATGAATGAAATGTTCAAGAAACAGAGAGAGCGTAATGTAACAGACAGCTTGCTTACTATTCAGCCGCGCCCGTCGCGCCAGACAACAGTCCCGGGAGTCCCGGGACGTCCATAGTTAAACGGTCGATCGGAATGGCAACACCAGCCGGGACTTCGGACATCGTAATTTTCATTCAATTTTCACTCTCTAAGGCGTAAAATACTAGTTGACAATTGTTTCTACAGCATAAACGAATTCTTATTCCATAAGTTTTAATTGTTAATTGACATCTGAAGAACTTATTTGTATAATTATCCTATATATAGATTTTTTTAATTGTGATTTAAATATTTTCATTCTTTTAAATTTAAAATTTGAATAATTGATGTCAAATTACATTTAATCTACTAAATCTAATTATTATTATAATGACCGAGTGATCCAATCACTGACAACTATTTTCACACGTCTACCTAGACTGAATATATCATGGGAAACAATGCTTGTAATTTAAGATCTTATGTTACCATATGTTCATTGTGAATAAACGATTTCATTTCATTTCATTTCATTTCATTTCATTTCATTTCATTTCATTTCATTTCATTTCATTTCAATAAAATCAAAGTCAAAGTCAAAAAAAATCATCAATTTAGGCATATTACATGCACCTATGAATGTCGATAAACTACCACCGGTTCGGAAAGAAAACCTCTGCCTCGAGAAGAACCGGCGTAAAAACTTCAGCGTGGTATCATTTTTTCAAAACAGTAAAATAATCATTTCAGTATCAGAGTATTATAAAATTACATTGCTACAGTAGAAAGCCTATTTATTTTGCTATACCTAGATATCTAGTACAGGACTTTATCACTGCCAAATATCTCGAAATAAGTTATTGAAATATGTCTTCGATAGCTCAGTTGAGACGAGTGAAGGCCTTTGCCCAGCAGCGGGATAATCTAGCATGATAAAAAAACCGGACAAGTGCGAGTTCAACTCGCGTGGTGAGGGTTCCGTAAAATTCTTATTATCTAAGCATTAGGCGCACCATACAAAATACACAAAAATATTGAGAATTTTCCCGTTATTTTGAATACTCAAACTTCTTATAGGTTTTCCTGTAATCTTTAGGTAAGGAACTATTTTCCATATTTTTTTCAGAATTTTAAGCCTAGTAGTTTCGGAGATAAGGGGGGGGCGGGATGGTTAATTTTCGTCTTATTTCCTAAATTACTTCAAATCTATTTTTGCTAAAATTATATAAAAAAAATATCTGAGTTGCTTGCAACCCCTTTCATTTGATATGTCACACAATACAGTTTGCGATTATTTTTTTAATTTTCCAGGTTACCCCCCAAAAGTGGTCCCCTTGTTCAAAATGCATTAATTTACTTTACGCGTCCTTGGGTCACCAATTTACATATGTTTACCAAATTTCAACTCAATCGGTCCAGTAGTTTCGGAGCAAATCGGCTGTGACAGACGGACAGACAGACAACCGAGTGATCCTATAAGGGTTCCGTTTTTTTTTCCCTTTGAGGTACCGGTACCCTAATAAACTAACTCAGTTTAAAGAAATTGGCCCTGACTGTCAAAAATTTGCCGGTTTGAAGCCTGCTCGAAGCTTTAGTTTCGTTATCAGCCGATTCTGCTTAGCTGAATCACACCAAAAATCTTAACATCAATTTAAAGTCGTATTTACGAGTATAACAAGCATCAAATTATCTTGTTAACGTCTTTGTGTGACAATGTCTGTCAGTAAGTAAACTCAAAATAATATTATTTCATAATCATCATCATCATATCAGCCGAAAGACGTCCACTGCTGGACATAGGCCTCCCCAGAGAGTGCCAAATTGATCGGTCCTGCGCCACCCGCATCCAGCGGACTCCCGCGACCATTATTACCTATATGTGAATATTATTTACATAATGTAATATTTCTCATTGACTAAAAGTCAAGTAAGTAGTATTTCAGATTCCTCGCTGAATATATCATTACCGTCATTCAGTCCACATTAACTTAGGTACGCATTAAATATTACCAACATAAGTTCAAGACGATAAGTGACGACTGAAAGGTAATACTTGAATAATGCATGTAACGTGGGTTAAGTAAAGTAGTTTCGCTAAGGCCGAAGGTATGTGAACATAATTTTATATTAAACGATAATAGTTTTCCGCGAGTACACATTTTTACTGGCTTGAAAACTTTATCCAAGGCCTCAATTCATTTCATCTATTACAAATCCTATATCTAGGTTTCTAAATTCTTCACGCGTTCGTCGAGCGCGTGTAAAAGCGAGCGCACAAAGCACATTGAAACACAATGGAGGTCAGAGTTATAACCACGAACTTCGAATCTCCATCTCTATCGCACTTACATTACTCGAGTGACAGAGATGCAGATATACGAACTTGCGAGTTTCGATTTTCGTGGTAGCGCCGCAGTAACGGCGAACAATACTTGACCTCCCGGTTTCCATATAATGACCTTTTTCAAAAAGATTTTCAAAGAAGAAATTCTCGATATCTCATCGAAAAGATTGGAGTATTGTACAGCCTAAAGGCATCTGTATACATTTCAAGTATCCATCCAGCGGCAGTAAGCGGTTTATGAGATTAGTCTTTCCGAGTTAAAAGTTATGTGAAAATTAGCCGTGCGTTGTCAGTTTATGAACGAGCGAGCTCGTACTGAAAGCTAATGCGGTACGTTAAGCACTCGTTCGCCCGAGGCGTGCCGAAGTGGTATTACTTGGTACTTAATATGTCTTCATAACATGTTACGGTACTCGACAATATTATGGAAAAAATATGGGACAACGGCTTCGCTATCGCTAGAGAAATTGTCACATTTGCATACGAAAATGTTACTTAATTTAAATAATGCTACTATTTATGATTCCGCATCCTTTCTTCTTATGCATTAATTCATACATGATGTCTTTTTTTCAACTTAAGTACTCAATATCTTTTGCTTCGCTTACGTATGTCAAAACAAACGCGCAAAACAAATCAAATTTAAATGCAAATTTTATGGTGCAAATCAAGATTTTCTTAGTTGTTTGTCTCATTAACTAAATAGTAGGGGACAATCTTACACAAATCAGGCTAGTAAGAAATTCAAGCTCGGTTATAAGCCGCCTCATCTTTTCCTCAAAAACTCCATGGAATTTCCAGAGCCACACAAATGATCCGAAATTGAATGAGCCACAAGAATGATAAAAAAATCTGGCCATGAATGAAAGACCACAAATCAATAAAACAAGAACACAAGATAAATAATGCGGCATTAGTAAGAAATCTGCTCAGCGACGTTCCTTAATCCGTGTCACAGCGGGACCCGTTGAAAGCAACTGAATAAATTATGCTTTCCAAGTGTTTTTTTTCTCTAAGCTTTATTTATTTACTGCAATGTAGACAGCAGAGTTTCCTGTTTTTTTTTACTAAACTACTGAGGAAACTGTTACGAAGTTAAGTCAAGTAGCCGGGTGAGGCTGTTTAACTTGCTTTAAAATGTGAGAGTCGAGTTTCCAAGTCAAACATTGTGTTTTGGTTACTTAAGATGCTGTTCAAAATGTTTCATTACTAGGTATCTACTTATGTTGTCTGATAATGTTTGTTTAATTCTACTTGTAGCTTTAACTTGTCAGACGTTTTCGAAACTTTTGTACTTATTTGGATGAATGATAACAAGTTTTGTATTGTATTGTATCTTTATTGGTAAATATTGTCATTTACAAATCATTAAAACAGTAAAAAAAGTTACACATTACATTTAATTATTTTTAGTAACTATAAATTTATTCATGTACTTAATGTATTTAATTACATAGTAATATTTTAATATAGGGCTGTATTTTATTAGGTACGCAACTGAGCCAATGTCACATGGCCATCGAAAATCTCGTCAATGGTATAGTAAGCCATTTCAAGTAGAATTGCCTTTAGTTTGCGGACAAATATTGCATCGCTAAGCTTGCTTTATTTCGTTGTCCAGTGTTGTACAGTCTGATCCCCATTACATGCACAGGCTTGCTAGATTTGGTCAGCCGGCACGCAGGCACGACCAGCTGATTACGCCTGCGCGTCACGCTACAAAACCTGACTGCTGGACATTCTTAATATTGCAACTAAATGAAGAAAAAAAATAGGTGTTAGGATAAATAGCAACATACGATTTACCATAATTTAAAAAAAACAAATCATTTCCAAACATAAATAAGTCACCTTAAAAGGAAATACAATACTCAATACTCAATACGAATTCTTCCTGGTCATCGATATTCCGGAAATGAGGAATATCATATCACGTAACAAAACACAAAGCCATTCCGTACACGTAAAACAAACCCAGCATGACGTCATCGTATCCCATGGAATTCACCTCGCATCAATTTTAGCAAGAAACAAACTTTAGCGAGGCAGCGTGTCATCGAAGCGATCGCTAAAAGCGGGCAATCCTTGTAACAGAGCCCGCAATTTGACTTGGTCGCGCTCGCACCACACCACTCCTCTACTTACTAAACGACTTCACTACAAAAGCAAAACAACCAAAAGAAAACCCTATCACGGCTCATTAAGATTTTAAATACAATGGACGGTGTTCAGCAGTTATGCTCCTTGTACAATAAAAGCGTGCTGGACTTGCAATAAATGACCGTCCATCGCGATAAATTAGGGACGTCAAAGCGTAAAGGACTCACGTACCGAGTTTACGGACTTAGAATTGATTTGCCCTATTGAGCCACGGTTGGGAAGGAGCGCCCTTTGATTCCATCTGAGAAAAGTAAAATGTGTGACTCTTTAATAGTTTCGTTATCCTTATAAATCGAGCAATTTCGCTTCAGAGAACCACATCGATATATCAAAATACGATTTCTAAACATACTTACGCAATAGTTTGTCGAACTTTGTTCTACATAAATAAACAAAGGCTCGTCCTGAAACTATCAGGGGTTTTAACGGTCATAAATATTGAAGTTTGCCGATATATCATGGATGTGGACAAATTTGCAAATGCGTGCGGTGACAGTGGGAACGAGCCTTATGCGGGCAGTGCCAGGGAAAGTTTGGGAAAAAATGTTTTTCCTCGATGGAAATGTTTACTAAAATGGGACACGTTTTAGCGTTGTAACTTGTGTGGCCACAGTTTTGCTGTTTTTGTTTAGGCGTGGATACGACAGAATCGCCAAATAATAGTCGTTAATGACGAGTCTTTTGATTACAATATTCAAAGCTAATAAAGTTTCATCGGGAATGCCTTTTAGATTAATCATCGGTCAGTTGTCAATTCAAATTATCTGAGTGTGGAATTCTGTACCCTCTGGTTTATTTATTTATTTATCGAACTGAACATAACATCTTCGTGTATTTTGTCATATTTTTATATTAATTGCTCTGTTTTATCCTTTTCAGGTATGTTCTAGTCAGGAGCTTCGTTAAACGAGCTTCCATTACTAGTAAGTATGTAGAATAAAATTGCCACAACTTGAATATAAACGAACGAAGCTTACAAATGAAGCAGGCAAGTAATTGATGGAATCAGGCGCTATACTTTACGGAAATATATTTCTACTATATTCTTTTGCTATTGCGCTAAATATTTTTTTTTAACACAAACAGTCACATAAACAAATATATATGGCGTACACATAGAGTACCAACAAACATAAAACATGAAGACCTGGAGGTTCATTAATATATGATTACAAAACAAACTAATCATGAGACATAAAAGACAAATAGACTGAGAATAAATATTTATTAAATAAAATGTGTAAATATGTATTAAAGTTGGCAAGGCACGTTTTAATATCCTCTGCAACAAAAAACAAATATGGCCGAACAAAAAGTGCATATTTCGAAATTGACTGGACTGGTTTGATTTTTAGATAGAATAGAACTGAACACGCAACATTAACCCATTCAGCGCCAATAACGACACGAATGCGTCAGACGCTTTTCGGTAGTAGATGTAGGGTTTAACTTTCCCTGCCAGGAACCCGCCTAGCGGGTGCCTACGCCGTAGCCATTTTCTGTTACATAGCCGAAAAACCACGGGATCAGCTACGAGCGTAGCGCTTAGCGATTCTTGGCAGTGAATGTGTTATTCTGCTACGGTCTACGGCGTAGCGCTGCCAGCTGAGCGTGGCGAATGAATCACATTACGCGCTACGCTCGTAGCAGATTCATATGGATACGTCTACGCGTAGACGTTGATGTGACACACTCCTCGAGCCGTGGACACGAGTTAACCCAATCTCGTAATATCGTTAAAAAACTTTGCGGTAAATTGTTAACTCGCTCTCGGGAAAATTAATGAAGTTTTAATTTTTGTCAATTACTTATTTCGTTCATTACTTTTAAACGAATTTCAGTATGGCTTCATAAGTAATATTGACTTATATGTATATCTTAAATATTTTATTGCGAAAACGGCCGGAAGGGTGTTTTCGCTATAATTAACAAAAAACGATCATCACGAGACTTAAAAATACAACAAAAAGATATTTGACCCAATTATTAAGCCTGTAGTTTCTTAGATTTACAAATAACAACCAATGATAATGTCCAAGGGACACTTAACGATAACACCCTGTATATGATGTTATTCCATGTTTTATCTTCATATGAACCTCGGGCTAGAAAGTTATCTAACGGGAACATCGGTCGCTCGCCTCTCTACTCGCTAGCTAGCTGTTATTTACTACTAATAATAAACAATGTCTCGTTCCAATAATACCTCTAATTACGAACATTTATATCTTCTGGGGTGTAAAGAGGTTTGATTTGGAGGTGTAATGGGGTTTGCGTAAGTTAGTTTGATTTTTTCAGCGGCCACAGATGGCTTTTTGAATGAGCGAGCGAAGCGAACAAAGTTCTCCGTTTCAGTTTGGCCCAAAATTCTTTCGTATGTCCCGGATGTCCGGCTGTTCTCCTCTACAGGTCACATTTTTCAACCGATTCTCGTGAAATTTTATGGGCAGCCATGGTTGACATTTTATAAGTTATCGTTGTGATAAGACATCTGTCACCTTCTGACAAGTATACTTAGTTATTAGACAAGTATATATTCTAACAGAACGACGGATGGCTTAACTACGGCGATAAGTGATAAAATGGAAATTAGGTATATCGTATTTTTGTCAATTCAGTTATTCGAAATATTTTTTTAAACCGGTTCGTTATTTCACCACCTCTCAGAGCCATTAGTATCTTACTAATATTAAAAAATGCGAAAGTTTGGATGTTTAGATGTTTGGATCTCAATCACGATAAAACGGCAGAACGGATTAGGATGAAATTTGGTATACATATAGTGTATAGCCCGGATTAACATATAGAATACTTTTATCCCGGGAATCATCCCTTAAGGGGGCGAAATGAGGGGCGAAAGTTTGTATGGAGCTATGATATAAACGACTTCCACGCGGACGAAGTCGCGGGCAGAAGCTAGTATTATAATAATGGTGTAAATAAACATACCTAACCATACATAAACATATACATAAACATGTACTAACCATACAACAACGCCGCCCCCAACGTTTAGAACAATCTATACGAATATCCGATCGCTATTTAAAATAAATAAATTAATTTTAAGGGACAATCTTACACAAATCGTTAAATAGTAAGCTCAATAGGCACGAGTAACAATACATAGTATTTATAACGTATAAGTCAAGTCAAATCAAATAAATTTTTATTTCATACGTTGGACATTAATACAGTGTTAGATAATCTCTAAATTGCGCAACCGCTTTTATTTGGCTGATCCAGTGCTTCAAAATGGGACAGTCATACTTGTCAGCAATGACACCCAGAATGCCATTGGGGCTTCCTCTGCGCCTGTTCAGCATCACGGCGATCTTCTTGCGCATAATGAAATTTTGGGGCAACAGTTACCGTTATAATATTCAGTCCGCATTTGTGGCCCAGAAAAGAGCCATCAGAACCGTGGCCAGAATATGTCAGACTACATCTTGTGAAACGTATTTTTCTGAGTTACAAATCCTCACTGTTCCTAGTCTATACATACTTGTACTTCTTGGTGATTTAATTAAGTTCCTAAACTGTATTGAATCACCAGAAGACAGACAGAAACGACTGGCAACAAGAAGAATGGACTTACCACGAATGTTTTCCACCAATCTCGAAGTGGTCAGGCACTCTTCGGGATACCAAGCAATTGGCCTCTTTAATAAGCTAGCCGCTGACTTAAAATGCATCTCTAATTTAACGATATTTAAAAATAAATTAAAGGCTTTTTTGTTGAGGAAATATTTTTACTCGATCGAGGAGTTTTTGTCAGCATAGGGTATAAGTATGACATTTGATTGACATGGTTATTTGCGTATGGAATTTTGTCATTGATTTTTAAATTGTGGACATATTATTTTCTAAATTGTATTTTCAATGAATTATTCTATGTTATGTTATTGATTGTGATTATTGTGCTATTAATTTAACGGTATTTATTATTATTGTTTAGTTTTTATATATTTGACATTATTATTTTATATTATTATATTCAAACACAATGTTTATTGTTATGTGAATAAATGACTAATGACTGATGACTAATAAGTACCTGAAAACTGTCCGTGCGGGCCTCCGCAAACATGAACAAGGCACTACACCACCGTGGCAGTCCCAACAGCATCCTGAATGCATTGTTGTACTGAACACGCAGGGCGTTATATGCTTTTTTAGTGTACCTTACCCACAGGCTGCTCGAGTAAAATGATTGGCAGTACGCTTTAAACAGTGTGATATATGTATAAGTCAAGTTTACTGTTTAAGTACCTATTCGTTACTCGGCATCACTTGTGTACACCGTACACCGTATTTCGTATTGACCTTGCCGTCTCCCGAAATACTTCTCTACATTTCGCCGCTTCTGGCTCCTAATTAAAATTAAAAATGGCCGGCCTTCGCCGACCCGCGGAGTGAAACATCATTTGTCACAATTATTGCTCTCTCGCCCGGAAAAAATATTTCTCCAAAAACACGGTCAAGCATTCATTAATTTATTTGACACTTCTCATGCCCTTCTTTTTTTGCATTTATGTGTTTAAGAATCTTACAGTTGTTTACTGCCGCATCTATCCATCCTATTTCAATTACTTTATTTGATGGTTATTATTAATACAGAAATTTAAAACTACAACTTCTTTTGTAAAAAGAGTGGAAGGGCAAGTTGGAAGGGGAAGACCTAGGCGAACTTTCTCCGATCAAATTGGAGAAATCTTACAAAAAGGCCAGGTCAAAAGTACCCTAAACCGACGAGCATGTATGAGAAATGTTATGAAGGTGAGCGAAGCGAAAGTGGTTTGTCAGGATCGTAGCAAATGGAGATCCGTGATCTCTGCCTACCCCTCTGGGAAAGAGGCGTGATTATATGTATGTATGTATGTATGGATATGATGGATACTGGATGCGGGTAGCGCAGGACCGGTCATTGTGGCACTCTTTGGGGGAGGCCTATGTCCAGCAGTGGACGTCTTTGGGCTGATATGATGATGATGATGATGATGTATGTATGTATGTATGTAACTTCTTTTAATTTCCACGATTAGTTACCTCATCATCGTCAGCTTGGATAGGCCCCAGTGCTGGGCACTAACTGTGTAAGTCCTAATACGCCTATTATAACCCAGTGCCCTACAAAGACCACCCTGTATTATAATGAACCGGGAACCTATGACAAATTGATTATACCCCTAATTGAAATGACAACCTAATTGAAGGGCAATGGAGAGGGCTATGTTGGGAGTTTCTCTGCGTGATCGCATCAGAAATGAGGCTATCCGCAGCAGAACCAAGGTAACCGATTATAGCCCTCCGAATCGCTAAACTTAAGTGGCAGTGGGCGGGGCACATTCC
This sequence comes from Epinotia nisella, assembly GCA_932294315.1. Classification (NCBI taxonomy): domain Eukaryota; kingdom Metazoa; phylum Arthropoda; class Insecta; order Lepidoptera; family Tortricidae; genus Epinotia; species Epinotia nisella. Next base: position 24,560,189 of record OW028676.1, read on the forward strand.
ACGTAGAACCGATGGCCGTTGGGGCGGAAAGGTTCTCGAGTGGCGACCACGTACCGGAAGGCGCGGCGTGGTGCCCCAACAAGGTGGACTGATGGTCCTGGTCGTGGGAGTCCGCTGGATGCGGGTGGCGCAGGACCGGTCACTTTGGCACTCTATGTGGGAGGCCTATGATGATGATGATGAAATGACAACGCAAAATAAATAGAAATCCTATTAATTCTCGCAATGCGATATAAAACGTTATTTCAATAATTAAATCTTTGTAAGCATCAGCATTTGCGAAAATATTGACTCATCGTCTGTAATGCGTTGCCGGCCCGCTCTGAATATTTATGAGGAGGGAATTAGAAAAGATTTTCGCCGCTCAGCTCCGTTTCGTCAACTTCTAACTTTGCAAACTTGTAGGCTAATACACTGCTTACCAGGGATCGGATACCGGTATTTTCACCATACGGAAATACCGGTTTAATTTCGTTCAATTTTGTTCTTTGGTTTATAATATCATTTTAGATCAGGCTGTCTAATAATACGAAAATGTTACCTAAATAAATGATAGAGTCCTACATTAAGAGTCTAAAATAATTCAAAATATTAGACTACTTCGGGGACTTTTGAAAAAACCGGTTAAGATCCCTGCTGCTTACTCATAATTATGCTAATCGTTCTGTGCTTTGGCGTACTCGACTAGTCGTGCATTTGAAAAGGATTAGGTTGACTGCAATTAATGCTGATGTAAAAGTAAAAACCGACCAAGTGCGAGTCGGGCCACGCGCAGTGTAAGGTTTCGTAGCTGCCTGTCTGTCGGTACATAAAAGCTAAATATATATAACTATACTATTTTTAGGATTCCGTACCTCAAAAGGAAATAAACGGAACCCTTATAGGCTTATAGGATCACTCGTGCGTCTGTCTGTACGTCTGTCACAGCCGATTTGCTCCGAAACTACTGGACCGATTGAGTTGAAATTTGGTAACCATATGTAAATTGATAACCCAAAGATGGACATGTAAAGTAAATTAATGAAATCTGAACAAGGGGGCCACTTTTGGGGGGTAAACTGGTTTTTTTTTTTTAAGTTTCGCAAATTGTATTGTGTGACATATCAAATGAAAGGGGTTGTTATAAGCATCTCAGATATATATTTTTTATAATTTTAGCAAAAACGGATTTGAAGTAATTTAGGAAAAAAGACGAAAATTGACGAGACGAGAATTGTACGAATGGTGGCCTTCCCAAGTAAAATTTTATAAGTTGGTTGACTATTACTCGTGAACTAGTTATGATAATTTTCCTTTTAAATTCATAATATGCCAAGAATCCAAAACAAAACTTTAACTTTGAAAATATATTTTTATAAAACCACTGGCAAAATCGATAAGTACATTGACAAATACTTGAGTGGAGCTACAACAGTTTCAAGTGTGTCACGTTCGTCGTAAAATGTGGAGAACACACCATTTTATATTTCAATGCAGCACGGCGCGTCAAATTTTTATCGGTTTTCGAAGTATGCTCAAGTTCTCGGCTCAGCGTCTTTACAAGAAATATTCGCACTTTTGCTTAACTCTTGTTATGAATATAAAATATCATATTGTTTACTATCCTTGCATAACTCGTATGAATAATAAGTATGTCATATTTTGTTTTATATCGCTCAGTAACAGAGGCCTCTGCCACACTCCGCATTTTTGGGAAATTCCTTAGTCAGGCTTTCTGTCGTCTTATTCCGTGCCAAATTTTTTCATACCAAAATTGTTCCAACGTAAGACTTACTTAAATGCGATCACTTGGTGACAGAGAGGTTTTCCAACGACCGTTTGATATAGGTATCTAAACTTTGGTACTTGGATATTTTTGAAAGTAATACGGTCAAGCAGTTTTTAATAGGTTTCGTTGTCTCTCACGCCTATACTTTTATTACAAAGATACTTCTGCATCAGCAATAAATGATACCGTTTGGGTCGCAAGCTCGAATACGGTCGATTAAATTAAACACAGCAATATCTGTGGAATTTAACATTTCGGTGTGGTAATTGAAATTGACAATGATACTGCTGCGTTTTCAAATTAAATTCAAATCTTTATTTTACATATAAATGTAGTACAAAAGCTGGTATGAAATTGTGTCATGGTCACACACATTCCATTAGAAATTGGCATGCAAAATGAACATTAAAATGTCACAATTTTACAAATACATTACTAATATGTCATAATTACAATGTTGAGGTAGGTAAGTGTAGATCAATGGAACGAGCATTCTTGCTTAATCTGTTATATCCGCTTGGGTTAGACAAGGTTTTTAAAATAGTGTAGCATTTAGAGCAAACATTCGCTTTTGAGGGTTCTGTACCCAAACGGGACCCTATTATTACGACTCCGCTGTCCGTCCGTCCGTCCATCTGTCTGTCTATGTCTGTCTGTCTGTCCGTCTGTCACCAGGCTATATCTCATGATCCGTGATAGTTAGACAGTTGAAATGTTCACAGATGATGTGTTTTTGTTGGCGCTTTAACAACAAATACTAAAAAACAGAATAAAATATTTAAGGTGACTCCCATACAAGAAATGTGATTTTTTTTGCTCGCTTTTATAGATTAATAACGGTACGGAACCCTTCGTGTGCGAGTCTGACTCGCACTTGGCCGTTTTTTTATATTTTGCGATAAGATACAACGTCATAAAAGATATATTGGAGATTCTATATATTCATCAGTTTTTATGCGACTAGCTGGTCTTTAAATGACATACACAATATTTCTTACGCTAAAACCATTTATTACGATACACAAAATAAGTCAAAATAAGTTTAGTAGTGCGAGATTGCCTCCAAATACGCCCACAATATCCGTGTGCATAACATCAGCAGGATTAGCACATGTCGTTAGTACACCACTTAAATAACAATACTTATCTCGCCCAAACCAGGCATAGCGTCATTAATCACCAGATTCAATCATGCGTTAGTTACTCTCTGAAAGCCGCAGTCCTTACTTCCATGAAGCCGAACAGCCGTATACTTACTAATGTGCTAGTGACATAACACCGTTTTGGCTTCGTGAGGCAACGAACGCTCCTAACCCAACCTTCCCGGGTATGCTCGCAAAACCGTCGTGACTCGTCTAACTAACACAATTGGGAATGGATGAAAATTTTAGAAATGCCTGATTATTTTTTTGGTGATAGGGATAACCTTCCTTAGCACCAGAAAAAAGTTTCAGATTTTTCAGCTGCGACAATTTTTTTTGAACAATATAAACAGTTTCCTCGCTTACGTTTTGGGTCAGTTACGGCACCTTCCTCGATCGGTCTCATATTACAAAAAAATATATTAAATATGTGTGGTAAACTGACACTGACAATGACATTGACACTTGCAGCAGCTATATTGGTCATTTACCAGTGTCAGTTTACCACAGATATTTAAGATAGTTTTTTGTAATATGAGACATATCAAGGAAAGTGTTTATTTACCGTTCTTGACCCAAAACGTAAATGAGGAAACTATTTATATTTTTCATAAATAATTGTCACAGCTGAAAAATCTGAAACTTTTTTCTGGTGCTAAGGAAGGTTATTCCTATCACCAAAAAAATAATCAGGCATTTCTAAAATTTTCATCCATTCCCCATTATATTTTGATCTATAGATTCATAACGGCTATGAGTGATCGAAGATCTTTACGCTGGCTGTCAGCGACGAGCGGTCCAGAAAAAATAGAACCCTATTTTTTTACTGTAACTTCTAACCGGGGGCTCTATACTGGAACGTTGGAGTTTGGACTGGTTTTGCGAATTAGCCCGTCTGCATTAAATATGTGCCCATTTACACGGAATATTTAATAGCCACGAACTTTAACTTGCGAAATTCAAACGGTAAATAACAATGAATTATTACCGAGGGCTAAAAGCCTAAGTTTAAAATGGAACACTATTAAGAGTCTTTATTAGGTTTGTCGGGCTGTTATAGCCTGTTTGAGTCGACAATGGGGCATATTGTTTTGGAAATTTAGTACAGGAGCCGAGGTAAATGGAGCTAGGAATCGTGCTTCATTAATATCATTTTCAGTGGGTAAGGAGCAGGTTTATTTTAATGAATAAATGAACAGAAGAGAATTTCAGGTTTTGGAAGTGTGATAGAGGTTGACAAGTTTATTTATAAGAGTATAAGTATGTCGACTACATTTTTTTTCTATAATCAATAGTTGCTGATGGATCGTACGTAGGTTATGTTGACATTTACTAGTAATTTTTATCATCAATAAATAAATAGTACGAGTATGAGTAAATTCTAATTTTATTTTTTGTCGACCGCTTTAGCCTAGTTGGTAGTGACCCTGCCTACGAAGCAAGAGGACCTGGGTTTGAATCCCGGTACGGGCATTTATTTGTGTGATGAGCACGAATATTTTGTTCCCGAGTCATGGATGTTTTCTATGTATTTAAGTATGTATTTATCTATATAAGCATGTTTATCGTCGTACCCATAGTACAAGCTTTGCTTAGTTTGGGACTAGGTAGATTTGTGTAAGATTGTCGGCAAATATTTATTTTATTTATTTTTATGTAACATTTTACCACCACCGAAAGCGTGGATAGCGTTCCTTGACCTAGAATGGGCTAGTAGAGCTTACTACAAGAAAGAAGACATTTTGAGGCATACATTTCGCATTCCAATTTGACGCGTGGCCATTGAACATGAAACATTTGAAGACAAACTGTGTTATTCACGGATCACCCCTCAGGTTTACAAATAGTCTGAAAGTTAATTGGCTTGTAAATAAAGTTACATTCAAAACAGGAATGCTATTCGAGATTCACCTCGCCTCATGGCAGTCAAACCAGTGTAAATTCGATCTCCGATTACGGTATGTTATTATTAATCCCAGCGTCAAGATTGAGCGGTGTGGTGGTAAAACAAGTTGTGAATTTCATAGCGTAGCAGAAGTGGGGACCCCCCTCTCGTCCTTTGTTTAAACGAGACTCAATAACGGCGACTCTTTGAAGAGTGCTAGAAAAACTCCAAGCGCCTCCCGTTAATGAAGGCAAGCCACTCGGAAGCCCAGCTGATTGGCAATCGATATTGGACACTGCGAGTGTCAAACGCTTTGTCGGTGCCGGTGGTTTTAATTTGAAATAATGCTGCGAATTAGCGCGGTTAACAAAAAAAATTCAACTCTTTTCCAATTTTAAAATGGTATCCTTTTTTTGAACAGTAGGATGTTTTTGCTTCAGCGGCACAATAAAAGATTTAATTAAACTAAAAGTATTACACAAATGACCACTCTAGTGATCAGAGGGCCTACCGCGAAACGAAATTCGTTTTCGTTCGTGTATCTCCGTCTCTGTCGGACTTGCTAGTTCGAGCGACAGAGACGGAGATACACGAACGAAAACTAATTTCGTTTCGCGGTAGGCCCTCAGCTAGATATTTACTCTATAATACATTATCTAAAGGGCATCCATAAAATGCCTGATGAATATCCATGACATTAAGAAACCTTAGTATGAAGAGCACGAATAATGAAATCAACGTCATGTTCATCAATGTTATCCTTTCCTATTCTATTCCCAACTTATCCCACCAGATTCCCGACATCCTTTTCTATTTTCGTCGCTGTGTAAATACCATTCACCAAAAACCTTTACAAAAAAAATTGGGTTGAGACAGACACATATTGTACCATCTCATTTATATATCGCATGTTCATCGCCTTCTGCTCGCTCGTCAAACACCTTAGACTTTTTTAATTTACCGCCCAGGGTAATGTGTTCTAATGTTAATTAAACGAAATAGCAATAATTTTAATGAGATACCGAAATTAAATACCAGTTAATTTGCGTAAGGATTGTCGGTATTCAGTTCCCCCTCAGAAGCGATTATGCTGTATTATAGGAGATGTAAGTAATATTGTCTAAGCGTTAATTGAGATCTGTTTGGTGTTTAATTTAGCGGCAAATTGAGAACATCTTTATAGGTACATAATACACTACCTTTTGCACGCAATTTCGTTTGTGTCAACTCCCGTACCTACCGCCAATTTCATCCCTTGTGGGATTTTTTCGGGATAATAACTACCATTTGTTTTAATAAAGATCATACTACCTGTGTGCCATATTTAATGGCACACATGTGGACCCCTACCTGTAGTGTAGTGGCCTTCGATTGGGCGATAATCATCCTGCTGCGGCGTGCGGAGCCGCGTACCGCCGGCCGGAGGTGCGGTGCAGTGTGAAGTAACACGTGGAATTTATATACAAACTGAGGGACTGGCTTATAACGTTGCGAACCGTCGCTTTGCACGCCGCAGTTGGATGTGGCGTCAGAGTGATGACCACCTTATCCGTTTTTGCGTCATCGAATGTCCAATTACGTAATCATACAAACTTTATACTACCTATATTAGAAAGACTATTAAAACTTAAATAAAGATATAAGATACCAATATCAATCACCATTTATACATGTGTACAACAAGTGAAATTAAAAGATTTTTCAAAAAACCAACTGCTTTTTAGGGTTCCGTAGCCGAAATGGCAAAAACGGAACCCTTATAGTTTCGTCATGTCCGTCTGTCCGTCTGTCCGTCTGTCCGTCTGTCCGTCTGTCCGTCTGTCCGTCTGTCCGTCTGTCCGTCTGTCCGTATGTCACAGGCATTTTACTCGAAAACTATAAGGTGTATTTGAATAAAATTTTGAGGATAGGTGTATTTTGTTAGCCGCTACAAAGTTTTGTAATTAAAATTACAAAAAAAAAATTTTTTAGGGGTGCACTCCATATATAAAACTAAAAGTCAAAATTTTTTTTTTCATTGTGACCCCCCGTGTGGCACATCAATCGATAGGCCTTTCAAAATAAATATAAGGTTTCTTAGAATTTTTTTTGATTAAGTGAATAGGGTCGGAGATAATCGCCCCGAAAGTCACTAAAATTCTGTCCCCCCCCCCTCTAATTTTTGAACGGTGTATTTTAAAAATATGAAAAAATTCATGGACACAGCGCTTATTAAGTTCATTCACCGAAAATTGTTTTGAACAAGATCGGATGAAAGGTTTCCGAGATATTGCTGAAAAACTGCCTTCCTCAAAGAAAAGGACGTAAGTGCCGTAAGATTTCTATGACAATACGACCTTTTTAATAGGCACGGAACCCTTCGTTTTGCGTGGTCCGACACGCACTTGGCCGGTTTTTTGCAAATATTATACGCTCCCGTGATCAAGACGAATCTAACGATACCTCATACATCAAAATCCATCTAGCCGTTTAGGCTACAGGAGGCTACAAAGAAATAGACATACATACACCGACGAGCCTTGTGGTTAGACAACCTGACTATGAAGCTTGAGGTCCCGGGTTCGATCCCCGGTCGGGGCAGATATTTGTATGATGAATACGAATGTTTGTTCTCGAGTCTTGGATGTTTAATATATATTTAAGTACGAGTATGTATTTATATCTATAAGTATGTTTATCCGTTGTTGTAATCATAGTACAGGCTTTGCCTAGATTGGGACTAGATCAATTAGTGTGAATTGTCCCACGATATTTATTTATTTATACATATACATACTTACATACACTCGAAAAACATTACCCTCTTCTTTTGGCAGTCGGGTAAAAATAGAAACACATTGATTTCTTTTGGTGCAATATTTACGCCATATCAATGCACCACCATACTTGCGAACGAGTGAATTAACCAATATTGCGAGTATTAGTACAACTTCACAATTTCCGTGTTTCTCATCTCTTGTGAAGATTTCATTACATATTTATACCGGATGATTTTTTTTCCCGTACTGACTCCTATATTGGATTCTTAATGTTTACGCGAGGATATTTATTACACATTTGTTTTATACGGTTACTTATTTGACGTATCCAATTGTAATTTCATCTCTTTATACAATACAATACAATACAAATACTATTTATTGCACACCTCACACAAACAAAGCAGTTACAGAGAGAAACAATACAATAACATGTAGGTAGAGGTAGACAACAGGCGGTCTTATCGCTGAAGAGCGATCTCTTCCAGACAACCTTAATACTTAGTGGTATCTTTGTGAAATATAATAAACTAGCTTCCGCCCGCGACCTCGTCTGCGTAGATCCGGGATAAAAACTATCCTATATTTTAATCCAGGCTATAAACTATCTTTGTGCAAAATTTCATCCAAATCGGTTCAGCCGTTTAAGCGTGATTGAGTAACAAACATCTAAACATCCAAACATCTAAACATCCAAACATCTAAACATCCAAACTTTCGCATTTATAATATTAGTAGGGTAAATAAATACGAGGAGAGATTCCTAAAAAAACGTAACAATATCCATCACAGAGGCACAATTTGTCCACTTTAGAGAATTGCAAATACTTTAATCGTATCACTATCCAGCTTTGGATTAAAAAATTCTATCAATTTGGGTATTTTCTGGAAATACAAATTGGATGAAAAAAACAATGCCTGGGGCAGCGAACGAAAACAGCACAAAAGGCGAACTCCGTACAAATTTCTACCTTACACGTGCCCGATACCTGTTTGGCATCCTTTTGACGTCTCCTAGCGCTATCCAGTTTGTGCCCTAATGGAGCTCGGGGTCCACTTTGGTACCTACCTACCCAATCCCAAGATTTGGCATAGGCGCTAGTTTTAGTAGGAATAGAACTGGAATTTTAACACAGGACCGTCAGCTTTGTAGGCAGGGTCCCGCTAGGTTAAACTGGTCGCCGGCGCAAGAATTATATTAATTCTGATGCTACTCCAAAATGAAGATCTTGCAATCTGTGACATGCATGTCGTTTTCTAAAGGCTTCTACGCGTGACCTAGCGCATCAGAACGATTAAAATTGGAATGCAAAATGTATGTGATTTCTTTCAACTGGCCATAATTTGTCCGCCCACGGCGCCCGGTTATAACGTAATCCAAAAAGTAATTGTCTCGAATGAGGTCATTTCACGCGCGAGCACGCGTCAAGCACCTCCACGGCTTTACATAACCGTTTATTCCAGTCAATAAAGCTGTTGACTCTGACTATTATTCGACCGAAGATTCAATTTTTTTAACGAATCCTTTTATTTCTGTTAAAAAAAGAGTGAATCACATTTTAAAGCTAAGGCTTTAATCTTATAGTTTTAAGATTTGAGATCGCCTAATTGAAATGTATAGTTAAGCAACTAGCAACTATTTATAGTTATTTATCAACATTCAGAGTTCGGGGCCGCCACACTATCTATAATAATAGACAGTGTGGTGGCCCCGAACTCTGAAGCGAATAGCTGACGATGCAACTGAGATTAATGCTAAGATGAATGAGAGCTTTATAGGTACTACTACGTGAGTTTTATAATTAACGAACGAGAATTGTAGTTGCTCATTTTTCATTGACATATCTTGACTGATCCTGCCATATCCTGGTTTGTTTGGCCCTGCAATATTAGTATGCCTTCATTTAATCGCCCTAGTCCCATAATGAATAATAAGACAAAAATATAATTAAGATTTTAGCCAAAATTTGTGCACTATACAATTATGAGCACTGATTGCTTGGTGTTCTTTATAAAATATACTATAAGAGACCAAAGAAAAATTAACCAATACTGTCCTGCAAGGGATCGTGACTAGTAGGCGTTAGCGGAAAGGCGCGCTCTGGCAACACTGCGTGTGTCAATCTATAGCCAGAGGCCACGCGGGGAGAACCGGGACTCTGCAAGATGGCGTCGCACGGATCGGATTAGGTTTATCGGTCGATTGTCCTAAAATTGGTGATAAGTGTAATTTGAGCTTATTGTTTGGTTGACTAGATGTGAATTCCATTATAATTTGTATTTTCCTCGCTAAACAGTTTTTCATTTATCTAAGTCGGTAAAAATACATTATTCATTGCATTAAAGTGTATACATAAAGTGTAGATATTTATGACGATGCCTGTACTAGGCAACTATTCACATGATGATTGATGATACAGGACAAGTAATACAAATAAATAAACTTTTTGATAAAACTACGGGTAATTTTACCATCTCAACTTTACAGACATATTTAGATTAATATCCGTTTCTATTTACCATTTGAGTCTGTGCGAATGGGTATAAAAACATTTGAATATTATTAATATGTCTTTCCCGCTCACGGGACATGATTTCCCGCACCTTTAGGAGGCGTGCGTGGGGCTAGGTACCTACAAAGTACCAACTGAGCCAACACGTAGAGGCCGTGCTGTCCGTGTCATGGGACGCACACAGAGACAGCACCCGCTGGGGTGTATAGGGACTATTACTGGTTGATGGAGTCTAAAGCGTGCTCGACGGTCGCCAACACGTCCCTCCGACCGAGCGACCTTGGTCGGCACCGACCGTGTAGACGTTGTTTACAGCAACGGTCGGTGCCGATCGAGGTCGCTCGGTCGGAGGGGCGTGTTGGCGACCGTCTAGCAAACGCTTAAATAAAACGGGTTATTGGATGAAACATCGAACGCCTGCCTGATAAAACTGTTTCACTTTTTATCTCTGGCAGAAGGTGACTCGCCAACTGCTAGATGGGCCCCTATTTTTATTTATTAATATTATTTGTTTAAAAACAAATAACTTTCATAGAATAGTCTTCGTTTATTGGGGTACTTTCACACAGCCTTTTAGCCTATCAAAATTATACAGTCAAGGTTCAACGCAACTGTTTTATTCATTACGGTTTTTGTCCGTATCGTAGAACAATAGACGAGGGTGCCCTATAGTCCTGCGGGCTTTGCAAAGGTTCCTTAAGGATAATTAAGGATCCTTATTTACAAAACGTAACCAGCCTTTGTTAGTTAAAATAGATGTTGCCAGTATAATTATACTGCCAAAGAGATATAAATACAAGAATTTTAACGTATATTCAATTTTTAGGGTTCCGTAACCAAAGGGTATAATCGGGACCCTATTACTAAAAAAAACCCTTTTGTCTGTCTGTCTATCTGTCCGTCTGTCATCAGGCTGTATCTCATGAACCGTGATAGGATTTTATAATACTCTGAAACTGAAATGATATACTGTATACTGTTTTGAAAAAATGACACCTCGCCGAGTTTTTTACGCCGGTTCTTCTCGACGCAGAGGTTTTCTTTCCGAACCGGTGGTAGTTTATCGACATTCATAGGTGCATGTAATATGCCTAAATTGAAGAATAAATCACTTTGACTTTGACTTTGATAGACAGTTCAAATTTTCACAAATAATGTATTTCTGTTGCCGCTATAACAACAAATACTAAAAAACAGAATAAAATAAACATTTAAGGGGGCTCCGATAGATACAACAAACGTGATTTTTTGCTCGTTTTTATAGATAATGGTACGGAACCCTTCGTGCGCGAGTTTTTTTTATTTATTTATTCTGAACGCTTGCAACTCCAGAGGGTGCCGACTTTTTATTGATTTGAGGATTCGCTGTTTTGACAGCTGGACACAAATGAAGGTCCCTCACTCACAACACAGCACATACTTTGGCGCTGGTGACTTTACTTACTTACTTACCACGAACTTACACACTCACCACCACGAACACTTACAGAGCAAATAGGGGTGTCATCACGACTGCGGTCTTCTGTAAGGTACAGTCAGCATCATAAACATGTATACACTTTTCGACCTTATGTCATTGATGTATACATGTTTATGATACTGACTGCACTTATCCAGTTAGGCTGCTCTAAGTATGAATTCCGCTGTGTGTCCTAGTACAACTCAAATCAGGTAAGAACATAACTTCATATACAGGGTGGGCCCTGTAACATGAGCAAAAATTGAACAGTAGTTTATTAAGCTTGTGAGCAATTATTTCCAAGAGGTTTTAATTGAAAAAAAAAAGTTTTGGATTTTTTTTGCTTCAAAATAAGTTATTTACTCTTCTAAAAACTAGCCTGTATAAAGTAATTTTAATTTTATTTTGTGTGTAAGTGTATGTGTTAGTGTACTTACATTGTACTTGTTTTTTATGATAAATAAAGACCTTTTACAAACAAACAAAAACTCTTCTGGAGTGATATTAATAACTTTTTTATTATAAAAACACAAAGAAAATTGAAAAAAAATAAAAACTCGAAAACAAAAATGCAAAAACTATTATGACTCACTACATGTTACCTCAAATTCTGCATTGACAGATTATCAGTAGATCTCGTGGTGCCAAGATAAATTACTTGGAGGTCATAACTTTAGATCCAAATTTCTCCGAATTAAAAAAAATTGGACACAAGGGTTTACTGCAGGCAGATGCGCAGGAAGCGTCCTTTTAAATATTTGCACCTGTTACAGGGCCCACCACGTATATCTATTTAGATTATGTACTATTTAGTTTTATGAGTGAGGTATCTGAGATAAAACAGCCGTCTTGTTTGCGAGCTAGTTTGTTACTGATGAATATACCTAGATATTTTTCTAGCACGAACGACTTATCGTAAGTGATTGACAAAATAAAAACATCGACAGTCCTGTTATCGATAAGTGCCACTTCAACGTCATAGAGGTAAATAAATACAAATATATAGAGGGTAATAGGGTGCGTTAAAAAATTGATAATAATAACAAAACTATCAATTTATTTATATTTTACATACTTCAGAAAACAATTTGCAATACTTTCGTAACTTTCTTTCTTCGTGTCACTGAATTAATTATCACCTACTTTACTTTATAACACACACACACACTAAAATTGTCTTTAAAATCGACGCAGAATGTCACAACATGTAGTTTTTCCCAAACCCATTTTTGGTCCCAAAAAAATCTGTGTCTCTGTATATGGTTACAGTGTAGGTGCACGCGGCGTCTAGGTAGATAGCCAATATATGTCTGTGGTTGTATGTACGTAATGTCGTTGAAGTAGTCATGTACTTATCGATAGCAGGATTGTCGATATTTTTATTGTGGCAAGCACTAAACAAATGTTGTTCCTGCTAGAAAAATATCTAGGTTTACTGATGAACCAAAGGCGCGAGAGCCTTATATAACTACGTATACGTCAGTATAGCATCGTTAACCGGTGATGATGTAATAAAAAATATGAGAGTAATGCAGCGAAAACAGTATGCCAGTATCGTAGCGAGCGGAAAGCTGATATCAACCTCAACTTCCGGGACACAGAGGGGAGGCTATTTGTGGGGTGTGTAATGTTTCATTTAAATGTCATGTCCAGCAAAATTGCAATAGTTTATAAATTACTTTTGCATTTTGTATTTCTCATTTGAATGAATGAATGAATGATGATTTATTTGAAACATACACAACAACAACATTACAACTTGCTTAAAACTATTTAGTGAAAAATAAAATAAGAATTAATACATTGTTGAGGTTAGTGTCTAAAAGGAGTCCACTCAGCATGTGTCGCATGAAGTGCCATGGCGCTGATTTTCAGTGAGTCCATTTATGCAGTACAAAACAAAAACAAAACAAAACAAATAACAAAGAGCACCAAGTGAAGCAACAGACATTTCAGCGAAGACAGTTTAAAATTGCGAAATGCAGAGGAATATAATACGCATAAATAAATAATTAAATAAGTATAAATACATGTGTATACAGCAACATACAACAATATTTTACATTTTATATCGTCGACTAGATAAAGGACGCTTGTTCTATGAGCAGATGGATTTTAAACTTGTTTTTAAAAGTGATTAGAGAACTAGAGTTTCTTATTGGTGGTGGAATGTTGTTCCAGCATCGCGTGGCAGCGTACTTGAATTTCATATAATAATATTAGAGTTTTAACGGACAAAATGTTACTTCACTTATCTAGGTTACAAACATAGCAACACTAATGTTTAAGCGTTTAAATTTTCACAATAGTTTTCCTTGAAATCGCATGGCGATTAAGGCATACGTCCCGTGTAATGAATAAAATAAAAATAAAATAAAAATACTTGTTCTAATCATATCCAAGGGGTAATCACGTTACGTTTCGAACGCGCGTTAGGATAATTTAACTGTAATTTTTCCATATAAAAGTGACATTTAGATCTAGTTACGTGGTCGACCCGCAGAAATAGGTTATAGATTGATGCGTGTTTTTTTTTGCATGATGTTTTGATTACTCAGTCACACAAAATGTCTGATGAAATTTGGCTAGTTTATAACCAGAAGTAATAAAACATAGGATCCTTGTATCCTCAAAATTGAGAATAAAATGATCGTAGGATAGAAGTTGATACGGGAGTTCACGCGGACGAAGTCGCGGACATATACTAGTTTGCAATAAACATGTTTTCATTGCTTTTGCATGTTAACGCGTTTTATTTGTTACCGTTAATAAATCCTACTAATATTATAAACGTGAAAGTTTGGATGTTTGGATGGATGGATGGTACGTTCCACTTAATCTCAAAAACTACTGGACGAATTTGAATGAAACTTTCCAGTTATGTACCTTATATATCAGAATAGGACATGGGCTATAATTTATGTCAAATTTCGTCGCTTTTAGGGACGAAAAAGGGGATGAAACTTTGGCTCTCAGGCCAGAGACTCAGGCGCTGGGTCTCAAAATGTATGGGAAAACTAAAATCCGACTCGCACTTGACCAAAATTCTAATTGATATTAATTAATAGGCTCTAATTTACTTTTAGGACGAAATATAGGATAGTTTTTATCCCGGGTCCACGCAGACGAAGTCGCGGGCGGAAACTAGTTAAAAATATTTGAGAAATATATGCGTGTATTTTTAATATTACCTCAAATTGTAACCAGAGGTAGGTGTTAGGGCTGTGAACCGATATTGCAAGAAAATTTTAATTTATTCTTAACTACCGAAGCGTAATTAATTTTGAAAAATTATCGAGCAGCAATGTATTTCGTACACAGATTTGACTCATGGAAGAAACGAGTCACTTGTGACAGTTGTGACGTCGCGTCAGTAAGACAAAACAGTGATCCATTGCGTGCTGAATTATTTTATATGGACAAAAAAGTTGTTAGTTAAGAGAAATTTCTTGCAATATATATGTTCATAGCCCTAATATCTACTTCTGGTTACAATTTGAGGTAATATTAAAAATACACGCTGTATGCAATTTATCTGCTACTTACAGATTTAACCTGGCAGGTTTTATTGAAACGACTATTTGTACGATAGTTATTGAATCCCGTTTCAAAGAATTGAGTATCCATCATTAAAATAATAAAACTATTCCCCAAACTTTGATCTATAAAGCATTTCGGAATTCGCAGTAAAATTCATATGCAAATTCAATGAACGCCGTCAGTTTCAAGCTGGGATTAAAATTTTGTGCACTTCCAATATTTTTACGAGTATAGTTTAAATGAGATTTAAATTCGGAATTTTATTAAATATAGGTCGGTAAGCACAACTAATAGTAATTGCTGGAGTTAACACATCAGGGTGGTTCGACTTCCATACAAAACGTCATTTGACATTCGCAGGCTAACGGCGTGATATTTTAAGAAACTTATGTAACAAATTTTCATAAATTGGTTTTCTTTGCGATTGAAAAAAAATGTTTAGGACGTGACACTTCGTGAACAGTTCCGAGAAAAAATATTCTAGGAAAGGGGGAATTTCGCGTAAATGGAAAGATGATTTATGAAAGTTTGCTACATAATTTTCTTAGCGCCGTTAACCTGCTAAAATCAAATGACGTTTTGTATATAAACGGACCACCTTAACCCTCCTTATGGTACGTCAGTGTTGTGGGATCATAAATTTTTCGTTACTTTGACAGAGTCAAGTTCCGATAACACTGATGAGTACTACAGGGTGATTTAGGGGTCGTGGAGCAAGAATGACCAAAAGCGAATAAGATGGTCATTGGTCACACTGAACCACTTCTCCCAAGGGACCGACCACGAAATCGAAAAAAAAAATCAGCTGTTCCATACATTAACTCGCAATTAACTCACAGCACAGTTAACTCACAGTTAACCCACAGGTAACTCTTAATTGGCTCTTATTTTTTGATATTTCATGGTTGGTCCCATGGGAAAAGTTGTTCAGTATGACCAGCTTATTCGCTTTTGTCATTCTTGCTCCACGACCCCTAAATCACCCTGTATACCAAACATTTATAATCCTTTCAGCACTGACATAGTCCAAGCATTCGATAGGTCAACATGGTTTCATAGGATCTTTTATTTTGACAAAATTTCGGAAATAGTAGATTCTGTCTCAAGGAAGCAAAATGATATATTTGCGGTCAGGGCGGTATATTGAATCCTGAATGAAGCGAAATATTCCGCAATCTATTCTTAATTCTAAAGTAGAATCTTGAGCGTAACGAGGGATTCAAGTGTTTGTGCCCAAGATGGAAATTATTTTGCCACCAAGTGTCACATACTACGTTTCACACCTTCTATGAGGAAAGTTGAAATCCCTTAGGCCCTTTCTGAACAGCAGAGGGGTAATCACGTAATGTTTCGAACGCGCGTTTGGACAGTTTAACTGTCATTTTTCCATATACAATTTCACATGCGTTCATGATCACGTAACGCAATCTACGCGTGTCAGGTAAATCTAAATGTCAGTTTTTATATGGAAATATGACAGTTAAATTGTCCTTTCGCGCGTTCTAAACGTTACGTGATTACCCCCCCAGAAAATTTATTTAGGATGCAAATGCGGTGCCTTAGAATCATAACTAATATAGGTATGCGGGAAAGCTGCAAGACGCACTTTGCGGAGCAAAAAATTTTGACCTTACCGTCAGTGTACATTCTGGAAGCATGTATGTTTGTAAGAAAGAACATGCACCTATTTCCACAACATTCCCGACCAATCAATTTACGTCCCTGAACAGAATTAGAAAGGCCAACCTCAAAATTGGAAATGGTTCACTCCGGCCCTTTCCTTTTGTGTTAAACTGTATAACAACTTACCGACCGCTTTTAAAAACGAAAAAAACATGTTTAAACTTAAAGCGCAGCTAAAGACATACTTAATTTAAAAAATGTTACTATTCAACCGAAGAGTACCTAATAGATAAGGAACGTAAGTCATTTTAAGGGATATATTTTATTATATTGTATTATATGTATAGCCATAAGAATGCAATGCCCTAGCATGGTTCATATTTGTTAGAAATTAAGACCTTGTAAACAACATGATGCAATAAAGAACTTGAACATAACACAGTCTACAAATGCGTGGGAAAGTGAACTTATCCTGTTATCCGATTGAATTTGGCCGCCGCAGACAACCGTGCAAATGAAGAGTGGTCTCTGGTTTTATGGTCACATTTTACGGCCCAAATGTACCAAAACGTCACGTAAAACATGCCCATAAAACCTTTCATGCTCTCTGCCCTGGTAGCTCTATATCGATGTCATTTTGTATGGGATAATTACATTAGTCTAATTTCATTTCATTAATTTTCATTTATTCGTTGCAACCATGGTATTCACAGGATGTTCTTAAAATCTAATCAGTATAGACCTGGACCCTATTAGGGTGTTTGCCCTAACACTCGTTTGAAAAGTTACGTAATGACCCCTCAGGTGTGAGAGTCGTACAGAGTCAAAACCCGGACAAGACAGTGCTAGTCGGACTCGCTCACCGAGGGTTCCGTACAAATGAAATGAAATAACTTATTCGTGACAAAGCTTAATCATGCAATTACAACTTAAAATACAATACAATACAAATACTCTTTATTGCACACCTCACTATAAAAATACTAGATATATAAACTATATACTAAGCAGTTTGTCACGAAATGACGACTGTTGCAGCTGTCACAAAAATACTAACATCAATTAAGACGACTGCAAAGGGACTTGACATGATTGATATTGACATGCTACTTATGACACTGCCTAGGACTGCTGACATACTGACTCACATTATTAACAGAAGTATACAGACTATGACTTTCCCAGTGGACTGGAAAATTGCTCAAGTGACTCCATTACCGAAAAAGCCAAATCCAGCTAACCTTTCCGAACTCCGCCCCATAAGTATTCTCCCTTGCGCATCAAAGGTAATAGAGCGAGTGGTCTGCCACCAGCTCTCGGCATACCTGGAGGCAAATGGCATCCTACCCGAGCTACAGTCAGGTTTTCGCAAGGGTCGATCGACAGTTACTGCATTGCTCGATGTGGTAGATAATATTCTACAGGCTCGGGATGTTGGGGAGAGTACCATTCTCGTTCTTCTAGATTTTTCTAGAGCTTTTGACTGTATTAATGTATCCCTTCTTCTATCCAAGATGTCGTATTACGGGTTTGATGTTTCTGCCGTGAAGTGGTTTAACAGTTATCTCTCAGGCCGCGTACAGACGGTGGCGTTGCGTAGGATGGATGGTAGCACTTTGCGGTCCGCTCTTTGCTCTGTGGAAAGAGGAGTGCCGCAGGGTTCAATACTGGGTCCCCTGCTCTTTATATTGTATAGTGCTGATATCACTCACAATATAAGGGGCAGCAAATACCATCTTTACGCCGACGACCTCCAGTTATACCTCTCTAGCGCACCCACGGACATATCTGTTGCGGTCAATACCATCAACGCAGACCTAGAACGTATTTCTACTTGGTCGGAAAAGAACTGCCTTGTCCTTAATCCGAACAAGTCGAAATATGTTGTTTTTGGATCGGAGCATCAAATCCGTAGTACTATCAGTAACCTCGAGACTTTGACTACCAGTAATGTTGCCATCATGGGCGAACCAATAGAGAGGGTGGTAGAAGCCAATAACCTTGGCCTCCTCATGGACGGCAAGCTGCGCTTTGAGAACCACATACTAAAAGTTGTGAGTAACTGCTTCTACCGCCTTAAAGTTCTTTACAATGTTCGCGATTACTTAAGTGTTGATTTGCGTGTTAACCTTTGTGAATCGCTGATATTGTCAAGATTAAACTATTGTGATGTTGTCTATGCTGGCTGCATTACTGGTCGTACAAAAAAGCTCATACAACGAGTGCAAAACGCATGCATTCGTTTCTGTTTCCGAGTCCCACCTCGCTCCCATATCACTCCCTACTTGAACGCCGCTAGTCTGCTGAACATGCCTGCACGCAGACGGCTTCACCTCGCCACTCTTCTCTTTGGCATAGTACGATCTGGGGTCCCAGCATATTTGCTGAGTAGACTTGCATGGCCCAAGAGTGCGCGTAGGTGTAAGGCGATGATTCTGGTGCCAGAGCATCGGACCGCGGCGTTTCGAGGAAGTTTTAGGTTCACAGCGTCCAAGTGTTGGAATGATCTCCCTCCACCTATCCAAGGAGCGTCTAGCAGGTATACCTTTAAGCGCCAGCTTAAAGGCTATTTGTTGACGCTCCAAAAATCCCAACCCTAACCCATCCAGCACTTTTAACATCCCAACCGTGTCGCGTTTTATGGTTTGTGTTTTTCATCCCGTCGTGCTACTGTTCTATATATATATTTTCAATATTTTGCAATAATTATTTATTTATTATGTGTCTACTTACTTTTTATCTAATGCTGTGTTGCGTTGCGTTCCGTGGGCCACTTGCGGTGCTGTCTGAAAACCAGCGCTGCAGGTGTCTGTCTGACACCTCGGCACAATGCTGAGACAGCGACCGTTTCACTGCCGCGAAGACACACAATATGTGTCAATTGTCATGTATGTCTACTCCTTTGTCTCTGTGTGTCTTTTGTGTAGTGAATAAATGTCTTCTTTTCTTTTTCTTTTCTAAATGGTCTCACAAAATTACAAATGTATAGTTTTCAGATTTTTCCCTGTACTTACAGTATAAGACGATATTACTGTCAAATTTCATAGCTCTAGGTCAACGGAAAGTACCTACTTACCCCTGTACATTTTGATTCCCTTGAGAGTGTCGAAATACACGTCCGTTATTTTAACATCGCAATGACTGCCGCACTTGAATATGCAAATATCTATAACAGCATCGTAATACGTGACACCGTAATCAAAATCGTTTACCACGCTCATGAATAAACAAGGGTGTTATCACATGTCAGTATTTGTTCACGAGACGACAGCCATCGGGTGTCGTGTCAGCTACGCCATTCACAACCAATCTCAACAAACTTCATCTTGATCCTTAGATCAGTATCGTTTATGCGTTTTTGAAGGTCAGTCGAATACTGGTTCGAATGAGATGAGTTGTCTAACGATGTGAATGAATACCAGCCTGGTACGGAGGAGGCGACATAGCGGCAGTATTGTTCTCGGATACAGTGGAGATAGGTACAGTACCGTAATAGTACATTATGTTACAAGTATGGTAAGATATGAATTACGAACGAGAGTCTATTAGAAGTTGACTGAACTGATGACTCGAGTTTGTAACAATCTTACCGTACGTGTCGCATACAATTTTTTTTATCACATTTGCGAGGAAACCAATACATTTTTAACTGAATTGTTACTAATCGTAATAAAAACTACAAAATGTCAGTCGTCCATTTTGTTGAATTTGACGTAAGGCGCTTAGAGCAAAGACTCTTTTGCATACAGCCACGATTTAAAATCACAGTTAAAAATATTTTACACGGACACTAAATTGCTACATTTAAGTTTTTAAATCTTTAAATCATTCTGTTAATCATATTTTGATTGTGTTTTTACGTTTAAATTTATTTATAAAATACGTTTGCAAACATCGTGTTTGAGTTCAAACCTCCTTGCTTTATAACTGACGTAAGAGTGACAGATACAATTTAATAAAAAATCCATTACGCCCATGGGCGTAATAAAGGCTATTACAGCTCTGTATGCATGCGCGTTATTAAGTCCTTTACGAGCAAGTGTGATGAAAAATAAATGAAGAAACCGCGTTCATATTCATTCTCAAATATTTGACTGATTCCAGAGTCTACGGCTACATTCAGCCGT
Organism: Epinotia nisella; assembly: GCA_932294315.1. Taxonomy (NCBI): domain Eukaryota; kingdom Metazoa; phylum Arthropoda; class Insecta; order Lepidoptera; family Tortricidae; genus Epinotia; species Epinotia nisella. The sequence continues at coordinate 24,581,005 of OW028676.1, forward strand.
GGACTCTGGAATCAGAAAAGAATTGAATAAATTGATTAGGATGAAATAGACAGATGCAGATCGAGATTTTCTTTTTTCTCACATCAGTGTCATTCGATTTTATAGGTACCTAGTTTTTCAGAATATTAATAATCGATGCATTGTTAACTCACATTTATTGAGTGAACCTCAACTGTAAATGCATGCACGTTCGTACGTTTTGTCTAATTTATCGACCATTAATTGAAGCAATGTTGACATTTTATTACAGAGTAAAGGCTATATAATGGCAGCTTCCGGTCTTCTCATGGATGTGATCATGACATTGGTGACCTCTGGTATCTCGTACTCGCGCACTTTACAGGTCAATATTCCGTTATCGCATTGCCCTACTATGAATTGAATAGTTAAATAAATAAATAATAAATATATAAATCAATAAATAACTACTTAAGTAGTAGGGAACCATCTTGCACACGTGAAACTATTCCCATAAATAAATAAATAAATATTAGTGGACAATCTTACACAAATCAAACTAGTCCCATAGTAAACATATATTTAATAGATATAAATACTTAAATACATAGAAAACATCCAAGACTAACAAACAAATATTCATGCTCATCAAACAAATGCCCTTATCGGAATTCGAACCCAGGACCTTCAGCTTCGTAGGCAGCGTCACTACCCACTAGGCTAACTGGTCGTCCAAACATAGTAGACAGAATAAAGCTAGTGTAATGACTACAAACGGGACGAAACGGTTCTAAGGGTCAAGAGTCTTGACCCTTAGAACCCTGTATGTCTTGACTCAAGACATACAGGGTGTCTGGTGAGGTGTGTTGAGATAGATTGTCCCGTGGCGTGATGTTGTGATGTGTTAATGATATGCGATTAAGTCCCATTTAGTAACATTAATGTGTGAAAATCGTGACAATTTAAATGACTGCGGGACCTTGGGGTACGGAGGCCAAAGACTTCATACGGGATTTGGGACGGCGGCTTAGGGATAGGGGCTGCGATCCTCGTTCCGGATCGTTTCTGGCTCAACAGATTTCCTTGGCCATCAGCGCGGCAACGCCGCCAGTGTCATGGGAACTTTCGGGCCACCAACGATCCGGGACGGTCCTTTTTGTTAGTTTAGTACGTATTGCTGACGAAGCCTGTTGCGAATTCTATTCTTTGACTTTGACTTTAACTTTGACTTTGAATAAATGAGTTTAATTTAAATGAACATGAAGATATATTTATTTATATAAATAGCTTATACAAAGATTACATCCAAAACTTGGAAACAAATTTCTTGCTCATCACACAAATAGCAGACAGGATCGCTACCTACTGTCTCTCTAATACATTTTTTTAACCTATTCACCACCGCGCTACGCCGTAGTCCGTAGCAGCTTAACACATGCACCGCCAAGAATCACTACGCGCCACGCTCGTAGCCGATCCCATGGTTTTCCCCTTATGTAGTGGAAAGCGAGTACGCGTACGCGCGCTAGGGAAGGGGAAAGGGGGGTCCGGACAGTGAAAGTAAACTCCATTTTGTAACGAAAAGCGCCGCTAGCGCTTTGTTGCATTGCAATTCGCGCTTGTGGGTTAATAAGTTTTGAGTTCACTCGCTATTTTTCGCATGTTATCCGCTACATAATCGCTGGCAGTGAAGTGTCGCCTACTGCATTTTGAGCACTAGAGCAGTATATAGGCCGCTCCACGTGCGAGTTCTGCGTAATGCCGGTAATATTTCCCGTTACGTTCGCAATGCAGCCATAAGAAGCGGCTTTTGATTTATATCGTGAATGGGGCTTAGTACTTTCATGAAATAGAGGCCATTTGTCATTTATGTTTGTTACTATTTTTCGGGAGAGTTTTGGCTAGCTAAGACACGGATTTCTTTTTCTGGGTTGAGCATCGCCCAAAATAGAAATGATTTTTAGAGCGTGAAAACAAAAGTATACGGACATAATTATTTGCTAAGCGCGTAGCCTAAGAGTATGATAAAGCGTGACAATATGTTATGATACATATCTAAGTATTTAGATTTCATTTTACTTTTATTTTTTGTAATCCTAATTACCTCTCTAACTCGTGTATTTTGCGACAAACATTCCGTTTCATTACGAATATGGGTCTCATTTAATTAAGAGCGACTCCCACTATCGGAAGTGAAATCGGACGGGTATTCCCAATCTAAGTTACAGATTAGCACGCAGGTTCCGCGATAAGACCGCCTGCTGTCCACCTCTACCTACATGTTATTGTATTGTTTCTCTCTGTAACTGCTTTGTTTGTGTGAGGTGTGCAATAAAGAGTATTTGTATTGTAGGTACAGGACCTAGTCGTCATGTTGGCTCTTTTTTCAAAGCAGTAAACAATAATTAAAATCAAAAAATACTTTAAATACCTAACTATAAAAAATATAACTTAAAAAATATCACACTATGGTTGCCACGACGTATGAAAAATATAGTCCATTGTCACCTACTAAAAACCTGCAGCCTCTCGCATAAGAATCCTAAACGATTGACGGCTTTTCCAGTTGAATTCTTATTTCAGCAATCCTTCACGTCATGACGTGTGTATGCAGCTCCGAACGTGCGCTATACGAGATTCATTTTTGCTCCATTTCACAAAGAATTCCCGCACAAAATTCTAGTTGAATTTTTTGGAGAAAAGCTTTTGAATATTGAACGAACGCATTTGTATGCTGGGCTCAATTGAAGTAGCAGCTTGTAGCGTTAAGAGGGTCATCCTTGAGCCTTTGTTAAACAATATACAAATTCCGTAGATATATATATGAAGGAATGTTAAAAACAAGTCGGCAGATAGATAGGTACGTGAAATAATTACATAAATTACTTTTTTTAAACACACTGATACGTTTAACATAGTTAAAACCATCCCGACAGACAATACATTAGATTTAAAAAAAGTCACTCACATTGGTTCGGGAGCTAAGATGCCAGTGACAAACACACAGATACAAGGAAACTGGGAAACTTTGATACACACGTACACACATATGTTAAACTTATTATTAAAACGGGTTAAAAATCGGTCAAGAGCAAATCAAACTTAATCGGATCGGTTTAAGTGTTTAATTATGTAAAAAATTGACTACGGCTCGTAAATTACAGTCCTGTGACAGACGAGCCTCGGGACCACGGGATCCCATAGGCAACTTTTGGATACCATCATCGTCGGAATTAAGATCTTCGATCTTCTCGATGGAGAAGACGCTAGATTTTAATCAGGTCAAAAATATACAAATATAAATATAGAGCATTGGTCATTACACTTCTCGTCTCCATTAAGCCTTCGCCTTCGGCTCAGGCTTAAAAACCGACTCGAGTATAATGACCAACATAGCACACTTGTATCATAATGTACTATTGTAGCATTTATAGCGTAACCATTTTAAAGAAACACAATAATATTAAAATCTATATTTTATGAACAAATTATTTATTTAAAACGTATTTTACAGAGTTATAATGTTAACTAAGTATAGGTCCCTCGATGCATATGAGATAAAACTGAGTAGAACCCACTTCAGTATACTAATAACAAGATAAGTAAGTAATAAGCAGACCATAGTGTACTAACACGAAACTCATACACTTCTTGTATTCACATACACATTCACGTCCATCCAATAAATGACTCAGGAAACATACATGGAAATTGCAGCAGAGCGTTTTTCAAAAAAAGTGTACATGAACTTTTTTTTTTCAGAATTCGACTTTTTTGGGTTTTTCTTACTCAGAATCGTTGATACTATCGATCCTCATACAAGAAAAAAAGTGTCCAAAATATTCCATTCCAGATCGTCACACTTTTGTATGCAGTCTTTTTTTATTTATATGGTCGTGACGCACTGGAAGAAAAAACTTACATAGTAAAACCTGGGACACTTTTTTCCTGTATGAGGATCGATAGTATCAACGATTCTGAGTAAGAAAAACCAAAAAAAAACGAAATCTGAAAAAAAAAGTACATGTACAGTTTTTTTGAAAAACACTCAACAAAGATATGAACTAGGCTCTTAAATCGATGAAGATGCAACATGGTTTGATTATACAGATATTAGTTTCATTTAATGAAAGTAATATCTGTATAATCAAACCATACTTATAACATCAGTAGAAGTAACTAAGTAGACAAAACAGAGTACTGAACACATATTTCACTACATCTACAAACGTAAATCATAAACGTTAGAACCTTGCACTTTCTGGAACTCCTGAAGGGCGTCCCCTCCCTTGCATCCACCTCCGCAGTTGCATCCGAATATGTTGCACCCGCCGCGTCCGCAGTAGGTCCCGTCGCTGACGCGTCTTCCGTCATTACAAACGAGGGCATTGCACGATCCGTCAAAATTGGGAGTGGCTCCCTCGTACCGTTCGCATCCCGGGTGTTCGCGCCCCGTCGGATTGTCCCTCATTCTGAATATGATGAGAGTCTTCGAACAGCATTCTGCGAGGATTGCCGGCAGCAGCGTCAGAAGAATTATAGAGTATTTACAAAACATTGTTTATATCAATCGTCCAGTGTTTTTGAAATGGTTATTTATAATGTAGTCTAATAGACAAACTCGTTACTGTCAGTTGTTGTAGCCAGCAACGCCAATAGGGATATGTGGACACTGAAGCGGCACCACCGCCTTATATACGGTATGACCACGTAAAACGGGCGCCTAGAGGTTGAGTAGGAAGTACTATCAACACTTAATCAAATCAGTGGGGGATTTGGTCTTGCAAAAGGTGTTGAGGATAATATTGGAGGTGATGGCTGAGATACGCGTCATACTCTTGATCGGGTGTTGTTTGGAGTCCGGTGTGTTCATGCTTGCAAGGGCATAGTAACTACCTATAGAGTCTGTCTAATGAAAGCTGAACCTGAAAAAAAGCGGGAGATTCAAAAAATCATGACAGGGTAACACAGGGTCACTCACACAGCCGCAATTTTCTCAGAGAAATTTCAACTTGACATACGACATGACACCTCAGTTAGACACACATAGAGAAAAAGTGTTGCCAATCAAATAACTACTAGGTTCAACTTTCATTAGACAGACTCTAGTGAAAATGCCCTTACATCCAATATTTGACAGTTGTCATCTCAGTACAATTTATGTCATCATATGTCATCATTGACGTTTATTGTGCCGGGCTGTCGAATATCGGCTGTAATAACATTATTTTCTGTGTTGCTTGGTTGGGGCAAGGACGATTAAATTACCCCCAATATTTGTTTATTTATTATACTTTATGATCATCATCTTTCTAGCGTTATTACCGGTTGTGCCCAAAAGGAGCTCGGGGTCCGCTTTGACACCTAATCCCAAGATTTGGCATAGGCACTAGTTTTACGAAAGCGACTGCCATCGGACCTTCCAACCCAGAAGGAAAACTAGACCCTTATTGGGATTAGACCGGTTTCCTAACGATGTTTTCCTTCACCGAAAGGCTAACGGTAAATATTCCGTACATAAGTTCCGAAGAACTCATTGGTACGGGCGGGGATTCGAACCCACCACCGCCGCTTGATAGCCGCATGCCTGGACCACTAGGTTACCGTAGCTTCAATTATTAATATTATTATACAATATCAACATCAATAATTATTAATTACTATGTATTAATGATTGATTGATTGATAGATGTTATGAGGAAACAATAACATGTTATTTGCTCGTGAGAAACTGCATTCCGTCATCTAAGATTAAATGTCAAGTGAACGAGTAGGTACATGAACCGGGTTGCAAATGGTTAAGGTAAGGAAAAAAAACTGTATTTATTTAGCAAGCAAAAACTGCTGACATACAAGTCCCATCCTATGTGGAGTATAAATCTTGTTGCGGCTGGAATGACACTCTCGCGTCAAGCATTTCGAAGGTGCCTGTTTCATGGACCTTAATATCAGACGTTAGGTACGATAATCTCAACTATATATACAACAGCTGGTCGATTACGTAACGCATTGTACGCGCATCTCAGGTAGATCTAAGTGTCACTTTTTGTATCGGAAAATGATAGTTTAGTTGTCCTAGCGTTCTAAAAGTTACGTAATCTTCTGACATTAGTTTAGAGCTTTATGGCACCATAATATTGCATTCTCACCTGACTTACACAGTGAACAAAATTTCAACTTGGTTGGACTTTGGGAAATAAGCCAAATTTTACACGAAAAATTTGACCTAAACCGATCAAGTGCGAGTCTGACTCGCGCACCGAGAGTTCCGTACAAAATTTCATACAACATATCGTCTCGCCCCGCCCATTTATTTTGGAAAAATCTTAACAAAGCATAGTGTACCTACTTAAGTCATGAGTACCTACAGCGTCGGTATGCATGTTGGTTTTTCAGCGATAATTCTTTATCAAGTTAATTAATTTTGATGATTCTTTTATTATTTGCTAGAAGGTACTCTCAGAATACGAATTTGAAGGAAAAAAATTAAACACAGAAGTATGTGTTGAGTTCATTTGTTGTTACAATAAAAGTTATTTTCAAAAGGAAAAAAAATATAAAATTTGTTAGGTACTTACCTACCTAATTCGAAGTCAACATACTATGTTCAGAAGTATTAAACTACAAACAAAATGACAAATGATTTTTTAATAATAAAAAAAAAACGCTAGATAGAGGTCTCTTTATACTTTCCCGGTAATATTTACGGTAATATTAATGATATATAAGAAATATTGTTTTAGAATATGCAATTCAAGCCCTACTAACTAGACTTTGAATCTTTGCCCCCCCCCCCCCCCCCCCCTCTTATCCGTCCTTTTTTATAGAAATTAAAAGTTCAAATTTCATTTTACATACACGTGGATTAGCTTTGTTTACAACTATTTCAAATTGATAGCATCAGTAGTTCCAGAGATATTTGAATTTGTGACAAACAGACAGACAGACGAACAGACGGACGGAGTTGCGCCATTAGGGTTCCGTTTTTACCTTTTGAAACCTTGTGAAAATGTAGTCTTCTGTACGGGACCACCATGCAATGCCGCGCCTCCTGTTTAGAAAACCTGTCCTAATCAACTTGACATAAGGACAATGGACACATAATGCGTAATAGTTAGCGTCTAGTTAGCAGACTACTTTAAAACTGGAAACTTAACGAAGCAATAACCGGTCAATTATTATTATACACTGTATACACGATAGAATCATAAGATTAACTCGCAATTATATCGATAATTATAGCAGCCTTGTTCTTGACATTGACCTCTACAATAACGACATGGTATACCTACTCGTTTATGCTAATGACAAACAAACAAACCTAATTTAGGTACTTTGACAACTGCTGTAGAATTCGCAAGCCTGACTTTTTTTATTTTATTTTATTTCGAGAAACTAAATTGGAAAAAAAAACTGTGTATTTAATTAATTATTGAACTTGCTCACAAATATTTATGAGAATCGATTGAAAAATGCGACCTGTAGATGAGAACAGCCGGACAGACGCCAGACATACGAAATATTTTTTGCCCACGTTGAAACGGAGAACTTCGTTCGCTTCGCTGGTTCAATTTAATTTAAATCGTGAATCGAAATGATAAAATGATGAATCCATAATTCTAAATAACTTTTACTGTAGGATCAGCCTTGTCCGTGCCAGAATGTGTAATAGCTGTAATTTTGTTAATTTTAGGCAGACGGCTGAAGAATAATTGTAACTTTTAACTAAATTTTTTGACATCTAATACCTGGGTCGTTCTTCTTTTCGACCGACAATAGCCTGTCCACGGAATACTTAAATAAGATGGAAGCGGCGTGTTAGCTAGTTACTTCGGGAACCTGCGTAGCCAGCCCCACACAATCATAACTGAATGCGTACATGTCAACACTACTGCAAATTGCTTCTAATTGGTAAAAGCTTTTAATTCCATTACGATTTTAACTGTTATAATTTTTAGAACGAAAAGTAACTCAAAACCGCATTACTTGCGGTCTAATTTCCAATGCCAAAAAAATGTCACGTAAGTCTATTCTTTATCAGTATATAGGAGCCAATTTCGAAAGGGGTTTTCAAATATGGAAGTGAAATGTGAATAGTCTTGATACATGTTCTCCTTCTTGCATTAGAGCATAACTAAACGTGTGTGAGCGTGACGCACTTTTGACGGAAATTGACATTAACTTTTTGATTGCCAAATGGACGCCCTGTTCAAATGAACTTGACGTTTGATTACGTTCGAAACCAAAGGTCTTATGTTACTATGACACTCTATGGTGATACACCTATTTGGAAATTTAGAATACGAAAAAGAGGTGAGACTAAAATCATAATTATCGATATTTTATATTCGAGGTATATAGTTTATATATTATATGGTATATATATGCATATAGTAAAATAAAAAAGGCCTTTATTTCTTACAGGAAGAGTATTTGCGTACGGCGGCCGATCCGAACCTGATAAATATCAGTCCGAAGTAGCAGTTAGTTTAGTAGTGCTATTTGTATGAGAAATTACATCCTAAGAAATCGGGTAACGAAATTTTGATCTAGTGCGCGTGCTGAAAGCAACTGTCAGAGAAATCGTGTAGCTCACGAAAACATGCTAACAATTTTTAATTAAAATACGTACACGTTTTAAAGTATTTTCAAGGTGACTATGACATATCATAGACAATAATAAAATATGGTATATCAAGGCATTTAAAATTGAACATTTAAATTCCGGGATATACGATTGCCTTTTGTTTCATTAACAAATATCATTTCTTTGACATAAATAAATTCATAAATCGCTTCACGCAGAATGAGAAAATATTTTTGCCAAAGAAATATTTCTTGGCTTTAGTGGGTCTATTAGTTTTTAATATAAAATAACAACATTTTGGTTTTGTTTAACAAAAAACCAAACCAAATTGATTTAAGAGCTCAACTAGTAGCCCCACCAAGTCAATCTGAGTATTAATATTTTTCATCAGAATATTTAGGGTTTTTCCAGCAAGGAACTAGAAATAGACTTATTTTTAGACAATGATGACTCAAGTAGTATGTATATAGGTTTGATGAACGTTTATGAATAAGGGTATAAGTATTAATTTTAGCCCTCATGATTGCAGTGCCCTTGCAGGGCGTCACATCTTTATATCTTTCTTGTTTTTGAACATTTCTATTCTGTTCTATAAATTACAGAATAAATTGACAGAATATAATATGGACAGAATTAACGTACAATCGCGGAATGAAAAGGTTAGCCACTTTTCGACCTTATTTGAAAGCGTTAAGGTCGAAAAGTGGCTAACCTTTTCATTCCGCGACTATACAAATAAATATACTTAATGGTACCATACCAACCTACATAGATAATAACTAAATGTTAATTTTAACATTTATTTATTAATACATGTTAAGTATTTCCAATAAAAAATATATTTACTGGATGAAAAATAACGGATGAACTACAATCAGCCCTATTCATTTTATAATAATTTTATTGAAATCGAATTCCGTCTGGGTTACAAATAAAGTAATACAATTTTATCATCGATAAGTACATACACTAGGCATGGTACCACTCTAGTCATACTGACAATCGCCCCGTTAAAATGACAAACGCGAATAACGCGATACATTGCTGTGACATAACGGTAGTTCCTTAATGTGCGGCTTTAGCTAGTAAGCAATGTAAAGCATGCGTATCATTTCTATCTTACCAACGGAGTAATGGCGAATGTCATAATCGATTGCGTATTTATTCAAAAAACACTTATTTCAGTACTTACCGGTGATAGGAAATCGCTCCCGGAGGAACCTTTGGGTCCCTGTTTGCCTGTCGGCACGACAAAATTGCACAACACACCATGTTTTTATTTTTAATACGGCAATAATCGTCACCCACGGTCAAATAACATCTGATCTGCGTTTTGACAGCGTTTGACAGTTTCATGGGCATCTAATCATAACACCGGCTACGCGCACCCCGCCCATTACCGTTTCTATAGTATTTACTTGTTCTGTGAGCCTGTCCTTCGTCTTATTACGGCATCTCATTTGAGTAATGATGTTTACGGTTTTATAATGTTCGAATGAACGTCCATATTATTTTATTAATTAGGGATATTTAATATTTCACTTTCTCTAACTAGCATTTTTTTTAATGTTATTTTTTTTCCGTAGAATGCCATGACAGAGTGGTAAACCAAAATGTTGTCCCCACTGAAAGAGTCCACTTTGTCACATGTTTTTTTTAGAAACCAACCGTAAATAAATATTTATATTGGCCAGAAAGGAAACTTTAATTAGTTCTAATGAAGAAACCTATGCATTTTTTTTTAAATCGCACTTCAAAACCACAATTTTTGATAGTTCAAAAACCAAAAAAACAGAAAAACCTCGGTTCATTGTCGGTAAAAAAGAAGAACGACCCACCTACCAAATTTATCCGTCATAATGACTCTAAATGTAATTAATTAAGTAGGTTACGTCTCGATTTGTTATTTTAGAATTAATAATATAATTTATTGCGTGCCCTTACAGGGTGTCATGAAATGACTTATAAAAAAAAAAAATGTAACACCTTATTATGTATACATGACATAACAATGCAATTCCTGCAGTCAAACTGTTAAAACAGTTTTGCAGGACTTTAAGTAGTTAGTGTTTTTGTAGATTTTTTTAGTAACAAATAAATAATAATAAAAAATTATGAAAATAAATGAGATTAAAAAAAAAAAAAAAAAAAAAAAAAATTATGAAATAAATATTATCCTACGAAATAGTAGATGTTTTTATGTGGACATGATTGGCCCCGTAGTAAAAGTTCACACACTATCCTGATGTAAGCACACACCATTCAACCTACGTTCACAAACGTACGTATTCATACGTTTTAAAATGGTTTAAGTAGTAAGAATATTCGACGGTGGAAATTTCAAATGTCGTAAGGGACAAGCAGGCTTTTGTCCCTTTTATTATTATTATTATTAGCCATTTATTCCCACAAAAACATTTCAAGTACCTAAGGCTAACTACATTCCATAGAATACATTTCATTTTAGAATAGGTTAATAATTATCTATGTTCAGCATGCAGTGCAAGATTTGGATACATGTGTTATTCTAAATGTCGATATTATAATTTTTTTTTTTTTTTTTACAATATAATTAGTATTAAATCAACATGTGAAATAAGATCTATATCTACTTACAAATATTAAGTTAAATTACAAATCAATTAAAATTAAAAATAATTCATATTTCATTATTAAATTAAAAATTCGAATTTAGCAGTCTGCATGAGATCTTTGAACAGTAAAAATATAATTAGAATTAATGAATAGGTATAATAAAATATTTAGAGAATAAAACAATTTATATAAATTAGTTTTTGGGGACCCAAGATTGGGCAAAGGCCTCCTCCATGCACGTCCACGATTTCCTATCCTGCGCGAGTCTGGTCCAGGTACAGCCGGCCATCTGCTCGATGTCGTCTCTCCAGCGCCGGCGCGGGCGGCCGCGGCGGCGCGGCGCGTCGCGCACGCTCCAGTGCAGCACGCGCTCGCTCCAGCGGCTGTCGCTCGCGCGGGCCATATGCCCAGCCCAGCGCCATTTTAGCCTGCAGGCTAGATCACCTACGTCTATCAGCTTGGTCTTTTTTCTTATTTCAGAGCTTCGGACCCTGTCTCTCAGTTTAAGCCCCAGCATACTACGTTCTACTGCCCGTTGGAAAACTTGTAGTTTGTGCACGACTTCTTTATTTAGGGTCCAACTTTGGCAACCGTAGAGAAGTGTAGGAGAGACAACTGTGTCGAAAGCTTTTTTCTTTAAGTTGATAGGTAGGTTGGATTTGAAGATGTGCTTTAATGACCAGTATCTTTTCCATGCAATTTTGACTCTCCTTTCTACTTCTCCCATTGTCTGTTCTTCAAATGTTATTTTGCGTCCCAAGTAAATGTATTCTCGTACGTACTCAATCGTGTTTCCCGAGATGTTGGTTTCAATTATTTTGCCATTAGTTATTATGCAGGTTTTGTCCATGTTCATGTTTAAACCACATTTTTGACTCTCTGTGTCCAACGTTTTCAGCATATACTCTAGGTGACTGTGGTTATCACTGATCAACACGATATCGTCGGCGAAGCGTAGATGATTTAGCCGTTCACCGTTGATATTTATGCCTATCGCCTCCCAATCCAACTTACGAAATATGGATTCCAGCAGAGCTGTAAACAAATTTGGAGATATTGGGTCACCTTGTCGGACTCCGCGCTGTATTTTAAAATACCTTCCGGATCTCTCTAATTTAATTGTAGACTTTCCTTTTCTATATATTTCTTCTAATATGTTTATGTATTTTAATGGTACCCCTTGTTGTCTTAGAGATTTCCACAGAGCTGCGTGTGAGATTGAATCGAAAGCTTTCGAGTAATCAACGAAGGCCAAATAAAGCTCTTTTCGGTATTCTTCGTACTTTTCGATAATCTGTGTTAAAGTAAATATATGGTCCGTAGTAGAGAACCCTGGACGAAAGCCCGCCTGTTCTTTCGGTTGATTGCTTTCTAGAATAGGCATAATCCTTTTTTGGAGAACTTGTGTAAAGAGCTTGTATATCGTCTGCAATAAACTGATCGGTCTATAGTTTCCAATATCTTTGGGATTTCCTTTTTTGTACAGCAAAGTAATGACTGAAGACTCCCAGTCCGATGGTATAGTCTCGTTTTTTATGATGCGATTAAATAGTTTTGTTATCAGCGGAGTTAGTGGTTTTGTCCCTTACGACATTTGAAATTTCCACCGTCGAATCATACACACCAACAGAGAGACGGGCAGAGTGTTTACTTACGGTTTTACCTACATTCGTTGTCTATAGCGGTAGGATTGTGTGTGGCAGATATTTGCCGTCCTTTCGCGGACAGGTGTAGAATTTTTATAGCTCCCGTAATGGTCCGATTGCCCCCATAACCTCGCGGCCGCTTAACGCTAGAGTATGCAGCGAGGGCCATAAACCAGGGATAGCCCTTAAATGCCTTGCATATATACGTACAAATAGCCCATCTATGCTACGTACCCGTCTCGAAGATCTTGACGCCAAACGCCAGATTCGTAAAACTCGGTCCAAGCCCTCCTACAATAGGCATGATGACTCATGTTAAAATTGATAACATAGTGTTGCTAAATGGATAGTAAACCATCAAATTATTGTAATAAAGTATAAATTACAAAATATAATTAATATCATAAAAAGATATGAACATTGAAAGTTTAGAAAAAAAATGCATTTTTTTACTGTCCAGGTGTTAATTTAAAGCTACCAATAGAATCCTTACGCTTTTATAGAAACAAAATTGTATGACAACTATGGACCTAAACGCAGTATTTCGCGACCGAAACAGCAATTTACTTGATTTCCCCTACAATGATTAGTTCAAAATACTAAAGTGTGACGTCATACCTTTGAGTCAATCAGTATGAAGCGTTTCGGGTGCGGCCAGCGAGGTCCGTCTTTAACTCAATTTTTTGGGTATTTATGTTCTTTTATGGTAGTTGCTCCCATACAAACATTTGTTCCTCTCCAAAAACTGGTTCAACTGGCATCGGGAAAAATTTTTAGTCATCATGCCTATTACACTTACAATTCAAGTGGAGACCTGTATTGTTTTACATGTCGCCGGAGATTCAAAACCAAGTTTAGATTTGCGAGTCACTCTCGCGCCCGTGCACGCAAACAATAACTACGCAAAGAATCGATTTGTCAGGATGTCGCCGTCGACGGATACGTCTGGGATGACATCATCATCATCATAGTTAGTAGGAGCCAAAGAAGCCAAAATAACTCGTATTAACACATTCTTACTGTCACAGTTCTTAAGCTACGGTGGCCTAGTGGTTCAGGCGTGCGGCTGCCAAACGGCAGTCGTGGGTTCGAATCCCGGTTCGTACCAATGAGTTTTTCGGAACTTATGTAGGGAATAAATAAACATAAATAAATATTTTGCGGACAATCTTACACAAATCGACCTAGTCCCAAACTAAGCAAAGCTTGTACTATGGGTACTAGACGACGATAAACATACTTATATAGATAAATACATACTTAAATACATAGAAAATATCCATGACTCGGGAACAAATATTCGTGCTCATCACACAAATAAATGCCCGTACCGGGATTCGAACCCAGGACCTCTTGCTTCGTAGGCAGGGTCACTACCAACTAGGCTAAAGCGGTCGTCAATATCATTTGATATTTACCGTTAGCTTTTCGGTGAAGGAAAACATCATGAGGAAACCTGCATACATCTGAGAAGAAATTCAAAGAGGTATGTTAAGTCAACAAACCGCACTGGGCCAGCGTGGGGACTACTGCCTGTTCCCTCTCATTCATGCGAACGGGAGGTGGTGAAGGAGGAGACGATGGAATGGGCGATCAAATCCTTCGCTCCCTTCAAGGCAGCGGGACCGGACGGGATACTACCGGTGCTAATGCAGAAAGGGTATGAACACATAAAGGAGAACCTAGCACGACTATACAGGGCGAGCATAGCCCTGGGCTATATTCCGAAAGTATGGAGACAAGTGAGGGTGGTATTTCCACCGAAACCAGGGAAGAAAACTTACCAAGAAGTGAAATCATTTAGAAGCATAAGTTTATCTTCATTTATACTAAAGACCTTGGAAAAAATGATAGATAAATCAATAAGAGAGAAAGTGGAATGCGGAAGGAACCCATTACATGGGAACCAACATGCATACATGGCAGGAAAGTCGACGGAGACTGCTCTGCATAACCTGGCGGTTAGGGTGGAGAGAGCTTTAGATACAAAACAGTATGCACTAGGCTGCTTCTTCGATGTGGAGGGAGCCTTTGACAAGGCAACCTTTGCAGCGGTGGAGAAAAGTCTGGACAGGGAAGGAATCGATCGAGCAGTAGCGAGATGGATAGGCAGAATGCTTAAAGACAGGGACATAACAGCGGAGCTGGGAGGGGTCTCTAAAAGAATAAGCCCAAGAAGGGGGTTCCCGCAGGGCGGATGTCTGTCCCCCTCGAGGGTGCCCGCCTTGTCGGGGCGGGGGGGCTTAGTAACCGTGGACTGCAACCCACGGCGAAGCTAAGAGACACCCAGGGCCGGCCTGTGTGGGGCCTGCTGGCTGGCCCGAGGAGAGCGCTCCTAGCGGGCTGTGCATTGCCCGCTTAGGATGCGTTGGGCAGGGACCGCAGCAGAAAAGGAGTACCTCCTTATCTTTTGCGGCCGAGGCGGGATCGCAGGGGGAGAGGCGTGTTGGTATAACGGTGCGCCACTCTCCCTACCCCCTGCGAACTTGGCGGGGCCGTTCCGCGGAAGCGGCATTGGTGGGGCCGCAGAGGAAGGGGAATGCCGGTATTGCGGTGCGCCGCTTTCCCTATCCTCTGCGGCCGAGGCGTGGTCGGTGGCGGAACCACATACCTGATCCGCCACCGGGTGCTGGAATTTCCCGCACCCATGATCTCCTCGTAGCGGACTCAGGGGGGTCCGCTACTGAACGTGTGGAGATGGAGGAGGCAGGCGCGCCAAAACATCTGGCGTGCCTCTCGTGGAGGGCCTTCGGGCGTCCGCGAGGGAGCCGCTTGCGGTGGCTGCCGCCGGCGGGGTCGCGGATGTGTGCGCAAGCGTTCCCGTGACCTCGCCACATGGCGGCGAGGCGGCAAGTGGGGGGGTTTTTTTTTTAGTGGGTATACCGTGAGTCTCATCAGCTTATACGGGAGTCCCACATAACCACTCGGGTCACCCCCTGCACCCGGGTGGTATGCGTAACGCATTTTCCCCCCCTAAACGAAAAAAAAAAAGGGCGGATGTCTGTCCCCTCTGATGTGGTGCCTACTACTGGACTCATTGGTGAAGAAAGTCAATAGGGGAGGCGTGTATATGCAGGCTTACTCTGATGACGGAGTTCTACTAGTGAGAGGAACGGTCCTAAGCATCATAAGAGACATAATGAACAGAGGTCTCAGAGAGGTGTTAGGATGGTGCAGAGAGAGAGGTCTGGATCTAAATCCAACTAAAACAAAGCTGGTGCTATTCACCAATAAAAGAAAAAAGGAGAATATAAAACCTATAAAGATACAGAACAAAGAACTGGAAATAGTAAAGGAGGTGAAGTATCTAGGAGTGACACTGGATAGCACTCTCAGATACAAAACCCACATCAAGGAGCAATCGGCGAAAGCCATTAGAACACTATACCAATGTAAAAGGGCAGTGGGAAGAAGATGGGGACTGAGACCCGAAATGATCAATTGGATCTATAAGGCAATCATTCTACCCAGGGTGCTATACGGCGCCGTGGTCTGGTGGCACAGGGCCCGTATAAAAGAATATCAAAAAGAACTGAATAAGGTGCAGAGACTAGCATGTCTGATGGTGACGGGGGCAATGAGAACGACCCCGACACATGCCATGGAAATATTGCTAGGTATGAAGACAATGCGAATTGAAGTGGAGAAAAGAGCCATGGAACAGTGGTACAGGATGAAAGCATGTAAAGAATGGAGAGGAAGCTGCGTGGATAAAAGACACGCGCTGATACAGGAGGAGGTGCTATCGAAGCTTCAGATGCTGATAGCCAACAACGATCTCATAAAGAGGCAGGAGATATTCGACAAAAAGTATAGAGTACATATAGGAGAAAGAGACAACTGGAAAGTAGACACTGAACACCCAATGACGGTCTGCTTCACAGATGGATCAAGAAAAACCTCAACAAAGCTAGCAGGAGCGGGTATAGTTATACCCAAGCTGCATGAAAGAGTATCTATCCCACTGGGGAGGTATGCAAGCGTCTTTCAAGCAGAAGTGTGCGCGATAATGAGGTGCGCACAGATGATAAAGGAGACAACGCAGCAGACTGGAAGGGTAGTGATCTATACGGACAGTCAGGCAGCGCTGAAGGCACTAGGAAAGGCAACGGTAACATCCGCCTTAGTGAGAGAATGTAAGGAAGAGCTCAACAAGATAGGAGTATACCCAGGTGTCACAGTGGCATGGGTGCCAGGACATCAGGGGATAGCGGGTAACGAGAGTGCGGATGAGCTGGCAAGAGAGGGGGCGGGACGGGAGTTTATAGGCCCAGAACCGGTCCTTCCGTTCTCAGCTCAGGTCACAAAGGGGGTCATAGAAAGGCTAAAAGAACAAGATGTGGAGAGAGAATGGAGAGAAGAAACTGGGTGCAGACAGACAAAGATGATGATAGGAGGTATGGATCACAGAAGAACCAGGTATCTGCTGAAACTGGGTAAGAGCAATTTGAGGTTGCTGACTGGTATCGTAACTGGTCACAATACTCTAAATAGACACTTGAAGGTAATAGGTATTAGTAGCGATGCTTCCTGCCCACACTGTGGGGAGGAAGAAACTAGTAAGCATGTATTAGCGGAATGTATTATGTACGCGGCACCGCGGTTTAATACATTCGGTAAAGATGTGTTAGAGGAGAGGGAATTGAGGGATGTCGACCTTAAAGATGTCCTTCTGTTCTGCAGGAAAACGAGAAGAATGGAAGAATTTGATGTGGGAACGCTGCCGGGACAGTAACCTTAGCGCCAACCTGAGGGAAATGGGCTGAATGAACGTGACAAGCGATCGACAGCCCGCCTGTTTCCGGCCAGGCGTCCCTTCACAACATCAACATCAACATCAACATCCCTCTCATTCATTAGAGCCTGTGCCCAGCAGGGGGACGTATATAGGGTGATGATGATGATGACTCTTACAGTAATAAAGACGTGTACCTACCGCAATACTTGGCTTCTTTGGCTGCTAGTAACCAGGGATCGGAACCGGTTTTTTCAAAAGTTTCCGAAGTAGTCTAATAGTTTGAATTATTTTAGGCTCTTAATATAGAATCTATCATGTATGTAACATTTTCGTATTATTAGACAGCCTGATCAAAAATGATATCATAAACCAAAGAACGAAATTGAACGAAATAAAACCGGTATTTTGTATGGTGAAAATACCGGTATCCGATCCCTACTAGTAACTATATATGATGCTGACGGTACATATGAAAGAGCTCGCGAGTTTCGCTATGAAGAAAACAAAGCGTGCCATCTATTTTTCCAATCCCGAGGCACCGATTGGCCTACTTAGGTTATCTGCCATTCTCAGAACCGTTTCTTTCACGTCCCAATCGCATTTGAACGATGAACTCTCTCGCCAAGTGTCCAGTCGCCAGTGGCGAGTCGCGAGCTGTGTCGCTTTCATAAACACTTAGAACGCTTAGGAACGAGACGGATAGTCTATCTCGCCGCAACACAGCTCGTGGGCCCTCCTGTGATAGCCATGCTGTGCGAGGTAGTGTTGCGGTGGCCACAGATGTCCACAGATGGGAAGAGATGCGTGATCGAAGCTAGCAACGTTATGTTCCCCATAGCTCCGCTACCTCGCACAAAGGGGTAGTCACGTAACGTTACGAACGCGCGTTAGGACAATTTAACTGTCATTTTTTCAAATAATAAAGTGACGTTTAGATCTACCAGGAGCCGTAGCATGGTTGGCCTTATCACGCGACAAGTGACAAGATAAGAGCATCGTCTCGTTCTATCGAACGGTGTCAGCCAGTGACGCACGCTCTATCCTATCACCTATCTCCAGGACGCGAGTACAATGCGTTACGTAATCGACCTGCTGGTCATCACGGTTAACGGAGTTTAAAAAAAAATGGCAGATTAAGGCTAACAATGTTCACCTATCCTTAAAATTTTATTCAAATATGCAGTATTCGAGTAAAATGCCTGTGACATACGGAGATGACGAAACTATACGGGTTCCGTTTTGGTTAACTAAAGTGATGTAGTCACGTCTAACCTGTCGGTTTTGTTACTATCCGTACTGCTACCGTTACTACCGTCTCGTGCTAACCGTGCTGGTGGATACTCACCCATAGCCCCGAGCGTAGAAGTGAACTCGCAAAATAATGAACTGCGAGAGGAATGTGAAGCGTCGAGGAAAATAGGCCTCCCGGTGTTAAGTTACTGCTTTGTTTGTGTGAAGTGTGCAATAAAGAGTATTTGTATTGTATTGTATTGTTATCGTAGCGTGCGTGCTGTGAGCCTCGTTATGGTTCCGTAGTTGCTGACAGGGATCGGATACCGGTATTTTCACCATACAAAAATACCGGTTTTATTTCGTTCTATATCGTTCTTTGGTTTATAATATCATTTTTGATCAGGCTGTCTAATAATACGAAAATGTTATCTAAATACATGATAGAGCCTAAAATAATTCAAAATATTAGACTACTTCGGAACTTTTGAAAAAACCGGTTCCGATCCCTGGTTGCTGAAGGATCGATTCTTGGCGTAATTGCTTGTTGCTGATGTTGTAGATCCAGATTACGTGACGTATTTAGGGGTGTTTAGGAAATGACTGATATTTGGGTCGTTCGTGAGTGGATTGCAAAAAAAACTTTACATAGTTAAGAGCTTTAATCTAATCTATGATTTAATTTTTTACAGTTTCATCACGGCAATTACCCATATATTTTATATGGGTAATTGCCGTCACGAAATTGTAAAAAGTTAAATCGTAAATTAGATTAAGGCTCTTAACTATGTACAATTTTTTTGCAATCCACTCTCTTCTTTTTTACCTACAGTAAGTATATCATAATTTTTCTGTTTTTTGCGTTTTTCAACTATCGATAGTTATGGTTTTAATGTTTGATTTTAATAAACGTTGCCTGTATTTTTTATTAGGACTAATTAATGATTCTTTCCGTGGCGATAATGTTGTTTTCTTCATGGTAGTTTTTCAGAAAATATTGTGACAGAGTGGCCGTTTTCAGCGTAGACCATATTTTGGATGTCACGCGATTCTATGAAAAACAAACTTATAAAAAAAGCACTGGATAGAGAAAGTGAAAGAATATTGAGTACTAATAAATGAATAAATGTATGGACGTATATTCAAATACTAAAACATTAATAATCATTACTCTAACTAATGGCGTATGGTAAAATGAGTACAGGCAGTAGGTAAAAAAGAAGAATAATTCAATTAACTTCTGTACATTAATTGAAATATGATTTCATTAATTTTCCAACATTTAACTATATTTTGTCTTTAAGGTGAAATACATCGATCTGTGTCATTTTCATTTGCATTTTCTATCGAGCGACATTTATGTTTCTAATCGCGTAACTATAAGGAAGTTTCACTAGTTGAAGTTCTGAATCGGAAATTCTACAAATCGGACAGGGGCTTACCTCACTTTAATTCCATTTCTGGAATAAACACGAATAAATTAATTTCGACTTGGAGTAGTTCACAATTAATAAACTTGACTCCGAAGGGAAGTTTTTTAATAAAAAGAAAACAATGACATCGCACGATTCATATAAAACACCTGTTATTACTATATTTTTCTTTTAATGTTTGTGTACCAGGTCTGGCTCCGTATTTAAAGGTGTGCAACAAATTGTATCTGAAATCAATTATCTGTCTATTCCGTTCACCACTAACCTGATCTATAACTCGAACCCTTTAATGGCTATTTTAATGGTCTCCCCGGTTTTTATTCAGCATCCACAGAAACTGATGTTATGGTATATACGTTAAAACCAGTAATCCAACTGCGTACAAACATTTGAATGATCTCCGTGTAAGTATATTCGTAGTTATTCAAGAAGGACAAATCGCCAAAAATATTTTTTACTATTATCTGCAGTATACTGGCAACACTTTGCCTGCAAATATATCTCTAACCGTTCTGGCAGTGATGGCCAGTTGTTTGTGTATATTTTATACAACTTTAGTGTTATATAAACTTTAAATGTTTCTACGATGTTTTATTTATCAAACAATAGTTATGTAAGATATTAAAATAAGAGTCATGTACAACGTCATGCATAACATAAAAATATAAGTGCTGGGTAGGGTACAATTTTTTTATTGTGAGAAATTGATATAAAAACACTAATCTGCAATCTGCCCGTTGAACATTATTTTTCGATCAGCTTTGAGTAATACAAAATTTTTGAACAGGTTAAAACCGAACCATTTGTACCCAAGTAATTGCTGGTTAGGTCGGTAAAAATAGGATAACATCAATATAGACGATTTATTAGTTAACTGTTGCAAAAAATTAAAAAAAGTTTTTTGTTGTTGTTAAAAGACACTTATGTAAGTTCTGGCAACTGCATTTAAAACGAGCAGTCACATGCGTGCGTGCAGGACTAAACATTTTTAAGCTCATTTATACCCTATTTCATATAATATTAGTAAAATCGTGCGTTAATCGTAATGCGATTTCAAGGAAAACTATTATATAACGCTAAAAGGTTACTGTTGTTTTTGAACTACTGCTGTTATTACTGTTGTTGTTGTTGTTGTTGAACTTTGTGATTAATAGTATTAAGCTAAGTTTTACTAACAACAATTATGAATGTTGGTCTATATATAAAATTAATTGAATTGAATTATATTTGGAAAGCACTTAATGATCGTAATGAGTAAAACTAGTATAATATTTCCCTTTGATATTCTAGATAAACATAGGAACGTATACAAATTTGTCCTTTAAAATTCTAATGTTATATGAAATGAGGTATAGTTGAGTTACTGCTTATGTAAACACTGTGAATACATGCGAGCGTGAAATTATTTCATCGCGCTCCACTTTGCTGAAATGAAATGTTTCAGGCGTATGAATTATTTTGATTAAAAATTCAAAAGTTGCACAGTGCACGATGGGGTTTATGTTCGGTTTTGGGGCTGAACAGCGATCTGGGAATATGTTTTAATCAAGATTTACATAGTTGTCTTATACGTTTGATTACTCGTAACTACTAAACTTCACTGTCGATACATAAATACAAAATAGAATCACAAACAGCAATCGGGACCTACTCATAACTAATTACTTAATTAGGTACCTAATTAACCAAAAATGCTATTAAACTTCGTTTGTATTCTGTCATCTTGTCATTTGTGCTTGCGAGAAAGGGTAAAACACATTTTTGTTAACAGAGCTCTGTTAAGTTGTATGTATAATGTTAGTTATAATGATGTAATGTTAGAGACTAAAACCCGGCTTACTGAGCGTTATTCAGGCCTGCGTACTACACCGTTTAATGTGTTGTATTGTAATTCGCTTGTGTAAGTTACAAACATCCCAACAGTTGTTTGACCGCGTCACGGTCTTGGGGGTACATTTTTGTATTTATCACGCTCATTCGGTTTAAATCTATTCCATACCAATTGTATTTCAATTAATACAAGTAATAGCGGTTAAACTCATGTGTACAACGTGTTGTCACTCATATGAAACCTTATTAGCTTAGCTTAGCCTTTTTTGTATTCATAATTTAGTTTAAACGTCAAATGGAACCAAGAAAATTACATGTCACATTACCATGTCAGAAAATAAACTATAAGCTTCTAGAACAATACGGATTTTATTGAAATAATAAGGGAAACTCAAGCTAGGCTAGGGAAACGTAGACGAGCCAAACATCATGTATTAATTGTCATGCGAGAACGTGAAACATATTGAAGGGCACCTTGAAGGCGAAAACGTAAGATCGCAGTTTTATAATCCTCTGAAAGAAAGTCAACGAGTAATAAAAAATTATGCAATATGTTAGTAGAAAAGACCCCTATGGGTCAACTCCAACTCCAGACGTGCATCCCGAATTCCAATTTGATTTTAATTTAGAAACACTTGCTCTAAACACGTCACAGCTCAATGCACGTAGACACGAGCGCGCGCAACACATTCAAATCAAATAAAAACCTGAAATTGGAATGCGTCTTGTAAATCTCAAGTGAACCCCGTAGGCCGCATCTGCCGGGCTGCCCTACTTTCCGCGCCAGAGGCCTTTCTTCTGCCTCTTCATAACAATAAAAGTGACGACCTTCTTTCTGGTTGCTCGTTTTGACGGGTTTATTAAGCTTTATTTTCAGTTTTAGAAGTAATCGTGGACTGATTGACAAGTGTCAGGACTGAGGCTATTGAGCTCTGTACTTGACTGCAATTGTTTTCGAACGAGGGAGCGAAGCGAACGAAGTGGCTTGGGCCGAAAATCGTTCGTATCTCCAATCTCTGTGCAGATGTCCGTCTGACCTAGGCCGACACAAGTGAAAGAAGAGAAAACCAGCTGTTTTTTCACAAGCTTTTATTTAGTTTCACCTGTCCCGATGTTTGTCATCGAATCTTGCAAATTAAAGATCCACTTCCCGCTGAAGTTTTGCATACATGTGTAAAACGCGTGGCAATGCAATATTATGATGCTGATAACATGGTGCTGATCTGATGATGAAGCTGGAAGCGGCCATAGGAACTTCGCAATGAAACGACACAACCTCATCGAGTTTGGGCTCGTTAGAATCGTCTCAATGAGTAGTTAATGACAGTATACAGAAAAGTGCAGGCGGCAATAAAAGCTTGTACCAAAAACGCAGTAAATACTTACATAGAAACTTACCTTTTTCTAACGCTACAAGTAGAACTATTGTATTCGTGTCTAACTTTTGCTGATATGATAATATTACGTAGTTAAAAGCGCAAATATCGTTACGATTGCATACAAATAGCAAGCCGGCAAACTACGAGCAACTGTTGACTCGTCTAACTGTACTCGTCCGCAAATAGGTGCGGAGCGAGAGCAAGCATGTTGCAGCATCTGTGTTTGTGTTACGTCTGTCCGACACTCACACGACCCATACACTTTGTGAAAGTTACCATTTTGATATTAGTACACACACATTATAAAATATAAATATTTTTCACAACTCCTGTTATTCAGAAAAGAGTAATTGTTGACCTCAAATCAGGGATTTTAAATTTCCTCATAGAAGGTGTGATAAACAGTATGTGTCACTCGGTATCAAAATTATTTTCGTCCTGTGCGTGAACATTTGAATCCCTCGTAACGCTCCGGATTCCATATACCGCCTTCGCCATAAATATATTATTTTTCTCCCTTGAGACACAATCTACTATTCTGCCACGCCTGCACCATCTCAATACGAGTGTGTAAAGAAATGCGCCCACGAATCCCGAATACTGGCTCGCCTTAGATACAGGAAATGGGGCACCGTCGCATATGTATAGCAGTAAAGTTAAGGAATAAGCTATTTGCTCCGAATCTTGTAGGAAAATACGCGACACGCCGCTGCACGCTGCTGTGGTACAGACAACTTCTTCACTAGTTGTTTGTTTCTTGGTCACGTACACTTCGGATTTTTACATACTGTTGTGGAGTAAATTAATGTAGGTAGATGTTCTGTATGCGATGTACTTCTGATTATTTAATATCATTGATTTAGCATATAAGTAATTAGATACACAATCAGCGGAAAAAAATGCCCGTCCAATATAATCGTCCGATCGACTTGGGCGGCTCGTTTGCGTTTAGTCTGGTTTCAACCGTGTGACTTGATGGTTGTCAAAAATGACAAAAATGTTGCGTGAAAAAATGCGTTAATAGCAAATATAGCAATAGAAACAATAAAAAAATATAGGATATATTCTTTTAACTGAGCTCTATTGATAGCGTAAAGAATTTTATGTAAACTCATTGTCACTTCATGGTTTTAAATAAATAAGTAAATATCGTGGGACAATTCACACCAATAAATAATATAATAATAAATAAATAATTAATTAATTAATAATTAGTTTCGTTAGTACAAATGACAGATTATCACGGAACAGAATCCTAAGAAGACAGTATTAGATTTTTTATGGATTCGTAGTAACGTAAATTATGATTAGATTAGATTAGATTTTTTATTTCATAATATACAATTTCAATATAAATTAATGTTAAATTAACTTTATAAGGATTTGTCGGCGCGCCTAATAGACGCCAGCGGTGACCAAAGGGCTGGCCTATATTTTGCTCAAAGAGTTAGCATTGCCATCCAGCGTGGCAATGCTGCCAGCCTTCTGGGCACACTACCCGCTGACAGCGATTTGGGCCAAATTTTTTATCTTTAAGTTTTAATTTATAGTCTTTTTTTTTGTCTTTGTAGGTTAAGTTGTTGTTTTATTATTTGTTTTTATTAAATACATAATGTCATATTTCATATACAATTAATGTTATCTTAATCTATATGAATGTATATCATGATCGTCAAAACAGTATATTAATTACAATGAAATTTCAACAATTAAATATAGTCATAAGTAAAATAAATATATACTGCCTAAGTATATATGTATCACATAAAAGATCGTCATATTACAGGAAAAAATACTAATAATTATATAATAATCATTAACAAATGTCAAAAAACATAAAAAACAGTGATATTCTTGATATTTGATGTCCATGTATTCTTTTACCGAATATAATGGATTTTTCAGCAAAAAGATTCTCAGTTGACGTTCAAATGTTTCGTCACATGACTCAGTCCGCAATTTGGCGGGTAGTGTATACAGCCAGTGTCAGAAGTGAGTATTTTTCCATTGCTGGACATTCAGGATTCATTACGGTCAGACAGGAATGATGTATGGTTTTCGATTTAAGATTCACAGGAAATCCTTAGCGACGTGCAAAGTAGGCCGCAGTTAAAGCACGAGATAGAGGAGGTCAACGACAAACTCGTGTGTTTATTTTTCAAGTTTTATATAAATCTTGCAAAACTAAAAAAAATCGAATTTCGAAAAAGTTACTCGACAAAAAAAAACTATAAACTAACGAACCTCCTCACAAAACTTCAAGAGAATCGGTTGAGAAATGCGATCTGTTGAGGAGAACAGCCGGACAGCTTGACAGCTGGATAGGCACCAGACATACGAACGATTTTCGGCCCAAGCTGAAGCATTTTGTTCAAGTCAACTGCCTGACTAATTTCAACTACCTTAAATATGCCAAAACGCAACGAAATTGCTACTAGCGCGAACACTATAAAACGACGAACAAAAGGCGACAGACAATACTGGGCTGTTATTCGCTACGCGGAAATGCGGCTCACCCCGCCGGTCACCCGTTACGAAACTAGACCACTTCCTACGCTTAGTTACTAGGCATGGCGGTGTCAAAGTATAATTGTGGGTAAGCGTTGAGGTGAGCTTAAAACAAGTTACAGAATAGGGGGGCTGCGCTCTGTAGTAGCGCCTGACACCTTTTATGTACTGTCATTTGTATTAGCGATAAATTGCTGACATTCTCCTGTGATATTCAAGCGTAGTTATCATTATCACTTAATGTATTTAGCGTATGTAATAGTATATTTCGATGCTAGTGCGGAAAGTATGTCATTACGACACGAGTACCGAGATATCTTGCCACGAGCCGTAGGCGAGTGGTAAGACTCGGGACGAGTGAATAATGGCATTTCCGCACGTGTATCGAACGACGTTTTTTAATACAGTCGCGAAAAAATAAGAAAAACCACAAGTAAGGAATTTGAAACTTTTATATTATTCATTCTGTAACATCATGGAAATACAAATGAAGTTTAATACAGTTCAAATGAAGTTTAATACAGTTCAAATGCAGTTTAATACAGTTCTATCTTATTTATTTTTATTGACATAAAAATTTATGGTACAATTTATACAAGGAAAAGTAAAAAGCACTAGTGCGCGAAAACCAACTTTCCGCACGCTAAACAGCTACGTAAAGTAGCACTTTTTGAGCAACTATATTAAAAAAAGTATTTTCTTTCTATACAGGGTGTATTACTCAAACGGGGCAATGAGGGAAAATCCGAAACTACAAGACAAGAGATACGGAAATTTGCTCTTTTAATTTAATTTTTATTTTAAATTTTTAAATATTAAAATTTATTCAAAAATATTTTTTAAGGAGACACGAGGCCGATTTTAGAAAAAATAAAACCGCATTCAAAAATTTACAAAAAGCCTCATGCACGGCCGGGAATTGAACTCTGTCAAATCTGTCTAAAAATCGGAGTTCATTTTTTTGCGTAAATTAATAGTACTGGATGTAAGGAACAATTGTTGCTAAGGATAACTGTATCTACAGTCACAGGAAAATGCCGTATTTCATGTACGGAAATGCCCTGCAAACTGGTGAAACATTTTTTAGGGTTCCGTACCTCAAAAGTTAAAGGAAGCCTTATAGGATCACTCGTACGTCTGTCTGTCCGTCTGTCACAGCCGATTTTCTCCGAAACTAATGGACCGATTGAGTTGAAATTTGGTATACATATTATGTAAATTGGTGACCCAAAGATGGACGCGTAAAGTAAATTAATGACCACTTTTGGGGGGTTAACTGGAAAATTTAAAAAAAGGTTTCAAACACTGTATTTGTGTGACATATCAAATGAAAGGGGTTGTTTTAAGCATCTCAGATGTATTTTTTTATAATTTTAGCAAAAACAGTTTTGAAGTAATTTAGGAAAAAACTACTCCGAATTATCTCCGAAATTACTAGGCTTAAAATTATGAAAAAAATATGGAAAATAGTTCTTTGCCTAAAAATTACAGGAAAACCTATAAGAAGTTTGAGTATTCAAAGTAACGGCAACTTATTATTATTATTAACGTAAAATATTGAGAATGTTCTCCGGCTTTTTTTTAATCGAATAAGTGGTTCCGGAGATTACAAAGACATACAAAGCTGACACACTCACAAACTTTACCTCTTTAGAATATGTGTATAGAAATGTATAGCAACATTAAAGATGGCGTAACGAAGTTGAGACTGGCCAACTGTGTAAAGCGAAGAACAAAGAAACGGGATAATGCGGCGCTCGCGAATGTCTGGCGCCTCTAACGTGAAGTCATTTTCGTTTTATCTCACAATCTCATAATGTAGGTAACACAATGTTACAATAAGGACTGTTTTTAGATTCATGATTCTTGACTATATTGTTGTTTATCTGATTTAATCGATACATGATAGCTAAAAATTTCCTCCGTAAAAAACCAAAGTTGAGTGTTTATTTTCATTTTTTAACTCAGCCTACTCAAGCAATGTGTTATTTTAAGACACAATAAAGTTTATGCTATGGTATTTTATCTCATCTAAAGTCTCACTTAATGAAATATGAATAAAACTTCAGTAAGTTAGGTATGTTAAGGTGGTTTGGGCATGTAGAGAGGATGGATGAAAGAAGATTAACGAAAAGAGTATATATAAAACCGACCGGTTAGCCTAGTGGGTAGTGACGCTGCCTACGAAGCTGGAGGTCCTAGGTTCGAATCCCGGTAAGGACAAATATTTTTGTGATGAGCATGAATATTTGTTTCTGAGTCTTGGATGTTTTCTATGCATTTATATCTATTAAATATATCGTCGTCTAGTACCCATAACACAAGCCTTACTGAGCTTACTATGGGACTAGTTCGATTTGTGTAAGATTGTCCGCTAATATTTATTTATTTATTGTTTATTTTTTATTTATAAAAGGAGTGGAAGGGCAAGTTGGAAGGAGAAGACCTAGGCGAACTTTCTCTGATCAAATTGGAGAAATGTTACAAAAAGGCCAGGTCAAAAGTACCCTAAACCGACGAACATGTATGAGAAATGTTGTGAAGGTGAGTGAAGCGAAAGTGGTTTGTTAGGATCGTAGCAAATGGAGATCCGTGATCTCTGCCTACCCCTCTGGGAAAGAGGCGTGATTATATGTATGTATGTAGTTAGGTATTTATCGAAATAGTAAAAAAACCATTTCCGAAGAGTTTTGCATCTCTTTGTCTCGTGCGTGGAAGGCATAAGCGTATCATATCTCTCTCAGGGTTTCGTGGTTTCTGCGAATCGAATCAATGAATCCCCTTAAAGTCTGGCACGAATAATTGTTGCCGCGTTAAGCCGGGTCCGCTGCGACCTGTTTTTGTGTTTTTCTAACACCTAACATGTTTTGCCAATCAAAACAAAACCCTATTTGTTTGCCGAAACTGATGGATAACATGTTAGGTGTTAGAAAAACACAAAAACAGGTCGCAGCGGATCCGGCTTTATGCACAGGCGTTAGGCGTCTATGGCGTTTCCCGCCTCCACCGAGACCATAGTCGCCTGACATCTCGCGCAATGTCGCCTATGCCTAGCGGGGATGATTTGGCGGAGAGATAATAAGAAAAAACCGGCCAAGTGCGTGTCGGACCACGCAAAACGAAGGGTTCCGTGCCTATTAAAAAGGTCGTATCGTCACAGAAATTTTACGTCCTTTTCTTTGAGGAAGGCAGTTTTTCAGCAATATCTCGAAAACCTCCGAACCGATCTTGTTCAAAACAATTTTCGGTGAATGAAATTAATAAGCCCTATGTCTATGAATTTTCCCATATTTTTAAAATACATCGTTCAAAAATTAGAGGACAGAATTTTAGTGACTTTCGGGGCGATTATCTCCGACTCTATTCACTTAATCAAAAAAAATGCTAAGAAACCTTATATTTATTTTGAAAGGCCTATCGATTGATGTGCCACACGGGGGGTCACAATGTTTTTTTTTTGACTTTTAGTTTTGTGTATGGAGTGCACCCCTAAAAAATTTTTTTTGTCATTTTAATTACAAAACTATGTAGCGGCTAACAAAATACACCTATCCTCAAAATTTGATTCAAATACACCTTATAGTAAAATGCCTGTGACATACGGACAGACGGACATGACGAAACTATAAGGGTTCCGTTTTTGCCATTTTGGCTACGGAACCCTAAATACACAGATATACCTACGTAGAATCATAAGGAAACATTTTGCCGCACTGATTCCAAATTGGCCCAAGCGCTGCCACCGCCCACCGGTCTCATTTTGAAGAGAAAATATCACAACATAATAAAAGAAATTCTAAAAATAAAGGTGAAAAGCTATCGAGGAAATATGCCAAAGCCATTCTTCCTTCGACATGTTTTATTGTATATCCATATCCAACACGGTTATGGAAAAAAATGTTCGCTGTTTATTTTTATATAGGTACTTATGTTTTCCTCGTGTTATTGAGTATTACGCTACAGAAAATAGGTATAGACAACTTTACATTTACAAATGAAGTGAAATCTTGAACGTAATTAACGTTTCAGGATCTGCTAATTGTACTTTCAGGGCAGCATTTCAAGACGTTAAATTAATGTAGATATTTATTTTTCCTCTATAGGTTCTTATGATCCAGGTGACGAAACGATGCGTCCTTGCTTGTTATTAGCGGTTGGTCTAGAACGCAAAATGACTAGTGTGTTGTTTTGCCTACATTGCAGTTTGACCACCGAGCATTATGCCTAAACCTTAAAACGACTTGAACGAAGAATGGCAAGAATGCATTTTGCCTACTTTTGTATTTTGTTTTTGCGAGTACCGTCACAAACAGTCGAGTAACCATAACATCAATAACTTATGACTTGGTGCGATTTGTGATTACGATATGACCGTGGCAAACAAGCATACGGCCCTGATGTTTAGCGGTGGATTTTATGGTTGGTTTTAAGCGGTCGTTCGGGGGCGCCTAATTGATTTGTTCGACGAGCACTCGTGTTAATTTCGAACATGTTAATATTATTTCTTGCAAAAGAAGCTACTTGAAGGATATATACAAAGAGGGCACTGTCAATATTTGGAGAGAATAATCGATTTGTTCGTCTCCGAAGCCAATAATAAATATTATACAAGCTAATTTATACTCTTGTCTTTCCGAATAGACTCTACTGTAATACTGGGTATAACATAGTATTACAGTAGAGTCTACTCGGAAAGAGAAGAGTAGCGAGATATATGGGAGCCAATACATTCTACGTCTCTTCTCTTTCCGAATAGACTCTACTGTAATACTGGGTATAACATAGTATTACAGTAGAGTCTATTCGGAAAGAGAAGAGTAGCTAGATATATGGGGGCCAATACATTCTACGTCTCTTCTCTTTCCGAATAGACTCTACTATGATACTATGTTATGCAAGAAAGAAAATAGGACGGATAGGGACAATTTTAGATTTGACGCCATTAAACTTTTGCACTCAACTGTTCAGGCATTTTGCGTTTTACTCGTTCTGCTACGAAGGAAGTATTCGAACTAGTCATTTTGCGTTTAAGTCGTTTTAAGGTTTAGGCATAACGCTCGTTGGTCAAACTGCAATGTAGGCAAAACAACACACTAGTCATTTTGCGTTCTAGACCATCCGCGAATAACCCCTTTTTTCACATATTATTAATATTCATATTTATTTATTGATAATATCATTAATATTATGTGTAAATTTATTACAATATATATAAATAATGAAATATTAACTGAAACCAATTAGTAGTTATAATTTAATGTTAAAAATTCGTCAAAACTATACAATGTGCGCTATTGTATGGCCTACGTCACTCCCACGATTATAAGGAATCCAACGACACCTCATAGTAAGTATGTCAAAATCCATCAAGCCGTTTGGGCTGTAGCTCGTGAAATATAATTTTCTTTTCCACATACGTAAATACATACATATATACGCTCGAAAAACGTAACCTTCATGCAGTCGGGTAAAATAACAGTGCGCCGACATCGCCACTTTTCAACAAATTACATAGTCCTATGTTGCTGTCTAAAACCAACGTTGAATCTGGTAAAAATAAAGTAGTGCTCACACTCACATATCGGAATTTTCGACCTTGTACGAACATTTCCACGTGGCTGGCGCGGCATCGGATCGGCTCCAATCGGAATAATTTCCCCAGACGAAAAAAAAATAGAACGATTGCCTTTTGGTTGATTGTTTGGGCTATAAATATAATTTTTAGGTCAGTATACTTATTTTTCTGTTAGCTATTCACTGATGTTATTATTTTTTATTTTTATACTTTTTTATATTTTTTTTAATTTTCATTATTTTTATATCTAACAAAATTTTAACATCATGTGCTGCGTAAATTCAATATGAACAAGCAAAAAAAACGAATATTCTGTAGTGCCAAAACCGACGAAAAAAAACTTGCACAACGTTTGTATGGAGAATGCCTTGCCTTACCCGTCGTCTTAAGGGTCGCTTAGTCGCGAGTTGCAAACATATTGGCAGTCTGTTTACATGTGATATATGCAATACCACAGGAATAGTTTAATTGTGTGATAAGCAGTAACGTATGTTGACGGAAATTACAAATTTCCAATTGAAAATTAAAACTTCTATTTCTCCTAGCCGGATTTAAACCAGCGACCTTCTGGCGTACCTATGCGGCCAATCGCTCTTACCAATTGAGCTATCGGAACCGCGCTCGGTACAACGAATTTTTGCAATCAGTTTCCTCTTATAGCGACCTCGTGTAGCGACATCGACGTCGAAGACTCGGGCTCCTTAAATCTGAAACAGGGCGTTTTCATTTAAAATCAAAATAATAGTGTTCTAATTAATACCGGTTTAATTGCAATAAAATAATTTACGCGCAGATAAGTGATGATCATTAATTTGACAATATTATTATTGATTACTAATTAGAAACGACTTCGTTGTCTATAATTTTACGATGAGATTAAAACTAAGTTAGTGAAATGTATTTGTCACCATAGAAGTCATAATCTGAGTTAGATTATATTTATAACCAAACCGTATGTTTCCTCAGTGCAACCCTCTCATCATTAACTACCAATTAATTTAATTTAACGATGATATTTACGATCTACGAAGGGAGTAACGTTGCACCAAAAAAACCCAAGATTAACCCTTAACCGCGTGGGCTATATCGATTCGGACGGTGCCGTCCGTCACGGGCGTGAACCACGCGCGACATAAATAACACGCCCGAGATAAGTAGTTACGGGACAGTAATCGAGCAATTAACTTGACAGATCGGTTAGGCTGGCCGCAATAGTGTTTCATTATGAGAGGGACCATCACATCACAGACGAAAAGGCACAGCAAAATCAGGTGTACGACAGAATTGCGGGTGGACCTCGGGAATTTAAATGAAATGGTTACAGATAATTGGTACCCTTTGTGTACTTCTGTGTACCCTTACAAAAATTCTGTATACCTCTCTTGAAAACGAGCTATAGCAAAGAAAAGTTTTAAAATATAATTTCAATTTTCAATAAGCAATAAAATAATCTAATCTAATATATCTTCAAAACTAGGTCCACCCGCCATCCTGACGTAAAAATGGCGGGGACCTATGAAATATGTACAAAACTTACGTTTTATTTCACCAAATGTATATAATAATTTGGTACCTTAAGTGTAACTTTGTGTACCTTTAAAAAATCTGTGTTCCTCTCTTCAACCCGCAATCCTTGTATTACCTACTTAGTACGTAGTCGGCCGCCTTGTCACCAGTATTTTAATAAATAAAACGAAATAACCAACATTATATGGTTACTCGTACTTACATATATACATCTTGAAAATGCTTAATAGTTACACGTACACAAAATCAGAACTCTTCCGAAAGTACGAGCATGACTCATCGTCATCAGCCTAATATGTACTTCCCACTGCTGGGCACAGGGGTTCATGGGTGAGAGGTTATAGACAATAGTCCCCAAGCTGACCCAGTGCGGTTTGGAGACTTCACATACACCTTTGAATTTCTTTGCAGATGTATGCAGGTTTCCTCACGATGTTTTCCTTCCGATAACCTACTGGTCAATATCAAATGATGAATATCGTACGTTCCGAAAAACTCATTGGTACGAGCCGGGATTCAAACCACTAACCTCCGTTTTTAATACCACCGATTGACTAGACTTTCGTAGCTTCTATGAGTATTGAGTTCATCTAGCGAGTAGAAATTCTGACAGAAATACACCAG
Organism: Epinotia nisella; assembly: GCA_932294315.1. Classification (NCBI taxonomy): domain Eukaryota; kingdom Metazoa; phylum Arthropoda; class Insecta; order Lepidoptera; family Tortricidae; genus Epinotia; species Epinotia nisella. Next base: position 24,614,635 of record OW028676.1, read on the forward strand.
TCTGTCTCGGTTAAAAAGTATGAAGTGATATGAAAATGCATAGTAATATTGATAGAACAGCTGCTCTAGGTCCATTGCATTAAGGTTGTGCGTGATACTGAAAAATTGCGAAAGAAATAATACATCACAATACATAGACAAGCACAAGCACATACACAACACATACATGCACAACAAGACACACGAGTACATATGGCACAAGCAGATGTATTGACTACGTAATGCAATAGAGTTCATCAGTGCGCGTCGGGCAACAGCGGACCTAGATACGGTCCCGGCGGCGGGAGGCTAGCTACGAATAATAAAAACTCACGATATGACTGCGGGCCGTGGAAATAGCTGGTAATTTAAGCGGGGGTCAGGGGACTTGGCTTAGTGTTACTTAGATGGCACTATGCTGCTTGTAATAGTACATTACTGCAGACGCCGGGAAAGAAGGGCTTGCCGGGTGAGTAGGTATAGACGGCCGACCGTAGGGAGGCCGGATAGTGATACGAAGCCGGCAAGCCCTTTTCACGGCCAGGCATGTATAGTGCTTTTCTCAAACATATGCAATGAAATAAAACAATACACCACTCAAAATAGTACATTAATTTTCCCTCCAATCCTCCATACTTATTGTTTTTTTTTACGAAAGGCGTCCGTATTTTGCGTGTGTAGAGTTCGAATAGACCCTATTAGGGCCATTATACATAACCTTCTAGATAATGAATAAAATAAACAGGATTTTCAATATTGTCTATTAATTTCTATAATGAATAAAATAAAGAGGATTTTAAATATTGTCTATGGTCTCTGGTGACTTACGTACATAGATAATATTTTAAATTTATTCATCAAGACATTGAATCATACAGGTTTGTATTCTTAATAAAGGTTCGTGTGTAATAGGCATTAACGCGGATATTTTTGGTCCGATAACCATTCTGCCACTAGAAAAAATAAAAAATAATAATTCAGCTGTTTAGCCAGTAGATGAACACAGATGCCATGTTAATATTAAAATTAAAAAAAAAATTACTTCCCGGCCTAGGCCTTCAATTTTGTATGAAATTGTTTACCAGTTCTCTCGAGTAGTTCCGCCCGAAACGTGATACTTTGAAGCCTGTTATAACGCACGTAAGGACGACATTTCATTGCATGTTTGAGAAAAATTCATTTTTAGTAATAACTACTCCAGATTACTACTGTATCGTACAGAGTGTACAGGTAATACAATTACGGCCTGTGTAGAAAAAATGCGGGGGCAATCATCGTTAGTGGGTATTTGAGGATAGTTTGCTATGCAACATACCCATAGACAACAAGCCTAGTACTAGGCTTTCGTCCCACCGTAGATCTTAGTTTGTCAACTATGGGTGATACTTTCAGACTTCCACTTATAAAGTCATATCTTATCCGATCCTTTCTCGTCACGCCACTCGTCCATCTCAATATCAAATGAATACTTTCATCATCATCATAATCAGCCTATATACGTCCCACTGTTGGGTACAGGCCTCCTCTCATGAATGAGAGGGAATGGGTATTAGTCGGAATTGGGAACTTCACATACCTCCTTGAATTTCTTCTTAGATGTATGCAGGTTTCCTCACGGTGTTTTCCTTCACCGAAAAGCTAACGGTAAATATCAATTGATATTCCGTACATAAGTTTCGAAAAACTCATTGGTACGAGCTGGGATTCGAACCCACGACTGCCGTTTGACAGCCGCATGCCTGAACCACTGGGCAACCATAGCTTTTTTCCTGTAATGATAATATGAATGATGAATACCTTTAATAATGAATACCTTTCATAACATAAATTTATAGAACTCCTGGTACATTCTTCTTGAACAACCCTTCCGAGGTTTGTCATAACAAATCATGGCATTGAGGACAAATGCAGTTAAAATAACCCAACTAAATAAAACTACTCCCAAACGACATTCATCCAGGCTTCCGAAGTGTTCTCATCTAGCCATTCTCATTATACATTAACGACAGCCTGTTACATTACGAGAGCTGTTACATCGATCATAAAACCCATCGGTGTTTCTGAGAATTTTCATGTTTTATGACAACAACGATTTTATTGACATTGGGAAAACCGGGGGGAAATTAGTTCATATACGTAGCTTGTTCAAAATGTCATGTATGTGGGTAGTTTTCAGTCTGCATTATACGTTGTATCGGAAGACGTGTTTTATTACACCTGGTTCCAAATATTGCCTAAATATCTTTCTGGCGACGAGTAATTGTGTAATCCGTGCGTGTTGTGGTAATTATTGTGCAAGATAAACAAGATAAACAATAAAATGTCTGTGGGCAAGATTGGCGAGTTTAAAGTACAGACGGATGATTGGAGGTTATATATCGAGCGGCTGGGACAATACTTTTTGGCAAACAAAATTGCAGATGAATTGAAGGTGCCGACCTTAATTACTGTTATGGGAGCCGAGAGTTATGAACTATTGGTGAGTTTGTGTACTCCAGCGAAACCAAGTGAAAAAAAAATTTGATGCGTTAACCGCCATAATGGAACGACATTTGCAACCGAAACCGAGTCCGTTAGCCGAGCGTTACAAATTTCGTCATAGGAAGCAGGCTAACAACGAGAGTATTTCTGAGTACGTGGCTAGCTTAAAGAGAATGTCGAAGACATGTGAATTCGGACTCTGGCTTGAAGAGAGTCTCAGGGACCAGCTGATATGTGGCATAAGTAGTGAGACAATAAGGCAGCGATTGTTTGCGGAAGGAAATCTGGATTTTGCCAAGGCGTACACCCTAGCAGTGAGCATGGCAGCTGCTGAGAAGGACGCGGCTGTGGTAGAAGGATCCTACAAGCGGCCGGGCGAGAGCAAGCTAGTGGATTGTCAGGCCATAGCGGGAACATGGCAGCGTAACACTGGCTCCGCGACACAGGCGAGCGGTGGGCAGTCAGGTTCGCGTGGGCAGTTCGGGCAGCGCGGGCAGGGCTCAGCACGCGGACAGCGCGCGAGCTGGCAGCGGATGACAGGGGGCGCGAGGCATCCAGTACTTACGGGTCAGACGGGGCACTCCTCGCGTCAATGTACAGTGTGCGGGGGCTCCCACGCCGAAGCACCGACACAGTGCAAATTCGCGAGATATGTGTGTCGGGTATGTAACCGCGAAGGACACCTGCGCCGCGTTTGCCCTAATGTAACGGCGCAGCACAGCTTAGAAGTACTAGCGGACACGGATACGGACGACAGTGACGAGGTAATTGTAGTTAGCATAAATCAATTATCAGTTTCACATTGTAAACCTATTATGGTGCCCATTAATGTGCATAACAAATTTGTGAGTATGGAATGTGACACGGGCAGCGCCGTAAGTTGTATAAGTTCTGATTTGTACAAACGTGATTTTACAGATTTAGAGGTTAAGAAAAGTAATGTGTTGCTAAGATACTATACTGGTGAAGTAGTTAAACCACTAGGTATAATTACACCATTAGTTAAATACGAAAATCGAGAGAAATATTTAGATTTATATGTGATTGAGAACGGTAAAACACTTCTTTTGGGGAGACAATGGATAGCGGCCTTAAATATTCAATTACCGAGCTATAAGGGGGAGGATATAAACTACTTATGTGAAAATGGAAGTTTTAATGTAACGGAATTTAGTTCCAGATTTTGTAAGGTGTTTGAAGAGGGTTTGGGCCGGTACACGGGCGGCCGAGTGGGCATCCACCTGCGACCCGGATCACAGCCGGTGTTCCTGCGCGCGCGGCCGCTGGCGTACGCGCTGCGCGAGCCGGTGGAGCGCGCGCTGGGGCAGCTGGTGAGTGACGGCGTGCTCACCTCCGTCGATCGCTCTGACTGGGCCACACCCATCGTGCCCGTAGTTAAAAAGGACGGTAACATTAGAATATGTGCAGACTATAAGTTGACCTTAAATAAAGTACTTGAAATTGACCGTTATCCACTGCCCAGGGTGGAAGATTTGTTAGTGCGTTTAGACGGTGGAGAAAGGTTTAGTAAAATTGATTTATCACAGGCGTATGCTCAATTTGAGTTAGATGAATCTAAGAAGCTTACAGTTATAAATACCCACAAGGGTCTATTCATGTATAACCGGCTTGTATATGGGCTAGCGTCCAGTCCAGGAATTTTTCAGCGGCGCCTGGAACAGCTGTTTGCGGACCTGCCGTACGTCGGTGTATTCTTGGATGATGTAATTATTACAGGGCCGGACACGAGAAGCCATATCGATAATTTGTACAAGGTTTTTGATCGGTTGCAAGCTTTTGGGTTACGAGTAAAAAAAGAGAAGTGTGCGTTCTTTCAAAAGTCAGTTCAGTACTTAGGCCATGTCATTAGTAAGGAAGGAGTACATACAAGCCCGGACAAGGTCAAAGCTATAACGAACACTCCGGCGCCCACAAACGTGTCCGAGTTGAGGGCGTTCATAGGTCTTGTTATGTATTACTCTAAATTTGTGGCACACGTGAGCTCGGTATTAGCTCCATTATATAAGTTACTCAGAGCCGGAGTACGATTTGATTGGAATGCTGAGTGTCAGGTAGCTTTCGATAGGATAAAGAGTTCATTATGTTCAAGCGAGGTGTTAATGCATTATTCAGTGTCATTGCCGTTAGTTTTGACCTCGGACGCAAGCAGCGTCGGCGTCGCTGCGGTGATATCGCATATGACGGCGGAGGGCGAGCGGCCCATTGCGTATGCGTCACGGGCGCTCAGTGCGGCAGAGCGCGCATACGCCCAGATCGACAGGGAGGCGCTGGCTATAGTTTTTGGGGTTAGGAAATTTCATCAATATTTATATGGTCGGCAGTTCGTTTTAAGAACGGATCATAAGCCACTTACCCACATATTTGGCAATAAGGTGGGAATACCGGTGATGGCCGCTTCTCGTATACAGCGTTGGGCCGTTCTCCTATCAGGGTATAATTACGAAATTGAATACGTGGCATCGGCTAAGAATTGCGCAGATGCCCTGTCACGCTTACCACAGGTGGGCAAGGAAGGTCAGGAAATCGCTGAGGTAACATACGTTAATTTTGTAGAAGACTTTTTGCCAGTAACCAATGATGACGTTAGGAATGCCACTCGAAAAGACATGGCGTTGAGTAGAATCATGTCTTATGTACAATCTGGTTGGCCTTCAGGGTGCCCTGACGAAGAAATAAAATCCTTTTATGTCCGGCGTAACGAAATATACATAGATCGGGGCTGTTTGATGTGGGGATATAGAATGATAATACCGTTCGAATTGCGGAATGTAATATTAAAGCAGTTGCACACGAGTCACATGGGTATGGTGAAAACGAAAGCAATGGCGCGCAGCTATGTGTGGTGGCCGGGGGTGGACGCCGACGTGGAGGCGCTGTGTCGGCGCTGTGACACGTGCGCGGCTGAGGCACCGGAGCCGGCTCGCACGCAGCCCTCGTCCTGGCCATATCCGCTTCGGGCTTGGAGTAGATTGCACTTCGATCTTTTGGGCCCGTTTAAAAATAAAACGTTCTTTGTCTTAATGGACGCTGGCTCGAAGTGGATGGAGATTTTCGAGATGTCGCGAACTAACGCCTCGTCGATAATTAGGGTACTTCGGGAGACCTTCGCGCGCTTCGGATTACCTGCGGAGGTAGTGTCCGACCAGGGTCCACCATTTACGAGTGTGGAATATGGCGATTTTTTAAAACGCAACGGTATACGCCAATATTTCTCACCAATTTATCATCAATCGTCAAATGGCGCGGCAGAATGTGCCGTTAAACTATGTAAGCGCGCCCTAAAGAAGGCGTATCGAGATAATGTAGATGTAGACGCTGCCTTGCAAACTTACTTGATGGCTTATAGAAATAGCCCGCAGAGCACGACAGGTGAAAGCCCTGCAATGTTGCTTATGAGGCACACGCTGAGGACACGCCTAGACTTGTTGCGCGGCGAGGGTGACGTGGAGCGGCACGTCCACGAGGCACAGCAGCGGCAGGCGTGCGCCGCCGGCGGCAGCACTCGCGCCGTGACGCAGGGCGAACCTGTCTGGGCGCGCAGCTACACGAGTCAAGATAGGTGGACGAAAGGTACCGTAGTCGATAAAATAGGCTCCAATAGGTATACAGTGGATAACGGTCAAGGAAATTTAATACATAGGCATATTGATCAAATTAGACGCCGGACTAGGTATTCTAATGTTACTTGGCCAAATACGAACGGGGGTGAGGAGGTCGCAGGGGTCGCCGGGGGCGAGGGCGAGGGCTCAGGAGGACTAGGTGAGGTGTCGGATGAACGGTCTCGGCCGGAAAAATTACCGGAAGAAGTCAGGCAGCCAACACCGACAAAGAATGTATTAAGTAACAGCAACAGTTCCTCGCCGACTACTTCAAAACATCCAATACCGCCACCGACAGTACCCTCGCCAAGAGTGCTTAGGCCTTTACCTCATCGTAAAAACATATTACGGCCGTTAGAAATAGATTAGCTATATATGTAGGTACTTTAAACTAGATTAAGTTTTTTTTGTTCCTTACCAGGCCATAATGGTCAAACTTATGTAAAATAATATAATTTCAATTAAAATAGGTTCATATGGATGTTTTTGAACAAGAGCATATAAGGAAGATTGGTGAAGGCAGCCAATATGGGACCAACACGGTCCCAATAATACATATAGCGTTATATGTATATTTTTTTTATTTTATTAAATATTATTTCTAACCACTCAATACAACCAACCAATCAAATCATGCTTAATTAACAGTTATAACTGATGATCCAGAAGGTCAACGTTACAGTGTAGTAGGTACCTATCTCTAAGCGTTAGGATTACGATGTAAGTCGAATATAGTAAATTGTAAACACAAAAAGATTAATTTTGCATGTAGCCAAGTCTAAAATGTAAACCGTATCAGAAATAATTATCACCAGATTGTAAAGTGCCCAGGTGAGCAATGAATTGTTAAGTATTAAGTTAAGTGGTGGAAGGGGTTGATATTAAGTGGGGAGGTGTCATGTATGTGGGTAGTTTTCAGTCTGCATTATACGTTGTATCGGAAGACGTGTTTTATTACACCTGGTTCCAAATATTGCCTAAATATCTTTCTCAAAACAGTCCGGTCGGAGGCATTGGGTACTTAGTACCTACTTACCACTGCATACCCAAAAGTCGCTTTTAGTCGCAGTAGGCCACATACTGCAGGTTGGTCGTCAAATACTACGTTTAGGTACATAAGTAGTTGTCATTTCTAGGGTTCCGTACCTCAAAAGGAAAAAACGGAACCCTTATAGATCCACTCGTGCGTCTGAATGAATTCTGCACAAGGAGGCCACTTACGGAAGTAAACAAGAAAATTAAAAAAAAAAAAAACCCAAACCGTATTGTGTGACATATCAAATGAAAGGCGTTGTTGTAAGCATTTCAGATATATTTTTTTTTATAATTTTAGCAAAAACAGATTTGAAGTAATTTAGGAACAAAGACGAATTTTGACCATTCCCCCCCCCCCCTTATCTCCGAAACTACTGGGCTTAAAATTCTGAAAAAAATATGGAAAATAGTTCCTTGCCGAAAGATTACAGGAAAACCTATAAGAAGTTTGAGTATTCAAAGTAACGAGAAAATTCTCAATATTTTACAAAACCCTCACCACGTGAGTTGAAATCGCACTTGTTATTGAAACTAAAGAATCCTATTGGTAACTTTTAATTTATCCTTGGACAATAAGAACAAATACTTTATATTTCGTATTTTTAAGTCTCATCTTTTTTTTTCAGATATTGATTATTTTCTGTAATTTGTAATTTATTGTGACAATTTGATGATTCACTATAAAAGTGACACCTTGTTATACATTTGAACACGAGGAAACTGCCCAATTGTCTTCATCTGGTGCACCCAGTGATCAAGACTTTTTAAGATCCTCAGGTTGCTCTGATATTTTTGAATCTTCGGGAACGTTTCGAACTCGCCTGTACACTGAAAGCCATTTCATTCATTCATTCATTTATTTTCATTAAACAATACAAGATTGTTAAAATTCATTAAATTTATTTGACTGTTTGTGTTTTTAATGTATTCTAATTTATTTGATTGATTGAGTTATGTATTAGGATATTTACTGTTGGTTTTAGTCTTAAGTAAGTTCAAACGTAAACGGTACTTAAGGAGAAGCTACGCTATCAATTTTAATAAGCATCCGTTTAGATTCATAATAGATAGTGGAGAGCTTCATGTAATGCGTATCCATTAGTCGCTCAGTTGCCTCGTTCGGTTCGGGCGGCGGAGGGGAGGCATCGGTGTGTGCTCGTTTTTAGAGAAAAGGTGGTGAAAACCTACATTGTTTTTACAAGCTTTTATATAAGCTTCTTGCAAGTTAAATTTGATCCACTTCCCGGTTTCCGATTGAGCTGAAATTTTGCATACATGTGTAAAACGCGTGATAATGCAATATTATGATGACATGGTGCTGATCTGATGATGGAGCTGGAAGGTGGCCATAGGAACTTCGCAATGAAACGACACAACCTCATCGAGTTTGGGCTCGTTAGAATCGTCTCAATGAGTAGTTGATGACGGTATACAGAAAAGTACAGTCGGCAATTAAACCTTGTACATAAAATGAAATTTTTGCCAGAAACTAGTTTTCTTCATGGGTGTCAATTGAGTCCGTAATGTGCATATTAAAGGTTCATTTAGGGTAGCCCCTGTGGTATGACCTATAGGGAGACCTGACCCCTGATGAACCGGGAGTATGGGTTGGACACAGAAGAGAAGATCGTCTTTCTTTTTTGATGTGGTCATTCTATTACGTCAGTCAACAGTATCTATGTTATTGTTTAATGACTTCACTTCAAATAGCGTAGGATTTTATAAGTGGATATGTTCCTTTTTTCAGATTTTGGAAATTTTGGGTAGGAATACCCAAAATTTTAGAATCATGCTGAGAATTATATATTATTTCCATATTTTATTTTATTTCCACCATGTGGCCTTTTTAGGATTCATTACCAAACGGGTAAAAACGGGACCCTATTACTAAGACTTCGCTGTCCGTCCGTCCGTCCGTCCGTCCGTCTGTCTGTCACCAGGCTGTATCTCAAGAACCGTGATAGCTAGAGAGTTGAAATTTTCACAGACTATGTATTTCTGTTGCAACAAATACTAAAAAACCGGAAAAGTGCGAGTCGAACTGGGGCTCCCATACAACAGACATGATTTTTTTGCCGTTTTTATAGATAATGGTACGGAACCCTTCGTGCGCGAGTCAGACTCGCACTTGGCCGGTTTTTTAAACATTATATATGGTCAGTTGATTAATATTTATTTATTTATTTATTTAAACTTTATTGCACAAAATACAAAAAAATATGTACAAATGGCGAGCTTAATGCCAGATGGCATTCTCTACCAGCTAACCATTGGGCTAAACAGAGACTTATAACAGGTGCAAAGAAAAAAGTATGATAATTTCTCTAATATCAAACTAGAAAAAGTTTGTATAATTATGGATACTGTTTTAATTAAAAATTCTGAATATAAGAGACCTTTAAGAATCTACATGTATGGGAAATGAAGTCGACAGATTCCTTGAAATTAATATCTCATTTTACGAAGCACTTTAGCTAAAATTCTAATTATAAAATTAGTCACAAGCCTCTTCTGAATTTTAATTTCTAATTTACACGAGCATTGGCTTAGATCAGAAGATACCTCTGTCCTTGATTCGAGTCGACAAGACCAGCGCGCGCCCGGATCACCGCCTCACGATACCTTTGACATTTGTAACTAAAGTTTAATGCACTTTACCCTGTTTACTGCAAAATACCGGTAACACTTTCCATGAAAATGCTTGCATTGGTATTCAAATAGTTAGGGCACTTTACTTATAGAGGATTAAACATTACGTATTTAATTCCAAATATATTTTTCCGAAAATACATTCTGCTGATAGATTTTTGTTTCAGGATATACATGGAATAATAGCTAAGAGTAACCAGGCGATTATTCAGTAAATATAACAGATATCAGAAAAATTTAATCTGATATCGAAAGTACGTTACCCAGTGAGTAAAATCGCATCAAACTCTTTTTTTTTAAATAAAAGTAGTAATATTAAAAATATGAAGTTTAAACGATCCCATACATTTAGTACGTTCGTTGAGGCTGTATTTTCCATACCGTAAGAGATAAAAATGTTTAAGGTTCATTATTTACACGATTAAACTGAAATAAAATAGTAATTATAATAATATTTGCATTCGAAATTGGATCCTTCTGGCTAAAACAAAAACCATACATTTCACTGCTAATCTCTGGTGGGTTGGAACCTTTTCACTAAACGTTTTACACTCATACATTCTGTAAAATTATTCGAGCAGAGATATGGACACTCAAGGTCAACAATATTTGTACGTTTTTTTTTTTTATATATACCTACACCTACACATGACCCGTCAAGGAATGCATATATTAACTTATCCCTTCGTCACATAGTTCGAAGAAACTTATTTGCGGATTGGTTAAGTTATTTAGATACGAAAATTGGCATTTCAGTGCTATTTCGAAGCTTAACCTAAGAGGAAAAAAAATACTGACATTAAAAGTTGAGACGTGTCCCGAGGTGTAAAATATAGACTGAGGAGTTTCATACCTATCGTTTCGTTTAGGCATTTCCAGGCTTAGCCTGAGAACGGAATTGAGATAGTGATGTGGGATTGAAACGTCTCGCGGCGGCGCGGCGGCGCGCGGCCCGCGCGTGCGCGGCGGCAGGGGGCGCGGGGGGACGCGGGGAGGCTGCGAGGGGCGCAGCCTCCCGGCCCGGAGCTGCACTCCCGTTTCGGCAGCCCTCATCGATCCCCGGGCCCGCGCCCAGCGCGAAACGCCGCCGCGCCGCCGCGCCTTCCCAGGCCCACGATAGTGCTCCAGGTCGTGATTTGTGAAGGTTAGATGTGTTGACGGCTCCTGGTGACCTGGTGGTAGTGATCGCGTTTTACAACTGTGGCGTGGAGCGGGTATGTTGACTCCGCCGCAGTTGCTAAAACAGACTTTATCGCGAGATAATAAACATCAGAATAGCTCATGGTTCTTCATCCGTCATAATTGTCACAATGTTTTCATCGTAGAGTTCGTGTAGTTGGTTATGTAGATTCATGTGACAAGGATAGATCATTTTTATTCAGTAATTATGAATAGCTGCAATATTACATTGGTTTAGAGAACTTTTCGTAGTGTCTTTGACTGTAAAGCATTACACATATTGCAAAATCTAACCTAGTTAGGGCAGAAAAGACAAAAATGATAGAAATGTTTTTAGCGCGAAAATGCTACTATAATATGACAAAATATTTATGAAGATACATTGGAAAGGGTAATATAAGTTAATATAAGTAATCAGGAAGTGATCTACCCTTTAAGTCATTTTACATGTCAATGTAGAATCCATTTTAGAACACAATAATACAATAAGAAACAATGTAGATAGAACAAGATATGTATAAATTGTTCGCCTTATTACAAAGGAATAAGGTGGAACGTAAACATATTTTAGCCGCCAACTGCTATGTATAATGATGTAGGGTAGTTATTCCTTTACACATCTTGAACACGTTACATATTATGAATGAAAAACGCGTCTTTGCTCATCTCAATTTGCAAATCAGGAAATTAGTTTTATTTTCCGCTCAGCACACTATAGAACTACATTTTTAAGTATTTGTGTGTCATTATCAAAATGCCATCAGAAACTCGCAAAGTTAGCGCTTTTGTTTTGCGGGAAACCCGTGGGAAAATGTGCTATTAATTTACAATAGAACGATATGCAATGGGGTACGGCCAGCGGCCGCCGGCGGCGGGCGGCCGGTTTCAGGCGGTTCTCCCCGTCGCTCCGATTCTGAAACAGTCTAAAGACTTTTGGCAATGGCCTATCTTGGCGATATTACTTGTTCAGCTTACGCATAATTTAATTAATTTAACTGAATGTGTAATAAAGGCGCGTGTGGTGAGATAAGCAAATCGTTGTACCTATCTAATATAGCTTTACGTAGAAGATACGATGCCGCGCTGAAAGTATGTACGCCAATTATTGGCATTACAAAACATGGAAATAGCATTAGCATACGAATAGTTTTGTCAAGTAAACTTATTTTTTTCTCTAAACAGTGCGACACAAAACTAGTAGCATTTTATCTATCATTGTCATCACTCCATACGAGTACAGTCGCCATCAGATATATTGGAGCGGCCAAAGAGCTCACAAATATCTGAACATGTCTCTATTGTCAAGGCATTAGAGACGTGTTCAGATATTTGTGAGCTCTTTGGCCGCTCCGATATATCTGATGGTGACTGTACAATGTCACATATTTTGTTCCTAATAAATAACTGCGTGTCAATATGAAAATATATTTAACACACATTTTTAATTCAAACATGTCATAACACATAAACTCCCAAAAAAATCGAACACCCTCAACATGCTTTTTTTCCTGCACTGCATCATCATATTTAATTTGCAAAACCATAAGTATTCAAAACGTCATAAGCAGTCATTATCACATTAAAGTTTTGACTGATAGCTCGGTAACACGATAAAGAAAGTTCTGTTTTCGGTAACTTATCGCTTCAAGGATCTGCGAAACTCCACCTTGACATGTTCTACACAGTCATGTCACGACAAAGAAAACTTTTTGCGGGCTTGTACCGCTTTTCGGAAATAAAGACACATTGTGCATCTTATGAGGTATTCATTATTATATTTAACTGACTGAAGTTTAGGTCAAATATAATATCATCTTAGTAATGTTTAAGAAAAACCGTCTAAATTACACATTGTCTAACACTTGTAGAGCAAATCGTGTCATAAAACCAAAATATAAATATAAAAGAAAATAGTAACTCCTGCCCCCCTAATCTGTAACTTCTTTTAAGCTCACCTCAACGCTCACTCACAAATATATCTTGACATTGCAATGTGTAGTAGCTAAGCGTAGGTAGAGGTCTAGTTTCGTTAGGTGACGCATGGGGTAAGGCGCATGAGCGCGTAGCGAATAACAGCCCTGCTTAAAACAAAAGCAGTCCTAAAGACGTAATGTGTCCGCATTTGTATCATATTTTGTCCCAAAGTCACGACGGCTTCTTTATCGCGTGATAAGCATCTACTTCTTCTTCGTGTCGAGGTTCCTCAGATCAGAGATGCCCAATCGGCAGCGGTGTGGACAGCAGAGCTCTGGCAGTCGCGTCTCTCAAGTCGTGTTCCGAGCAGGAGTGTGGGCATGTGCACGCCATCAGGTGCGCCATGGTTTGCGGTGCTGTATCGCAAACACATTGGGTAGATTGGCCACGATGCAGTCCCCATCTGGCCATGTTTTCCTTGCAGCGGCCAACTTGCGGTCTGAGATAATCACGTGAAAGTGTGAGAGATAATACCTCGATGCTATATGCTGTCATTGAGAACGTACCCCAAACATGAGCGGTTTTAAGTTTCACAGAAACGTCCTTTAGTTTCTTATATTACGTAATGCCGTCCCCGAGGTCCGGGCCTAGATTTGTCAACAACATTTGTCAGAAATATTGGTCGCAAATAGAATTGACCAAGACGTCCCGCAGTTTTGGCACAGTATGAATAACAGTCGAACAGGGTCGCAGCGGCGGGGTAGGATAAATGGCATAACGAGCGAGCCTGCAATAAAGCGGGGAACTTTTTCAATTCGCGTTCCTGGCAACGATCTGGGATATAGTTTATAGTGTATCTCTGGCTTTATTGTGGGTCAGTAACTGTTAGCTTAGTCTTTAACACTAATTAGCTGAGTGCCTCTTCGCGTTGGACAAACGACGACATATTTATTTGTTTAAGCACAGTCACGGTGCATAATAATTAACTATGAGGCCGGTAGAAAACCAGCCAAGATTAGAGGTTTACTTGCTTGTGAACAGTGGAGCTTGAGTTTTTGTTTTGACTGGCTCATAGAGTGCCGTAGGATTTTTGTATCCTGCAATTAACAAATAGGCTAGGAAATAGTTTTTTGGCAGCAACATCATGCAGATCACTTACTGGTATGATGTAATAGTTAGTCGTAATAAAAAATAAGTTGCACAGATATGAGCGAAGTTTTAAAACAAACGGTTTCTGCTCTTGTGAATCATTACATTTTGTATAATACAAGGGGAGCACTATTATTTTTACTATTCTGTTAGTGGCTTCCGGGCTGTGAAAGCCATTATCACTGCGACCATTGCTGATCTATTGAAATCGCCACTTACCACAATTCTTGGTCAAGTCCTGCAAGCTCGAAGAATAGGCAGACTATAACTTGGCTCCTTTTTAACAGTCAACAAGTTTTAATTAATATTCCACGCATCTCGAACATTTAAAACCGCAACCATTCTCAGAACAAGACTTAGAATCCTAATAATTACCACATAGACTCCTTGTGACAGTAAAAAATAAGCCACACGATAACGTATCCGCGTTTATTTAGGTGACTTTTAGCAAACATAGGACTGGCTATTTGCCAATATAATAATTATTCACTCACTCATCGATCATTATCAAAACAGTTTTCGTGGGCCTTCGGATCGGTCGCGTAACGTGTTGTGTCGGTCAGTGATGAGAGGGTCGGAGCTGGCGTGAACTCGGACTCCCTCGGGGATCTTCGGGAAGCTTCGGGCTTGGAGCGCGTGAGCATGGCGTCGGAGAAGGAGAAGATGGCGGCCGCGGAGGCGAAGTCACCCTCTAACAAGAGCAACTGCTCGCCGGGGAGGAAAGGTAAACAGCAACTTACATCAACTTTTTCTCATCCATAATCATCAATCAAGGATCGTCAACGTGCTTGTGATGGAGTTGCAGGCCTCCACAGGCTGCGGTAACAGCTCATCACCAAGCAGGCCGTGTGCTTGTTTGACACCCTCGTCCAAAAAAGCTATGAAACCAGGACAGGTAGCGCGAAGTTTGATCATCTCGATCTGTGTCACTTGATTGTATAATGTTGTTGGAGGTATTCTTTCATTTCACAATGATAGCCCATTATGGCACAAAGTGTCCGGAAGAATACAATTTATGCTATTTATTTATTTTATAAATGAAGGTAACCACAGAATGATATACTCTTTCAATAAACTTCCATAGAAGGAAACACTTGATTAAACGTAAAGTAGTAAGTAGGGGTTGGTAGGGAGACATTTGAAGGTTTGATTTGATACTTTAATTGGCTACCTTTATTACGGACATCGGAACTTTTCTGAATATTCCCAGGACAGTATTAGTAATAATTGTAGGTGTCTATTAAAAACTTATATTTTTTTACTAAGTCTTCTGAATCGACACTTGAAAAGTGCTGATTTATATCGCCTTTTTAAGACGTCCACCTTTTTTACGAAAACAAATATAAATAAATAAATAAATAAATATCGTGGGACAATTCACACCAATTGATCTAGTCCCAAACTAGGCAAAGCCTGTACTATGGGTACTAGACAACGGATAAACATACTTATATAGATAAATACATATTTAAATAGATATTAAACATCCAAGACTCGAGAACAAACATTCGTACTCATCATACAAATATCTGCCCCGACCGGGGATCGAACCCGGGACCTTATATAATATATAGCTAATAATTTTCATTACGAATTTGAAGAAATCATTTTTCGTAACAGAGTATCGCCAACCTTGTCACAAACGTGACATGATGAAATTTGTCAAATCAACTTCTACTTTTTGTATATGGCTACAAAAAGTTGAAGTTGATTTGATTTTTATTTAATTCTCATCTTTCAAGAAAATACATGTGGCTACTTATGTGCTTCGTGATATCGCATTGAATCAAGTCGAATTAGTTTTATGGTACCCTCATATAAGTACTATTCAATCTTCGCCAGTCAACGTTTCTCAATAATATGTTACCCGTAGGTCAATCACGTAACGCATTGTACGCGCGTCAAGTAGATCTAAATGTCAATTTTTATATGGAAAAATGACAGGTGGACTGTCTCAACGCGCGTTCAAAACGTTAAGTGATTACCCCCTCGAAAGACAATTCGACCTCAACCTGTCAATGAAACGGCGAAGGAAATACAATACGGAAATAAACGGAGCAAGTTGTTATTTCTGTGGCTTCACTTGCGACCGAAGCCGGCGATCGGCTTAGCGCACAACGTGATTGACGTACGATGACACAACTAACTGACCATTCATCAACCTTATTGCAAAGTAATAAGTTTCAATATTGGACACTCCAGCTCGTCTTCGTTTGTAGTGTGAGCTACCTATTGGTTCATGGTCAACTTAAACCTTTCGAAGGTTGTCGGGCGACCGTTGAGGTGATCATATGGTGAACACTGTTGAAAACTCCAGATCGTCTTCCTTTGTAGCTCACACCTATTGGTTCATGGTCAACGTAAACCTTCAAAGGTTTTCAGGCGACCGTATTGATGCGTTCGGCAGAGTTTAACCAGTGATGTTGATCACTCGAGTCCATCAACTTCGCTCCTCAATCTTTCCCTTTCTATTCTGCCTCACCGTACTGGCTTCATGTCCAATGACTTATCCGTTCAAGTAGCTCGCATCTGAAATAGTCTCCCAATCAATATTAAGCAATCTTCAAACAGGCTTGTCTTCAAAAAAACATTATGCAAATTTCTTTGCTAGCAGAACTAAAAAAAAAACCGGACAAGTGCGACTTCAACTCGCGTGTTGAGGGTTCCGTAAAATAACGTCTGCTAACGTATAAGAAATGGATTGTTCGGAATGTATCATAATATACGAAAAATATTTATTTTGTACGAGCACTTACCACCTTTACCGTGAAGCTGTGATGAGATTATATTAAAGCCGAGTTGAGTAGGATTTCATATGTAATCAAACTTCAAAATATATTTCACTGCGTATAATTGACATGACGGCTGCTTTTGATACATCGTCAGGTCAGGACAAAGCCTACATATTCAGAAATGGAGATTAACCAAACCTAACGTCTATCAAGCAGAACATATTGTCTTTAACACGAGCTGCAAGCAATCTGATCGATCGAGCATGCTGTCGCCGTAGAATATCTATTAAAAAGACGTATCTCCATACGAGCGTTATAGTGACATACGGTGTTTTGACTTAAAGTGTCACAGATTGTTGTAACTATAAATTAGTGACGGATCTCCGTTACTATGTAACTCTAAGGTCTTGTTTATGAACAAGCGACGACGCGTGCGGCGGCGCGGGCTGTGTGAGCTGTAGAACTAGCGAGATTGTGTTTTTTGTAAAAAAAATGATCTTTTTATTTCCGCAAACTGGATCGACAAAAAATCTATCTATAATTATCGATCCTGCTCAGAAAATTTCACGAGAATCGGTTGAGAAATGCGACCTGTAGAGGAGAACATCCGGACAGCGTGACAGCGGGACATCGGACATACTTACCAACGATTTTCGGCAAAAGCTGAAGCATAGAACTTCGTTCACTTCGCTCTCTCGTTCAGTAACTACAACATAGAAAAGTTGAAAAACTCCCGATTTTTTCATTTCTAAGTTGTTGTAACGAAGCTAAGAACCATATCGATCACGTCAGCTTTCGGACAAAAAAAACCGCGTGAAAATCGATCCATTCGTTTAGGAGGTACGATGCCACACAGACACACAGACACATAGACACACAGACACACAGATACAAAGATACATCAAACTTATAACACCCCTCTTTTTGCGTCCGAGGTTAAAAATAGACGACGTGTGTACCAATGAACCTGTGAACCATCGAGGAACAACCCAGTCAGGTTATACGGTATTTCTACCCTCCAATAACCCCACGGCGGTCACCATCTCTGCGCATGCCTTCTCATGCGGAGGACTCCAGGATCTCACTGGAGCCCCGTCTCGTCTTCTTGATCTACACTTTCCATTTTTTTTCTACATCTGGCTCGTCCTCGTATCGTATATCGTAAACCTATTCTTGTCCGAGCCTACACGGATTTTATAAATGGCGTAAGATATACGATCCCCAATAAATACATAACCTTCAAGTGAACGGTACGGTAAATCACAGGGTACGCTTTATAACAATATTTGGTCGGCGTAACCGTTTCGTCCTGTAGATAGGTACCGAGATTAAACTAATACTCCTTTGCGGCACAAAGGTCTGTGGGTAGATGGAGTTTCGGGGTTCTTACTGCGTCTTACGCTGTGGTCACAGTTCTAACCTGGAATTATGTTCACTGGTCATAAATTCCTTCGGTTTGTGTCGTTTGGATGGAAGTTAAGGTATGATATTATTTCTTAAAAGAAGGGTAAGAAAGATAGATTCAGATTAATTTATTTCATAATAAGATAAGATCACATTATAAATTAGATTAATGCCTTATCTCCGAAACTACTAGGCTTAAAATTCTGAAAAAAATATGAAAAATAGTTTCTTGCCTAAAGATTACAGGAAAACCTATAAGAAGTTTGAGTATTCAAAGTAACGGGAAAATTCTCAATATTTTTGTGTATTTTGTATGGTGCGCCTGATGCTTAGAGCATAACAATTTTACGGAACCCTCACCACGCGAGTTAAACTCACACTTATCCGGTTTTTTTTATTTATACGGTCATGACGCACTGGATGAAACAACTTACATAGTAAAATCTGGGACAATTTTTTCATTGTATAAAGATCGATAATATCAACGATTTTGAATAAGAAAACCCCAAAAAAAAACGAATATGTATTGAAAAAAAAGTTCATGTACACTTTTTTTGTAAAAACGCTCAGCTCCCAATAGAATGTCGAGACAGTTCTATATGTTTGTAGTGTTATTTATATATGGTCGTTACTTTTTAACTTAGTTATCAACTGTATGAAAGAGGCTTCCGTTGCAAAATCATACATTATACTATAACATAATCAAGTTTGGATTTAGTAAGTGCGGGCCCTATCAGTTCCAAAACTGAATTTCAGACGACACTTCTCCACTCAGTTTATGCGGTTCTCAAAAAATATTATTTTTCATACACATTGCGAGGCACGGAAGCAACTGATATTGCTAAAGTTTAATATTTTTCAGTTGCGCAGCGGTCTTTCACGGGTATTCCAAAAGGATGTAACTTTATAGGAATCACGAAAGCAGTCTTATGTTTTAAACGGAGTATACTTAGAGACATGTGTCGTTATTAAGTTTACCGCGAGATTGTGTCAGTCACTTAGCTTTGACATGAGGAACCACTTTCGTATTAAATGTTGCTAGACTTTATTACCTAGTATCCGCTTAGGGTATTTTGTACGTGGCATGCGAGAGAAGTTTTATTTATAAATATTATATATTGAATAGGTTAACTGACGTGTGATGTACAACAGAACTCGGGAAACACGAGGGGTGGTCGTTCACGTGACTTTTCGAGCGTACTTTGTGACAACTCAACTGTCATTTCTCATACAATAAGTGACATTTATATCTACCCTGACAATGCGTTACGTGATCGACCTGATAGTCTGTGATTTTTCCACTAAACCTGTAAATCTCCCGAGAATCCTTACTTCAGTTAGCTTTGCAGACAAAATAAATATTGGTTTATTCCAATGGTTGTAAAGTATTCGTTTACTATTAGATGGTTTGGTAACCTTTTGAGACAATTAGCAAACGTACCTACGAGTACGTGTACATTTTATCGTCTTGTGAGTGGGTCAAAAGAAAGAAAAGATATCAACGATTAAGTATTTATTTTTAGAGTTTTGTACCTCAAAAGGAAAAACGTAGCCCTTATAGGATCACTTCGTTGTCCATCTGTCTGTCTGCCTGTCAAGACCCTTTATCTCGGGAACGCGTGGAGGTATCGAGTTGAAATTAAAACCGTATACTCAGGGGGGTAATCGCGTAACGTTTTGAACGCGCGTTAGGAAAATTTAACTGTCATTTTTCCATATAAAAGTGACATTTGGGTCTACCTAACGTACGTACAATGCGTTCCGTGATCGACCTGCAGGTCTACGAGTCCCTTGAAGCTGTGAAAAAAATCAAACTTCTAAGTTAACGTATATTTTGACACTCACAAGGGAATCCAAATTTATAAAGGTACTTTCCGTTGACCTAGAACTACGAAATTTGGCAAGTACCATCCGTCTTATACCTACTACAAGTACAGGGAAAAATCTTACGTTTGGAATTTTGTACGGAACCCTTGGTGTGCGCGTCCGACACGCATTTATCCGGTTTTTAGGGTTCCGTACCCAACGGGTAAAAACGGGACCCTATTACTAAGACTTCGCTGTCCGTCCGTCTGTCTGTCACCAGGCTGTATCTCAAGAACCGTGATAGCTAGAGCGTTGAAATTTTTACAGATTATGTATTTCTGTTGCCGCTATAACAACAAATACTAAAAAATCGGCCAAGTGCGAGTCGGACTGGGGCTCCCATTCAACAGACATGATTTTTTTGCCGTTTTTATAGATAATGGTACGGAACCCTTTGTGCGCGAGTCCGACTCGCACTTGTCCGGTTTTTATTTTATTTTAAAGTGAATGAGCTGTTGTTTTTTAGGAAAAAATGGTAAATATATATGCATTATTGGATGAAAAAGTTCCAATCAACCTCCCATTTAATGGAATACGTTGAATTACTAATAACCCTGTATTAGAAACCCTATACAATGTGGTTTCGCATGTTTGCTAAACAGTAAAATATGGCGCATATTCTACAAAATGTAACAATATTTCACCTAGGTGATAAAAGGTGAAAGGTGGCCCTCACGCACCTGGGCTGTTATTCTTTACGCGCACATGCGTCTCACCCCACGCGTCACGCCTAACGAAACTAGACCTCTACCTACGCTTCATCATCATCATTATCATATCAGCCGAAAGACGTCCACTGCTGGACATAGGCCTCCCCCAGAGAGTTCCAAATTGACCGCCGGTCCTGCGCCACCCGCATCCAGCGGACTCCCGCGACCTTTACCAGGTCATCAGTCCACCTTGTGGGGGGCCTACCCACGCCGCGCCTTCCGGTACGTGGTCGCCACTCGAGAACCTTTCCGCCCCAACGGCCATCGGTTCTACGTGCAATGTGCCCCGCCCACTGCCACTAAAGTTCAGCAATTCGGAGGGCTATATTGGTTACCTTGGTTCTGCTGCGGATAGCCTCATAACCTACGCTTAGTTAGTACGAATCGCGGCGTCAAGATATATTTGTGGGTGAGCGTTGAGGTGAGCTTAAAACAAGTTACAGAGTAGAGTGGCTGCTCTCGGCCGACGGCCTTTGTTTGTGCAAACCGCGAGGGAGATCTTCTATAAGTATAAATATATTCAACATCAGAAATAACTGATAAGCTTATGTAGCTTCGGGGCTTATACACTTACATATTTTATTATTTTACTCTGAAATTGCGACGTTCGCGTACTACGTTTGTTTTAACCTACTTCAAGAAATGAGGATATTCTCAATTCGTCCGAATCTTTTATTTATGTAGTCACTGATTTGGAAATTTATTAGGGTTCCGTACCTCAAAAGGAAAAAAACCAGTAGTTTCGGAGCCAATCGAATCCAGTAGTTTCGATTGGCTCCGAAACTACTGGACCGATTGAGTAGAAATTTGGTACACATATGTAAATTGGTGACCCAAAGAGCGACACGTAAAGTAAATTAACGAATTCTGAACAAGGGGGCCACTTTTGGAGGGTAAACTGGAAAATTAAAAAAAATGTTTCGCAAACTGTATTGTGTGACATGTCAAATGAAAGGGGTTGTTGTAAGCATCTCAGATGTATTTTTTTTATAATTTTAGCAAAAATAGATTTGAATTAATTTAGGAAAAAAGACGAAAACTGACCATTCCCCCCCTTATCTCTGAAACTACTAGGCTTATAATTCTGAAAAAAATATGGAAAATAGTTCCTTGCCTAAAGATTACAGGAAAACCTATAAGAAGTTTGAGTATTCAAAGTAACGGGAAAATTCTCAATATGTTACGGAACCCTCACCACGCTCCCTCACCAGTTGAACTCGCACTTCTCCGGTTTTTTTATTCATAAGTCGTGCGATCATAACATCGTGATAATATGCGTATTATAGCCAGGGCCAAAATTGCCATCACATACTCAGCTAAAATATCCATGCTTAGCTAAACTATCGTATCTCCATTTAGTAATATAGCATTTACGTCATTTGGTGTGATACATACGAGTAGTTGAACCATGAATAAACATTCCGGACAAGGTAACATAAACAACAACTAAATAACGTTCTTATTACCTCATTTTCAGAACTAAACGAATATCCGCCCTCATAAATAAGCCCGTAAACAGCGACATCGGATAGGGATTATCCCGACCTGCTACCATTAATATTTCTTTTAGAGATAATAACGTGGGATGAATGCCCGGGAACGCCTTTTGTGGGTAGCCTTTTCACTTATTGACTAACGCTTTCATTTCCATACCTCTAGAGCGATAAAATAAGCCCATTGAGGCATGGATCGGTCATGGCCTAATGGTACCTGCATCGCACCGCCTTTCAGCTTTGAGTGGTTACTAACTGAGCGCTCCCGTGCTTCAAAGCTCTTAACCCCAAGGTCTAGTTTCCTCACTGGGTTGGAAGTTAAGATGGCGGTCGCTTTCGCAAAAAATCGTGCCTACACCAATACTTGGAATGATGTGGCTGGCGGACACTAATTAACAATACCCTAGCAGTGTATCTACACATTAGACATACAATATACACATTCTTTTTACCGACTTTGAAAAAACCGGCCAATTGCGAGTCAGACTCGCGCACGAAGGGTTCCGTACCATTATCTAGAAAAACGGCAAAAAAATCATGTCTGTTGTATGGGAGCCCCAGTCCGACTCGCACTTGACCGGTTTTTTTAGTATTTGTTGTTATAGCGGCAACAGAAATACGTAATCTGTGAAAATTTCAACTCTCTAGCTATCACGGTTCTTGAGATACAGCCTGGTGACAGACAGACAGACAAACGGATGGACGGACGGACAGCGAAGTCTTAGTAATAGGGTCCCGTTTTTACCCGTTGGGTACGGAAGCCTAAAAACGGCAAAAAAATCATGTCTGTTGTATGGGAGCCCCAGTCCGACAAGCACTTGGCCGATTTTTTAGTATTTTTTATTATAGCGGCAACAGAAATACATAATCTGTGAAAATTTCAACTCTCTAGCTATCACGGTTCTTGAGATACAGCTTGGTGACAGACAGACGGACGGACAGCGAAGTCTTTGTAATAGGGTCCCGTTTTTACCCGTTGGGTACGGAACCCTAAAAAGGAGGAGGTTGTCAATTCGGTTCTATTTTTTTAGGTGTGTTACCTCAGAACTTTGTCATTCATGAGCCGATTCGTACAATTTTTTTCTCTGTACAGCGCAACCGAGGCTCAAACGCCGATTTCTTACAACGAAGCATCTTACAAAATAACTTTGACAAGTTGAGCAAATAGGCTCATCATGGGGCTTGTCATAAACGACCAAAAGACTTAGCTAATGCATATAATATCTGCACATAAAAAAAGGGCCAGTTACACCATTTCTAATAGCTAATGATCATGTTTGCAAGCATAGGGCAAGTATTGATGGGGGCTGTGGCTGCTCAAAACTTGACTTGGTTTCTGAACACACCTTGGAATTATTATAGACAATAGACTTTACTGAAAATACCACATTAATGGAATATGTAAAAAATTAAGAGCCATACTCAGAAAAGTTGTCATTTTTAAATTTTAAAGTTCCTCACACCTCCTTAGGACCAAATATCTCTTGCTGACTCAATAATTAACTACACATAGGTGTTTTTCGTCTTCTTTCTTCTCTAGTAATAATAAAATTAGAGTCACCCACTGTTCCTTAATGTCCATCAGCAGTAACAGCCAAGCGCAACTTGGTCCGTTCCAAACTTTTTAAATTGAAACCGAACGCTAACTTCGAAACTCCGCCCTTACTCGCTCGTACATTATAAATGAGCCGGGTCTCTTCCTAATGCTAAACTTAAAGGACTTTACTATTTAATTCTGTGTATATATTCACTGTAGTGTCTCTTAGGAATTATACCTTAACATGTGCTTACGGGATTTGAACTAGCCTATACCTACACACACACACGCACGCACCGCACGCACGCGCGCCCACACACACACACACAGCTTAGTTAACTATTTTTTCTTTCTTCAATCCTTGTACTTAATTATAATTTATAAACCAACAGGAGAAGGTGAGAGCTTAGGTATACACTGGAATAGAAATTCAAACTTGAAATAAGCTCTATGCTCTCTCCTCTCCTCTATTATCCTAATTAAAATATCCCACCTACGTTGATATTATATCCTGCTAAACTCTAAGGAAGAGCGGTGTCTCTTGACACAGGCATCTTGATTGCTTAAAAAGAGGCACCAGCCTAATATTGTAAAGTGTTTTCTAGTTACTGAATAAATCATTTATCATTATCATTTATTATGCATTCACCTCATTCCATAATTCCATATAACATTACAATTTTAACGGACAAATTCGTGTACGTTTTCTTTTTCTCTATGATATACTTACTTGGTTTACTTATTCCGGTTACTAAGTGCTTTTTGAACATAATCATACAAATGTTTTTAATTTTGTAATAACCAATAACGAAATGTATAATTTTCAAATTAAAGGCACCAACGTCTCAAAATACCGTACGTTGCTGCGTTAAGAAGCCTAAGTCTTCTAGGTAGGCGTTTTAAGAAGGAACTGATTGAAATATTCAGTAACTGAGATAGATTGTTCCAATAGCTCAGTTAGTTGGTAGCGATGGTCCTTGTATCCCTGTGGTCGTTGGTTCAAATCCGGCTCGGAGCATGGAATTTTTATAGTTTTCCTTTAATTTGAAATTGTTTCATGTTTCTACTTTTCAAAATGGTTTTCCTTGAAAACGCATTACGATTAACATATGATTTTTCTTATCATCATCATCATCCTGGCCGATTTCGACCACGGCGACTGAAAAAAAGAATTCTGGCCTGTTTCCGCTTGCCTTCCTGCAGTCCTGAATAAAAGATGCGCTTAGCCACTCGTTCTTCGGCCATGCGGGAGATATGACACCATCACAGTTGTCTACGCATTAGATAGGCTTCAATGCCGCTGACATTAGCACGACTGTGTTCCTGTGTGTTCCTGACACGGTCCGACCAGGTTCATTATGTCACGCAGGCATTTAGATATGAAACCTAATCTAATACGCGAATGTGTTTGCGGTAGAGACACCACGTTTCGGATGCATACAGGAGATTGAGCAGAACTATTAATGTTATATAATGAAATATGATATAGGTATATTTCTATTTAGATGATTTATATCCATACATTTTTATAAATAATGCGCATCAAATTGAAATTATTGAGATAGAAAGAGGCGGAAAAAAACAGACCCCAAGTCCCCAAGATACGTTCATCAAGGCTGGTTTAAAATGAACTTAAAGTTCAGTTGCCCCAGTTACGTCCCACTTGTAATTAAGTATCGTAATTAACTTCCCGCACAATCAGTTGCCGGCTGTTTGCAGGCCGTTCATGGAACTGCTGTTAAGAGCAAAGTTACTTGGCAGCACTTTATACACGAGCCAGTGCTCGACAGATTTTAACAGCGTTTCTAATGACATTTTATATGCTGGATGATTAAAAAGTGAGCATCATGTCGCGTCAGCGTCAATCGTGTTTAAATCTTTGATTTACTTTCGCATCGCATTTCGGTTTTCGATTATAATACGTTTTACGTCACACGAAACTATTAATACCACTTCCTAAGTCTAGCGATTGCAACGTAGGTATCATATATTCGCACGAAGCGAATTGTCTCGTCATTCCTAATGCGAACTGCTAAGGAATGGAATTAGCTCTCTTCATCTGTATTTCCTGAGAACTACGATCTAGGTGCCTTCAAGACTAGTGAGCAGTGAGCTTCATCTTAGGCTCTGTCGTTGCTTACCATCAGGTGAGACTAGGAATCAATCACTGGACAGTTTTTTGCAAGCTTTTATTTAGTTTCGCCTGTCACGGTGTCTGTAAAGACATCTTGCAAGTTAAATTTGACCCATTTCCCGATTACCGATTGAGCCGAAATTTTACATGCATATCTATATTGCATGACATTCCAATATTATGATGACATGGAGCTGATCTGATGCTGGAGCTAGAAGGTGGCCCTAGGAACTCCGCAATAAAACGACACAACCCCATCCAGTTTGGGCTCGTTAGAATAGCCTCAATGAGTAGTTGATGACGGTATACAGAAAAGTTCAGTCGGCAATAAAAGCTTGTATCAAAATTTTTATTTTTAACCGTAACTTATTTATTAAAATAAAGAAATCATGGGCGGTTGAAACAAATGCCTCAGATATTTAGCTCGGGCGTCAAGTACCTGCAATCTGAGACATATTTGTTTTACCAATCTTAGTTGACTAATGTACACTCAGCATCGTATAGTTACCAGCCAAAGTACTCGTAGCCAAATATTTCGCGTTAAGGATGTGTAACGATATATTTTGCTACTTTGGGTGCTACTAACTATAAGATGCTGACTGTACTACTTCTTATGAGCAGGAGCCGTAGCATGGTTGGCCTTGTCACGCGATAGGTAGGATAGAGCGTGCGTCACTGGCTGACATCGTTCGATATAACGAGACGACGCTGTTATATTGTCACTTGTCGCGTGATGAGTCCAACCATGCTACGGCACCAGAGGAATGCGTGATTAAAATCTGTCTGGCACCTCTGCTCGAATGCGGACCCAGTTTTTGCTTTACGTATCGCCAGCTGTGCCTGCCCGTCGACTATTTCTTTCTAGCCTCAAGGAAAACCGTCACGTATGCCGCACAAAAGCGTAATACGATTATCGTGAACTTGAGCCATTTTGGCGTGAGAAAATTAAACATGTTGAAAAAAGAATTGAGCACAATGAAAACCTTTCTTAACACAATTTGCTTTTTCTGCTTTTCCGTTATCTCCCTTGATTTAGCAGGGCCCTTTTGAAGACGCATGTTTTGTTCAGCACAAGCGCCCTTCACTTTGATAAATTCCTCCAATAGGAATATATTTGTTGTAACAAAAAGATAAGGTCGTGGTTTATGAGTTTGCTGGCCCTTCGTCCCTTTTGCTTCTATTGTTTACATGAAATGTTTTTGGGTTTGTAAACTAAATTATAATGGACTCATTTTTATAGTGAAATAAATGAATCTGAATTCAGCTTAATCAACTACAACACTTTTGCAGTGAAAAAAATATATGTGCATCAAGAACAGTCTAAACAAGTCAAATCAAAAGAATTGTCGAAAAACCCGACCGCTTTTTGACAAATATTATAGCCTATGTCACTCCTACGATTAAGAGGAATCCAACGACACCTCATACATCAAAATCCATCAAGCCGTCTAGGCTACAGGAGGCCACAAAGAAACAGACATACATACATACATACTTACATACACTCGAAAAACACTACCCTCCTCCTTTGGCAGTCGGGTAAAAACCCTGACAAATTAGTAAAAATGATGGTGTTCTTTTGATTTTGGCCCCAGATTTTAACCTTAATATATGTATTGCCTTTATAAATTTTATCCCTCAAATGTTTGTGGTTTGTGAGAAAATCGCATAAAAAGGAAAACCATTTTATTTAGCCAAACTACTGATCCGATTTCTTTGTCATTTGGATATGTTGTATATATAATTAAGGTCGTTTTTAAAAAAATATATAATTAATATATCTCTTGAATGAATTGATAATATTTGAGTTGAAAGTTTTCAATTTTTTTTTTATTACCTTGCGAGATGGCGACAGTTACCCAATTTAGTTACTTTACGTATAATTCAATATTGTATAACAGTTTTTTTTTAATACTTGGATTAACAGTCTCTCCATACAAAATACCTTATACGTTAATATCAGACAGTGAAATTAAACAGACAATAAATTACTATATTTCGAACGCAGCCTTTTACGGATTTGAATTTAGAATGCGAGTAATGTAAAAAATATTTAGAATTTTAATATTATGTAAGTTTTAATGCATATGTATGAACATTAAAAAATCTGGATTACCCTACGAAGCCAGAGCGGGCCGCAAGTATTTAAACACCCTGAACTCAATGCCGTCAAACTTACTTGATCTGAAAGAATTGCTGCCTCAGTCTACGGATTACGTAACCAGAGACACGGAATTGAATCCATGTCGCTCCTCGGTCGCAGGCTCAAACGTTTTAATCTCGTCGCCAGATTCCGCCCCCAGCATGCTTGTACAAATTGGCTTTCCATTCACTCCTGGCGACATAATTTGTGAAATATTTGAAAGTAATTGGATCTTTTGAGTGAAGCAGCAGTCGGGACGTCGTGGTATTGTCCGGTAGGTTATTGGAGATGTTTCAGTGTGCAGGCTAGCTATGAAAAGGGACGTTAGGTTTCTTTGTTATCGCTGTAAGAATGTTTTAACTTTGGTTTTTTTGACATATTGAACTTTGAAATGAGAAAATCGGTGGTTATTCAACTTTTCCAAGTTGTAGTTATTGTAACTTACCTAACAGATTTACTTACCTAAAAGGAAGTCCCAATCACTGCAAGCATTGTACTTTAGAAACAATGGAAAATAAACAATTTTCATTTTCATTTTCATTTTTCATTTTAACTGGCAGTATTATCGCAATAGCATGTACCTCATCCTTGTCTTCATTTGTATCTAATCTAGTTATTGTGTTCAGAACTACGCATTTAATGTTTTAGAGCTTGAAATCTTTGTGTCCTGAGGTGAGAGTAATGGCTGTGACTTAGTACCCGACTATATACTGCAGCTGATTACGAACGTTTTGTTGTTTTGTACCTGTTTATTACGTTCAATAAAAAATCTTTAAAGTTCAACGGCATACAATACAATACAAATACTCTTTATTGCACACCTCACACAAACAAAGCAGTTACAGAGAGAAACAATACAATAACATGTAGGTAGAGGTAGACAACAGGCAGTCTTATCGCTGAAGAGCGATCTCTTCCAGACAACCTTTGGGTATCGAAGAAAGAGATAAAACTAGATTATGCAGTAGGTGGTGCAGAGATTATTATTAATCAAAAATCAAAATAATTATAAAAATAAACGTACATAAATACCTCTATATATAAACATACATACACAATCATACATATATACAAATAACACAAATACAAATATATGATACATAAATAGTCAGCCAAAAAATACAATCAAGGTACCGGTATTTTCACCATACAAAAATACCGGTTTTATTTCGTTCTTTGGTTTATAATATCATTTTTGATCAGGCTGTCTAATAATACGAAAATGTTACCTAAATACAATATGATAGAGTCCTACATTAGAGCCTAAAATAATTCAAAATATTAGACTACATCGGAGACTTTTGAAAAAACCGGTATCCTTTAATCACGTCATTCGTATTCTTATCCCACGTTTTTCACGCCACGTGTCTCCTATATTGCGAAGGCTGTCGTAAGTCATAACGCGCAAATGTCGAGTCACGACTGACAATGTTCTAGCCGAAACAAATATTGACGCTGTTGTACAAATACAGGCATGTTGTTTGCTGCGCTGGCTGGCTACCCTCGCTAACTGGCCTGAAATACACCTGAGTTTAATGATGATGATGATCCTAATGACGTGGAATAACTTGTAGTTTTGTGCAGTCCGCAATGTAAATAGCTACAGCTGGGCCAGAGCGGTAATCACGTAACGTTTTGAACGCGCATTAGGTAAATCCAACTGTCATTTTTAGGGTTCCGTACCTCAAAAGGAAATAACGGAACCCTTATAGAATCACTCGTGCGTCTGTCTGTCCGTCTGTCACAGCCGATTTGCTCCGAGACTACCGGACCGATTGAGTTGAAATTTGGTACACATATTTAAATTGGTGACCCAAAGAGGGACGCGTAAAGTAAATCAATGAATTCTGAACATGGGGGCCACTTTTGGGGGGTAAACGAGAAAATTAAAAAAAAAAGTTGCTCAAAGTGTATTGTGTGACATATCTAATGAAAGAAGTTGTTGTAAGCACCTCAGATATTTTTTTTTATAATTTTAGCACAAGCAGATTTGAAGTAATTTAAGAAAAAAGACGAATTTTGACCCCCCCCCCCCCCCCCCCTTATATCCGAAACTACTGGGCTTAAAATTCAGAAAAAAATATGGAAAATAGTTCCTTTCCTAAAGATTACAGGAAAACGTATAAGAAGTTTGAGTATTCAAAGTAAGGGGAAAAATCTCAGTATTTTTGAATATTATATCCGGAACCCTCACCACGCGAGTTGAACTCACACTTGTCCGGTTTTTCATATAAAAATTGACCATTAGATCTACCTGACGCGCGTACAATGCGTTACGTAATCGACCTGCAGGAGTGCGCAGCTAACCACGTACGTACTTTGCTATACAAGCTTCGGAGTACAAGTTTAAATGCAAGAGCCTGCAACTAACAACTTTGCTTACTGTTTAACTTCTAAGTACAGTCAAGTGTAAAATATGTGTCCATACAACTTACCCATAGATATGTCCCATCGCTCTTAAGTCAGCGCATTCAGGTTTCTTTACATGTTTATGAGAGAATTACATTGATACATATTTTTGCACTTGACAGTACATAGAATGTATTTACATACTCACTTATGATTCTAAATTGAAAGAAAAATACAGAATTCAATGTGATAGGAATAACCTTCCTTAGCACCAGAAAAAAGTTTCAGATTTTTCAGCTGCGACAATTATTTTTGAAAAATATAAACAGTTTCCTCATTTACGTTTTGGGTCAAGAACGGTAAATAGACACTTTCCTTGATCTGTCTCATATTACAAAAAACTATCTTAAATATCTGTGGTAAACTGACACTGCTAATGACCAATATAGCTGCTGCAAGTGTCAATATCATTGCCAGTGTCAGTTTACCACACATATTTAATATATTTTTTTATAATATGAGACCGATCGAGGAAGGTGCCGTAACTGACCCAAAACGTAAGTGAGGAAACTGTTTATATTTTTCAAAAAAAATTGACCCAGCTAAAGCAGGTTATTTCTATCACCAACAAAATAATCAGGCATTTCTAAAATTTTCACCCATTCCCAATTCTGAGTCATTGGGGTAAATGTGTTCGTCTTTTTTTTGTAAGTATTTTATCCGCTTATGAATCTTAAACGTAAACTAAAGACGCAACGTTTAGGTACGGCATGATCTGATAAAACTCGATAACATGAAGGCACTACGTTCAACAACGTTTATGTTACGAAACCTAACCTTCCACTGATAGGATAGCAAGTCACATTTATAATCGAACGTCAGTCGTAAAATAGATCTCGCTCGTCCGATACAGCAATTCACAACCTCCATCGCCTAACCAGTTTTGCCTAGTATATCTTGCCCTCTCGATTTGTAACAACTGCGTAATCGGATATCGAGTTTACATTGGTGCACCTTTTATACGAGTTGAATAAGCATGGTGAATGGATACAGGAGCGATTGGCTTCCAAACTGCACTCTATTTCATAGCTCAGTTTTATTTTCTAACCTTCTGATGGAAAGCTGATACCCGCTCCTTCAAAATACACGTACCTTTCATTTCTCGGCCGATTTATTGGGTGCGGATTTGATTGAAGCGCTCATACTGAAGTGTTCGCTGTTTTACCGAGGTGTGTTATTTTACATTATGCTGTATTCACTGTTTGATTGCCGCCTGATATGAAGACGATTCACATTTTATCCTCTAATATGTTTGAGCCAATAATTTGATTTTGATGCGTTTTTTAGCTTTCCGTACCTCTAAAGGAAAAATTACGGAACCCTTATAGGATCACTCGTGCGTCTGTCTGTCCGTCTGTCACAGCCGATTTGCTCCGAAACTAAATTCAAATTCAATTTTTTTTATTGCAACTACTGGACCGATTGACTTGAAATTTGGTACGCATATGTAAATTAGTGACCCAAAGATGGACGCGTAAAGTAAATTATTAAATTCTGAACAAGGGGCCACTTTTGGGGGGTAAACTGGAAAATTTTAAAAATGGTTTCGCAAATTGTATTGTGTGACATATCAAATGATTGTTGTAAGCATCTCAGATGTATTTTTTTTATAATTTTAGCAAAAATAGATTTGAAGTAATTTAGGAAAAAAGACGAAAATTGACCATTCCCCCTTAGCTCCGAAACTACTAGGCTTAAAATTCTGAAAAAATATGGAAATTAGTTCCTTGCCTAAAGATTACAGGAAAACCTATAAGAAGTTTGAGTATTCAAAGTAACGGGAAAATTCTCAATATTTTAGTGTACATATTATATACGGAACCCTCACCACGCGAGTTGAACTCGCACTTGTCCTAGTTTTTTTTTAATCGAAAGTCTTGTCTGTTGAGCTGTTTATTAACTAACTGTGTTTGTGGTCTCGTGGGTGTTTACTATGTAGCTATCATATATTCATACAACGATTATAGAGGTACGTAGAAAAAGCAAATTTACGAAGTTATCAAAACCGCACTACCGTAACTAGACAACCGCCGGACGTGCCTAACGAACGCCGGCCATCCACACTCCACAGCGGTGCGGCACCTTAATTAAATTCTTCTGCCAAAGAAATAACCGAACGTCATTATCCATAAACTTGGGATCTGGAAAAAACGTAGGCAGTTAAATTTATGGCTGTTTGTAAATTACCATCCTTGAAATCTTGTTATTTTACAATGATTCATTTAACGGTTTATTGTAATTTGCAGCCATTTTACTTTTGTATTTCAGGACGAGCAAAATGGCTTCTATGAACAACAAAACTGTTTGCTTAGAAGCAGTTTAACATCTATTTTATTAGATTGACTAAAATGACTTTGTTAGAACCACAACACACCTAATTAGGACGTGAGATCTGTCAACTTGCGAAAGAAGAAAGTTAAAAGTGCTGTTTACATACATACCCAGCAGGGTGATGCAGACATAGAAGTTTTTGTGGCAAAGACGTCAATTAACTAGGGACTTCCTTCCGATGTTAAATTTATCGATAACTATTTGAAATACTTATTTCGAAGTGACATTTCATAGTAGATAATTATTAAGTTCACCGGATAAAATTAAAATAATCTAAAATGCTGATCATTACCCATTGATGCTATATGTAATTTAAGTAATTCGTAGACGTACTTTTTAGGGATCTTAAAATTCAACTAAAGTTTTATTATTAACGTGCTTCTTACAAACTCCTTTTAATGCTATTCAACCGATTTCCATACAAAGTAAATTGACACCCAGGCGTGCCTTGCAACAAAGGTCAGGTTTAGGTAAATTGTATGACATTGTGTGGCATAATAGTATACTCTGATATAATACCTACCCAGTTTTCGGAAAATGTAAACAAAATATAATTATATATCTCGAATAGTCATAACTGTTATAAGAAAGTACAATTTATCGATAAATTAAATATCGTTAGGAAGTCCCTAGGACAATTTTATTCGTATTTTATTCGTGCCACAAAAACTTCTATGTCTGGTGATTGCATAACTATCTTCCAACGCGTGACACGTCAACTGTCATTTTCTAATTC
Source organism: Epinotia nisella (assembly GCA_932294315.1). NCBI lineage: Eukaryota > Metazoa > Arthropoda > Insecta > Lepidoptera > Tortricidae > Epinotia > Epinotia nisella. The sequence continues at coordinate 24,648,136 of OW028676.1, forward strand.
TATAATTCTGACAGTTTAAGTGATTGTCTGTGTTATTTTCTTTGTCGCAAGTGCGCGTTTAAAAAACTACACAAGTACCCTGCTGGCCTTGTGAGCTATGTCATGACAAAATGCCGTTCAAATATTTGATGTGTGTGCAATGTTTCCCTTATATTTATAGCTTCGTTACAATAGGGAACGAGGGCTGAACTCTGTCAGGTGCAACACCACCAAAAACTATAATTTCAAATCGACTGTCACAAAAACAACTCCAGTCCACTGTTCACATTATGTCACACAAATATTTATCGTGTTTTTCGGATGTGTGCGCAAAGAGATTTGAGATATTCCTTTTGGGCAATCGGGCGGAACGCCGAGACAAGTGGGACCTTACTCTTTGATCCGCGGCTTTGGGCATCGAAAACACGACTTTACCGTATATCGACGTTATTTAACAACAGTTTTTTTGATTTCAGGTAAACAAAAGAAAGTCACGTGAAGTATTAAACAAAGTGTACGGTTGATTCAGTCGCCAGCAAATACATCACATCAGGTATTCAAGTATTTATTGCAATTATGTTGTTGCAGTGTAGTAACATAGTACTCAAACATGAAACCTGTGAGGGTCCCTCTTGCATTTACATACTTGTTAGTAAGAGACGATTTTGGCTCAAGATCGGTCAAAGTGGAGACATACAGTGAAGGTTAATGTGCAAGCCTTCGAAGAACGAAGACGTAACGAACTCGATGCTAAGCGCGAAGAGTTGAAGGCTCGACCACCTGCGGCCATCCACTACAATTTTGTCGGAGGGGTGCTGACCTGTGGGAATGTGGTCGCACATTCTCTGCAAAGATAGGCTACAACAGTCACCTGAGAGCTCACGAACGACACTCCAGTAGTTAGCCAGAATTCTTCTCTTTTTCCAGTCGCTGTGGTCGAAATCGGCCAGGATGATGATGATGAGTAAGAGACGAATACTACTAGCTAGGCAGCTTAGCAAGGACTACCCAACTAGCACACTAGCGTTAAAATAACCCTTATATAATTCTTATATCGGTTCCAGCCAAGTGTTAAAGTGTTAAAAATGCCTGTAGAAAAGGTGTTATAGCATGCTCTAACACCCTTATAAACACGAAAAAGGCCCACGTATTACAGGTAAAGGTGTTAGAAAGCCTGTAGAGCAGTGTTATCTGACACCTATAGTGTTGACCAACGCTCTACAAACACCGTAGTAATAATAAAGGTGAAGGTTATAATAATACCCTTAGCTGATACCAAAATGTTAGTTGGGTATTAAGTACTTTTTTTTTTTTTAATTGGCCCATGTTCGTTTGTAATTTGAAAGGCTGAAGCAATATACATTTTTGAGGTTCTTTTAACAGTCTTTGTTGCTAACTGAATCGGAATCGAACAGATCGTCCCGCTTCTATATGTTTGATTGATTAATAGGACGTCTACAAACGTCTATATATAACTCCAGCCTCAAACATCGCCCCTTTTCTCTATATTTAGCGAGAACACACTGGCGCCCTACTCGTATTAATAGGTAAATGCAAATACTTTGCCTTACTGAATCCTCATATGTGTATTTACTCAACCCATTGCGCTGCCGCCTTACGCTCGTAGCGCTACGCCGCATTCTGTAGCAGCTTAATATTTTCACAGCCGATCGATCTCGTGGTTTTCTGGTTTGTAGCGGTGTAGCACACCTACGGCGTAGGCGCCCCCTAGGCGGGTTCCTGGCAATAAAATTTCCCAGTCGAACCTACGCAGTGCTACGAGCGCTACACCGTTGCGCGTAGCAGCGTTTTTCCGCTCTGCAGCAAGTCATTGTCTTTGGCCATATATAGCGTAAAGCTCTCGTAGCGCTCTAACGCATGTTTGACGAATTGACACTGAATGGATTACTTATAATGACGTTGATTGGATGATATGATGACGGTTATTCTATTTTCCCACTCACTTGACAAAACCAAATCCTGAGTCTAGTTTCCACTCTGGATTGAGATCATCACATCGTCGGCCTTAAAAACCCGTATGTCCGTATGCCGTAAACTCTGGCACTTGGTATTAGGTAACCGACTGCCAACTTCAATAATGTTTGCCTTTGCTTTTTAGAAATAATATAATACTTATGATAATCCTTAGGTACGATTGACGCTTTCAAGGTTAGGTTAGGCCTTACATCGAGAAAGAAAATTTCGTTTTTAAAATCAAAATTACATTTTATAGCTTCCGTGTTTTCTGAAACATAACATTTCGTGTATCAATTTTAACACGTAACGCCAGAAGACGTTACGGGTGTTGGTTAAATTAATTGAAATGCATACTTTGGTAAAGTGTTAAAAACTAATTGCCGTCTAGTCTCGCATAGGGAAATGGGGCGCTGCTATACACACAGCCTGTCCCAACTCACCAATATCCAGTTTAACTTGAGACCGAGATCCATAACTTCTATGTTTAATCGGAGGTCGACCTAGGTTCGTTTGAGATGTGTTGTCATCGTGAACACCAGCCGACGGACTTGGCCCGTCGCCAGCCTCCCCTGTGTTTGGGTCATCCGGACCAAAACCGAAAATCCAGCGACGCAAAAACGGCGCCAAATAGTCTCTATAATCGTAGCATATCAATTTACTAAGATATTTACTGGAGGCAAGGCACAGCGGGTCTCTATTTGGCTTAAATAAGAGCAGCCGAGCTAGAAAAATTACCTCCACCTTACAGAAAATCACTAAATACACATTACAATACTACGCACTACATAATCATAATAATATTGTACTTGCACAGACATAACCTTGTAGCCAGAATTATTCACCAGCAACTTGCTCTGCTATACGGTCTTGTGGTCTCCGAAGTGCCTTACTATAAGTACACACCTGCGCCAGTTCTCGAAAATGGTCGTGCCACGCTCTATTGGGATCGATCTGTCATCACGGACAGGACTATTATTGTCAATAGGCCTGATATCGTGCTGACAGATCGATCGAAACGCCAGGCAGTGCTCGTCGACATCACCATCCCCCATGACGAGAACCTCGTGAAGGCCGAGAAGGACAAAGCCAGCAAGTACCTAGACCTGGCTCACGAGGTAACCGCCATGTGGGATGTCGATTCGACGATCATCGTCCCGATAGTCGTTTCGGCGAACGGTTTAATAGCGAAGAGTCTCGACCGCCACCTTAAGAGACTCTCGCTAGATGGCTGGGTCAAGGGTCAGATACAGAAGGCGGTACTTCTGGACATGGCGCGGATAGTCAGGAGGTTCCTCTCTCTGTCGCCCTGACCACCGGTAGTTTAGGCCCCGCCTCGCTGCCGGCGGCACCCTAGGTTAGGTTTTTATACCTAATGATTTTATATTTTGTATGTATAGTTTTATATTTTACTTTTTATATTAATATTATAAAAAACTAACCTAAGATGAAATTTAAATAAAGAGTTAATAATATAACACTTATTTTATGTGGTTCCGAGGATGAGAGACGACGACAACTGAGACACCAGCGTGCTGGTGTCCGTCGTACATCACCGTTAACAACGTCTATCTACCCACATACTATAAACCCGCCCCGCTATATCAATAAGATTTATAAAAATAATTAACTTGTCTCTGGCCGTCGGTTATTTTGTACGTATTTTCATTAAGATATCGATATTGATAAAGTAATGACTTTCAAATTTCGAAACCTAGCCCACCACCTATTCTAAACAAGAGCATGAAGAAACCTTATCGTTTCAAATGACTACGGTTCTGTACGAAAATGTCTGACGCTTAATTTGCAACCTTGTTCCGTAAATAGCATCCCTATATTACTAGAATGCTTCGTCGTGTATCAGACGTAACATCCTCTGTCTTTACCTCATTTGAAGGGAATTTCAATTTTGATAAAAAGAATAACCTCCGGTTTTTATTTGCAAAGTCTTTCATCAACTTGTAAATTATTTGGTACACGTTGACGATTTATCTTGTTCGCATTTCTTTCATACTCATTTGCTCGCGTTGAATACGTGGGACACTTAATCATTGTGAAGTATGAAGTATATACAGTAATTCATTACGTAATTTTGCTCTTTCAAATTGGGTTCCGCGCGTGTGACGTGAAGATCGTTAGCGGCAGCACAATGAAGCGAGACTTGTTCGGATTTCACGCCCGCCCGTTTTCCTGTTTACAAAACGTTTTGTACTCGTCCCTGGCTTGTCTAGTATCATTTGACTCTGAACTTCGTTACAATATGCGCAGTCGGACGTCATACTTAAACTGGTTTTCTAGTGGTGATGAGAGAATGAAATATTCGCTACCTAGTTCCTATTCCTAGAGCCCATTGGATTCATCGTACGGTTTGTGGAAGTGCAAAGTGATGGAATAATCCATTAAAAGACCCGAAAAGGGGCACAAAAGAGGTTATAGATTAATAAGACCTAAATCACTCTCAGCCGCCGCACTTTTTAAGAATGCAATATTCAAAAAAAGAAGCGAGTTGTGTCGGAGATACAACCGTTAATTAAGTTTAAGTGGATACTTCTTTGTTGACTATGGAACCCTTGTACCCGTATAAATATATATCTGAATTAATTCACTAAAATCTGTATAGGTACAGATAAATCGGTATATATGGCAACATTGACTGACGTAGCTCATTTGACACGCGATTGGCGGTCATTTCAGCATTATTTTCATGTCCACCACATAAATTAAATAACATTTTGTGATTAACAACTAATGGCAAATAAAGAACTATTAAAACCATGTAACAAACAATTATTTGAAATCAGATTAGGCTTCTCTACAAAAAGTTATTCCGGAAGTCACGTGATACATTTTGAACTGTACCCCTATACAAGAACGCGAGCAAAGAAGTATCCACTTCAAAAAACTATCCGTTACTAACTATCTGTTCTGTTCTATTCCATACAACAATATTTGACGACCGCTTTAGCCTAGTTGGTAGTGACGCTGCCTACGAAGCTGTAGGTCCTGGGTTCGAATTAAGGTGATTTGTTTGTGTGATAAACACGAATATTTGTTAAGTACTGAGTCAGGGATGTTTTCTATGTATATAAGTAATTATTTATCTGCATATAAGTACGTATATCGTCGCCTAGTACCCATAGTACAAGCTTTGTTTAGTTTGAGACTAGGTCGATTTGTGTAAGATTGTCCCCACAAATTTATTATTTATTTATACATAATAAAATCACGCTAGTATTCCCAAAAGTGGTAGACAGAGCACGTGATTTAAATTCAATGCCGTTTCGAGCAATTGTAGGATTAAATATGGAGAAAATGTGATAATGCAATCATAAGTTCCCAGCCCATTGCTCACAATACACTTCAACCCTATCCCCTAGTCTCCTCTTAAGACACCGGGGGGAAGATCTTAAGATACGAGTAGTTTTAAGAATTCTAGAACAGTTCTAACAAGAACTGACAGGAAATACAGATACATTTAAACCCAACATACCTAGTACTCGCTAAGAACAAAGTTTGCCGCATAGCCCGACTACGCTACGCCCCAGTGCCCGGGCGAGCGCCTTCGCCAGTACCTACACTTGAACGCACAGGAAAAAGAGCGTTCTTAACTTAACCGTAAGTATAGAAAGGATCAGGATATGTTGGGAACTCGAGCTTGCCTGAAGCTGTTAGCTAAGTAGTTTTCAATAAGGAGCCTATTAAAAGTTCATAACATTCGCGATACTTCGCACCCTGGCATGCCCTGGGAGTAAAACAGCGCAGCTTAGGTGGCTCAAGTTTGCTTTTTCTAAGGCAACCGCCGAGTTTATTTAAATATTTGGTACGGAAAAAACATACAAGTACCAACTCTTGTTTGCTGGTAAAGATATGTGTGTGTAGATGCTTTACCGAGAGCTTATGTCGCCTTAGTTTTGCGCAGTAGTATTATATTGGAGCGGTATGCTGCATTAGTTCCGCCCGGCTTCCATGCGTGCCGCGCCAATCAGGAAGCACTCATTGAAATATTGGCTTACGGTAATTAATCTGTACTGACTTGACACTGAAAGCTGACAACTTAGTGATACCACATCGACTCTGCACCGCAAAATGTGGAGTGGCCTAATTCCACGCAATATTACTTGCATGCGAAGAAACTCGGGGTCGGCTTGTTGTCTTATCCCAACAACTGAGTACACTGTTCTGTTAGAGGTTCCGATTATCATCTGACCTTCCAACACAGAGTGAAAACATTAAGATTAGCCTAGTGAGGGAGCAACGTGGCTGTCCGACGTCCTCAAGTCGTTCCAATGCTTCTAAATTGGCTTATCGACTTAGACTTTAATCAATATATTTAACTATCCGTAGGTCGTAGCATCAAATGAATGCGGGCATCGAAATGTACACGAACTATTCTCTGAATCTTGGTAAATACATTCCAAGGCCAAGAAAATCTTCGTAAAGTTAAATGAGGTCCGTGTTATTTGCTCATCCAATATTCGAAGCTGTGCATTCATTTGCATCCCTCCGCGTCAGCAAAGCGCCGCGCCGGTGCACAGAATGCTAATTCTTGCGTCTTGTACCGCACCAGTTTAATTTATGCGTTTTGCTTCTAGGTTTTCACTGGGGACTCGATACAGACAAATATTGAAAAAAGAACTGTGAAGTTTTGATCAATGATCGCACACGCAGTTCGCAAATGACCCATTATCAAGGTCAAATGGCAGTTGCATCCTCAAAGACCGTGAACAATAAATTAGAATTTGGGAGCTGATCTTGACTGAGAAGCGGAATAACGCTTGGAAGATTATGTTATAGTAAAAGGTTCCCAGTAACTGTATGTACCAATTGAACAAAAAAAAGTCCAATTTATGGTTATAAAAAACCGGCCAAGCGCGTGTCAGACCACGCAAAACGAAGGGTTCCGTGCCTATTAAAAAGGTCGTATCGTCACAGAAATTTTACGGCACTTACGTCCTTTTCTTTGAGGAAGGCAGTTTTTCAGCAATATCTCGAAAACCTCCGAACCGATCTTGTTCAAAACAATTTTCGGTGAATGAAATTAATAAGCCCTATGTCCATGAATTTTTCCATATTTTTAAAATACACCGTTCAAAAATTAGAGGGGGGGGACAGAATTTTAATGACATTCGGGGCGATTATCTCCGACTCTATTCACTTAATCAAAAAAGTTGCTAAGATACCTTATATTTATTTTGAAAGGCCTATCGATTGATGTGCCACACGTGGGCTCACAAGAAAAAAATTTTTTTGACTTTTAGTTTTATGTATGGAGTCACCCCTAAAAAAAATTTTTAGTCATTTTAATTACAAAACTATGTAGCGGCTAACAGAATACACCTATCCTCAAAATTTTATTCAAATACACCTTATAGTTTTCGAGTAAAATGCCTGTGACATACGGACAGACGGACAGACGGACATGACGAAACTATAAGGGTTCCGTTTTTGCCATTTTGGCTACGGAACCCTAAAAAGGCACATCTATTCAGACAAGTTTACTATGATAAGGTATCAACATCTATTCTGATCAATGAGAAAAGTTTTATCAGGTAACGCAAAGTCTCATCATCTGTAAAACCAAGATAATATAGTCGTTGGATTTTCGTGTATCTACAGAACCTAAAGAAATATTAAACTGGATCTACAGAAATATTCCAACTCCTGCAAGTGTTCTTTTCTTACCTATCCAAGGGGTATTTTGTGTAACTTTTCGAACGAGCTTTAGGACAACTCAACATTAATTTTCCCATACAAAAAAAATATTTTAGATCTATCTAACGTGAGTACAATACGTTGGGTAACCGCCAAGCTGGTCCCCAGTTCCTCCCCACGTCAGAAATTAACTGGAACATTAGCAATCAGCCAATAAATAAAAATAAATATTTTGCGGACAATCTTACACAAATCGACCTAGTCCCAAACTAAGCAAAGCTTGTACTATTGGTACTAGACGACGAATATACTTAATGAAGTAATTATATACCTACCTAGAACTTTAGAATAGAGGTCATAATGAAGATATACCTTGGAAAGAGGGAACTATTGGTTTGAACTATAAATCGTTGGAACCGCGGGTCTTTAACGAGCTATTACCCTGCCACGTGTGCCAGTCGTTAATGTCGTTATTGTCTCCCGATTTCAAATTGGCTACCTTGATGCGCACACGTACGGATAATTTTAAAGTTTTATGGATTCGTTTCGGTTTAATTGGATTTTTGCGGCTGTTTAATGGGTTATTGTTCATTTTTATTGGAATTGACGATACGGAGGGATTTAATCGCTTTTGCGTCGACGTTATAACCCGATTTTTATTAGCTAACTTGTTAATTATACTTCCATATAATCTTCCACTCGGTATGAGCCCCTTAGGGAATGATTTCATAGACAATAGGCACCTATTGTTCTTCTCCTGTAGGCGTAGCATGGTTGACATTTTATCACTTTAGGCATGCAACTCACTCCATTGGGACCGAGCGCGACGACAGCGCCACGTGACAGGCGGCCATTATGGACAATATTGTCACCGCTGTCAAACAAGAAGTAAGTAAATATTGTGAAAAATAATTATGAAATCTTGTGTTATTACAATTCACAACAACACATCTTACCAGGACCATATTTTTATCTCAAAAACGATTAGAAAATGTTTACTGCAATATGGATTTGACAGCTCAAGTCAGCGACAAAAATGACAATTTTAGCCGTAGCGAGCGCTGTGATCGTTTAGGCTACCCCCGTCCACCCGCTTCGCACTCTGCCAATACCTGCCAATTTTCGTTTAATCAGCTCAGCAGCTAAATCAAAACTATTTAGCGTAGCACTGAACAGTTTTTAGGGTTCCGTACCCAACGGGTAAAAACGGGACCCTATTACTAAGACTTCGCTGTCCGTCCGTCCGTCCGTCTGTCTGTCACCAGGCTGTATCTCAAGTACCGTGATAGCTAGAGAGTTGAAATTTTCACAGATTATGTATTTCTGTTGCCGCTATAACAACAAATACTAAAAAATCGGCCAAGTGCGAGTCGGACTGGGGCTCCCATACAACAGACATGATTTCCTTGCCGTTTTTATAGATATTGTACGGAATCCTTCGTGCGCGAGTCCGACTCGCAACTTATGATATTCAGACGTCGATACCTACTAGGATGGATTGTTTTTGCCACTAACTCTACCTACCGAGTACCTCTCGTTAAGAAGCTCACTAAGTTATTCTATTGGTAAACAATAGGATAACTTAGACGGAACTTCATGCAACTCCGTTTTCGCCGATATCTCAGATTCCATCATGCTTTCACGTTTTAGTTCTATATTCTCCCCGTGAATATCGTAGAAAAAGCAGTCGACTTCGTATAGATAATCCCGATTAGGAAATTGGATACCTGTGTTTGGAATAATATTAAGTAAATGGTTTGGGGACAAAATGTTGTGCCATCGTATTTTGTCGGATAATATCGTATTTATCTTGCTGTCTAAATTAACTTCAATACAGTGATATAATTGTCTCGTCCCAGTAAATGTACGCTGGATGTAAGTAAGTGCCCGAAAAGTTCACCTCTGCGATCATAAATTTCTCCAAAGACGTAAAGCCTATGTACGGGGGATTGCCCATTCACATTTTCTCTGTGTACGCTAACTTAGAGGTACCTGTATTACTTACAATAGAAACAATATGTGTACATTGAACAAAGTCGACTACGGACACCTGCATACAAGTTTGTACATAGGAGTACGCAGCTCTTTTTTGAGGCGGGGGGCCGCACGGCTCAGGCCCCTATTTCACCAACTTGACAATTGTCAACTGATAACGACAATTCTCCGTACATTGCTGGTTCCACAGGTAACCTAGCGACCACCTTAACTTCTAGAACAAGCAATGTATGGCGAATTGTCAGTGTCAGCTGACAATTGTCAAGTTGGTGAAATAGGGGCCTGGTGGCCACACAAAAATTGTGTTGGCAACGCAACTACGATTTCAGGGTGACTTGATGCATGTAGATCGCCGTTGTGTCGCTAATCGCTCTACCAATGTGGCCCCAGCCTGGTGATTGCACATGTCCCCACGCAGATAGCACAGACGCCCACAAACTCTTCATAATGCAAAAAAAAATGCATTAGAATTCTAGCAAACGTACGCATTCCTAACAGCTGCCGTCCACACTTCATAAAAAATTAACTCATGACACTACCCTCAATATATATACTAGAAGCCGCGATCTTCGTTCGTAAATACCCAGAACTATTTCCAGAAAAACCAGATACATATAAAACTAGGAAGCAATATAAAAATAAATTATTAGTTCCTAAATGTAACTTAGCCATGTATAAAAAAGGACCGATGTATAAATGCATACAAATTTTTAATAATATTCCTGATGTAATCAAATTGCAACCTAGTGACAAGGTATTTAAGACACAACTAAAGAAGCTATTAATAGAACACTGTTATTACTCGGTAGACGAATTTCTTGACGACAAAAGTTTAGTATTATACAAATTACAATAAAAATAGGACATATAAATTGTAATTAGTTTAAGATCCCAGACATAAAATAATTGTAACTTTGAACTAAAAAAAATTTGACATATATATTACTTACCAAATTTATCTGACATAATGACTCTAAATGTAATTAACTAAGTAGGTTAAGTCTTGGTTTGTTAATTTAGATTTATTGTATTAATAATTTATTGTGTGCCCTTACAGGGTGTCATGAAATGACTTTAAAAAAAATGTAACACCATATTATGTATGCATGACATAACAATGAAATAAATGAATGAATGAATGAATGAATGAATGATATGAAGTGGGTAAGACCACCCCGTTTTTGAGAGGCAAAACATGTATATTAGTTACGGTATATATCACAATAAAGTGCTCTAACTCACAACTCGATAATCGAAGTTTCCCCATTACGGTAACAATAACATAACACGATCTTAGGCAACTATCAACAACTCTATTTACAACCAACGCTACGCAAATAGCGTTAGAAGGTAATTATAACTTTCGAGCTTTTGTCCACCTATGTGAGTGTGTGTACCTACTATGTTATAATAATTTCGCAACGAATGGACACGTAACTGATATAACCTTTGAGTATTAAGCCAATGGAGATGCCATGACGTAAACTCTTCGAACAAATTTTTTCGCCACTTTTGGCGGGGGGCGAGGTAAAACACGTATAGCACACCACCAAAAGAGGAATAACTCAACAGACACAAGTTTTGCTGTTGCGATAAACGCACACTACAAAAAAATTCAACACATCAAAAATTACACGCACACAGACAGAGTTTTCACGTAACTGATGCAGCATACATGCGAACAAGTTAGTGATGGGACACATCGAAGACATCTGAAGAATGAGTCAAATTAGTTTGATGAATGAACTGAATTATCTTATACTATTTATTATTAAATTGTAAAAGTGAAAATTCTGTCAATTGAAGATACTACCCAAAAAAATGTTTGTTTGTATATATGTCTGTCTGTAATTATGTGCTCTAGTGTCCTTAGCCCTCTCGCACAGTTAAACTGTGGAATGAACTCTCGCCCGCGGTTTTCCGGGCTGATACTTATTGATTGGTATTTGCAAGAACCTATGTATATGCAATTATATTTTAATAAGGCTCAGCTTTCACCACATTTATAAAGTTACTTCAAAACATAAATGAGCAAAGGGAAAGCAATAAAATGAATTGTTAATTTTATTAGAATTACCACATATTTATTAATTTAAATTCTCTGGTAGGGTTTTTTAAGACCCGCTTAAGACTTTTATTAATTAGTATTTTTATTGATTTTTAAAATGAATAAGTTTATTGTACACGTAATCATTTTTGTAGCTTTCCGGAGTAAAGTGCTCCGAACAGATAACACTTGTACGTGTAGGTTTCCAAGAATAATTTTCGTAATTACAAATTGTTCTCCATTTCTCCTTTATATAGGGATCTTTTGGAAATCTAAAAGGACATACAATTATATTAAATAAAGTATAATACTGTAAATAATAGTATATGAATAACACATACACTCATAGTCCCGCACTAAATGTATTCCTTTTACCTAGATTTTTTTTTGCCAATAATTCTTTTCTTTTTAAGACTAAATTTCAACATCGCAAGTCCAGAGAAAAGTAATTTTTCTGATTCACCTTACAAGATTTAAATGTAACATACATCTATACCTACTATTTAATTCAATATCTAATAAAAAAACTGACTATTAAACAAACTGCAGTGATTGAATGAATGAATGATAAATTCAAATGTTGAGTCGCCTTTCTTACTTTATCACATCCCTAAAGACCGATTCGAACCCTTACCACTATAATCATGTTTACGTTCTGTCGTTTACGTATCGCTAACGGCATTTTCTTTAAATGGAGATTGTACTTCAATACACATTTAATAGTTAGTAAAAATACTTACCTATGATAGGAAACGTGAACTTGTTGCGAATTTGAGCTGTCAGATCACCTTTTACATGATAATATTGCACAAGTCACCATTTTTCGAGAGAAACGTCATGCGACACGGAACGATACAAAATGACGGTGAAGCGACTTTAAGTAGTTTTATATAACGTGGTTGAACAGTTGACCAATGTACTTTGCCGGAGGGGGTCGCCTGTCTATGACATCTCCAGTGGCTTAATACTCAAAGGATATAACTGATATTCAATACAAGTGGAATCACACGCAAATAAAACAAAACTTTAAAATAAATTATACATCTATACATACATACTTATATTATTACTGCATTGTTTGTTTGCTTTGTTTGTGTGAGGTGTGCAATAAAGAGTCATCATCATCATATCACGTACACTGCTGGACATAGGCCTCCCCCAGAGAGTGCCAAAGCGACCGGTCCTGCGCCACCCGCATCCAGCGGACTCCCGCGACTTTTACCAGGTCCAGCTTGTGCGGGGCCTACCCACCCCGCGCCTTCCGGTAGTGGTCTCCACTCGAGAACCTTTCCGCCCCAACGGCCATCGGTTCTACGTGCAATGTGCCCCGCCCACTGCCACTTAAGTTTAGCGATTCGGAATAAAGAATATTTGTATTGTATTGTATCTATCATGCGCATCCTATTCCCAAGCAACTCATATCAATATTAATAACTTTATACTACCAGGCACCCGCCTAGCGGGCGCCTACCCCGTAGTAGCATTCCGCTACATACGAGGAAAACCACGGGATCGGCTACGAGAGTAACGCGTAGCGATTATTGGCAGTGAAAGTGATCAATTTTCACGAGACAGTGTTTGCCTGTACCGGGCTTAAACCCAGTACTGTCAACTTCACAGGCAAACTCTGCCAACTAGGCTGATTAGTTCTCCAAAGAGCTGAGAGGTGTATTTTTGGGGCAACAACAGCAATACATACAAAAACTCAAAACTCTAAATACTAAAACAGTAGCCAATTAATAGATGTACACAAAAATACAATAAAGAAGATAACTTAAGTGGTAATGGAAACATTAATTTATATGCACTAGTGTATGTGAGTGTGTGTGTGTGATGGTGTGAATAATTATGTAAGTGTTTATGTGACTATAAAACCAAAATGTTTATTTGACCGTCGGGGGGTTAACATCTCCATGATACGGATTAAAATAATTGTATTGTTGTGTTTTCATATATTAGACACCTAGCTGTCAAGCATGCAAGGTGTCAAATACATGAAAACATATCTTCGCACATCTCCAGTGGATATTCACCCTAATGGACCAAGAGACGTCTCTTGGTGAATGTATGCCCAGGTACTTGTCTATAATATGTCGTCAAGTCGCCGTTGTAAATTAACATAAGATCTTTTTGCAGAGTAATACATATTTGAATTTGGAATTTAGTTGACGTTCCAATCCTCACGCACGTTTGGCTCATAAATCGCTCAGTTAAACAGGCAGCGCACCCGGTGGACGGAGCATAACATTACCCAATTAGTATCAAACCAACGGCGGATTAGCGTTCCAACTTTACCCCAAACTTCACGTCGACGATATATTTACAACTTTGTGTACATGTCTTTGACGTCGACGGCACTATCGCGCTATAATTAGCCTAATCCTTTCCTGCTTTTCAGTAATTAACTAGACTCTGGTAATACAGGATTAACTAGGAGCTTACAAAATCTAAGCGCCTGGTAGACTGTAACTAAGATATTAGTTACAGTCTACCCTGTTAGGTATAGGTAGGTAGGGTTTTCTGAGTCGAAATCTTTTTCACTGTTGGTCTTTGTTTCGTTGACTGTTAACACTAACACATATGAATATCGTTACAGTAAAACATCAAGATTATCGTAAGTGACACATCCTCATCCATCACATCCCTAAAGACCGATTCGAACCCTTACCACTATAATCATGTTTACGTTCTGTCGTTTACGTATCGCTAACGGCATTTTCTTTAAATGGAGATTGTACTTCAATACACATTTAATAGTTAGTAAAAATACTTACCTATGATAGGAAACGTGAACTTGTTGCGAATTTGAGCTGTCAGATCACCTTTTACATGATAATATTGCACAAGTCACCATTTTTCGAGAGAAACGTCATGCGACACGGAACGATACAAAATGACGGTGAAGCGACTTTAAGTAGTTTTATATAACGTGGTTGAACAGTTGACCAATGTACTTTGCCGGAGGGGGTCGCCTGTCTATGACATCTCCAGTGGCTTAATACTCAAAGGATATAACTGATATTCAATACAAGTGGAATCACACGCAAATAAAACAAAACTTTAAAATAAATTATACATCTATACATACATACTTATATTATTACTGCATTGTTTGTTTGCTTTGTTTGTGTGAGGTGTGCAATAAAGAGTCATCATCATCATATCACGTACACTGCTGGACATAGGCCTCCCCCAGAGAGTGCCAAAGCGACCGGTCCTGCGCCACCCGCATCCAGCGGACTCCCGCGACTTTTACCAGGTCCAGCTTGTGCGGGGCCTACCCACCCCGCGCCTTCCGGTAGTGGTCTCCACTCGAGAACCTTTCCGCCCCAACGGCCATCGGTTCTACGTGCAATGTGCCCCGCCCACTGCCACTTAAGTTTAGCGATTCGGAATAAAGAATATTTGTATTGTATTGTATCTATCATGCGCATCCTATTCCCAAGCAACTCATATCAATATTAATAACTTTATACTACCAGGCACCCGCCTAGCGGGCGCCTACCCCGTAGTAGCATTCCGCTACATACGAGGAAAACCACGGGATCGGCTACGAGAGTAACGCGTAGCGATTATTGGCAGTGAAAGTGATCAATTTTCACGAGACAGTGTTTGCCTGTACCGGGCTTAAACCCAGTACTGTCAACTTCACAGGCAAACTCTGCCAACTAGGCTGATTAGTTCTCCAAAGAGCTGAGAGGTGTATTTTTGGGGCAACAACAGCAATACATACAAAAACTCAAAACTCTAAATACTAAAACAGTAGCCTATTAATAGATGTACACAAAAATACAATAAAGAAGATAACTTAAGTGGTAATGGAAACATTAATTTATATGCACTAGTGTATGTGAGTGTGTGTGTGTGATGGTGTGAATAATTATGTAAGTGTTTATGTGACTATAAAACTAAAATGTTTATTTGACCGTCGGGGAGTTAACATCTCCATGATACGGATTAAAATAATTGTATTGTTGTGTTTTCATATATTTGACACCTAACTGTCAAGCATGCAAGGTGTCAAATACATGAAAAATATCTTCGCACATCTCCGGTGGATATTCACCCTAATGGACCAAGAGACTATACGTCTCTTGGTGAATGTATGCGGTATTTGTCTTATGTCGTCACGTCGCCGTTGTAAATTAACATGAGACATTATTGCAGAGTAATACATATTTGAATTTGGAATTTAGTTGACGTTCCAATTTCGATCCTCACGCACGTTTGGCTCATAAATCGCTCAGTTAAACAGGCAGCGCACCCGGTGGACGGAGCATAACATTACCCAATTAGTATCAAAACAACGGCGGATTAGCGTTCCAACTTTACCCCAAACTTCACGTCGACGATATATTTACAACATTGCATCTTATTACTTTGTACTAAGGCAATAACTTTGTGTACATGTCTTTGACGTCGACGGCACTATCACGCTATAATTAGCCTAATCCCTTCCTGCTTTTCAGTAATTAACTAGACTCTGGTAATACAGGATTAACTAGGAGATTACAAAATCTAAGCGCCTGGTCGACTGTAACTAAAATATTATGTTTTTGTAATCAATTTTACCCTGTTAGGTATAGGTAGGTAGGGTTTTCTGAGTCGAAATCTTTTTCACTGTTGGTCTTTGTTTCGTTGACTGTTAACACTAACACATATGAATATTGTAACAGTAACACATCAAGATTTTTGTAAGTGAAAAAATGAAATTGCTTTCATTTGCCATGTGCAAGCGACAATGAACCGTGCACGGAAGCAGGTCAGCCATATAACAAACTTTCGCGTGAAATATCTGCTGCCCGAAAACTCACCCGCGCGGATCGCTATTTGTAAATTTACGACTTAGGCACTTTGCATGAAACTTTACTGCTATCCCTATTTTTTTTTCTCATGGGACGTGATATTACTTACGTATTGGACGTGGCCATAAAAGTATTATTTCCGTTTACGAGTCCGCGTATTTAGATCGATGTTTTGGTGACCTTATCTTAGATGGTGATGAAAAATATCTATGTTATGCGTACGATTATTGGGTTTCAAGTCCTGTGTATTTAAGTAATTATTTTATCTAGTTGACACCTAAATGGTTCTACGATTAAAGTCCGTGATTGTACTTGCTGTAGGTACCAATTTATTTAATTATTCTTGCTGACCCTGGTGTTCCACGTTAGTGTCACAAATCTAATGTAATATTGAATTGGACTGTCATCATATT